>MVGT01001083.1:0-57356 GCA_002174775.1 Macleaya cordata | reverse complement strand
TTTTTCAACTTTTGACTCCGGCTTGTTAGACCAGAGTCGGTACTTGCCCTTGCCGGTCCATTTTATGTCAGTGTATAATCTGTTTTTGGCAGATATTGAGGAAAAGTAGTTTTTCTTCAGGATTTTATTTTTAAAAAAGCATTTTAAAAGGTTTATTTTACTGAAATGGATAATCCAAGAAACCAATTAATCTCTAGATGTGATGAATCGTGTACAAGCTCTATGTGTTAGAATTTTATGGTTACGAATCTATTGATCAATCAATTAAATAATCGAGAACTCCTTATACAATATACATGTGATGTATATGGACTTAGTTGATACATGTGATGTATGCAACACTTTAATGCTCTGAATTATATACATGAGATGTATAATTACATACAATAGATATATACATTAAATGTATATTTGTATGTATTTGCTTTTGGAAATATGTGTTGAATTATTAACATTAGATGTTTATTAATGTGTAACTTTATATTATACATTATATGTATGGAAGTATAATAGAATTTACACAAATGCACATTTTTTCTAAAACTTTAAAATATATCCCTCATTTTAATTAATTAAGTGGGAGAGGGATTGTGTTCATGGAAACACAATCCCACGACCCTCCACTATCGGTCCAAGAATAAGGCTAGGGGTCTAATGCCCATAGGAATAGTACATCCTAGCAGCTTATTGGCTTGGATTGCTTTAATAAGCACGGTATTCGGACTAGAGTGTAGAAAGAGATCTCCCATAGGAGACTGTTTCTATATCTTCTAGCATTCTGAACTGAGATGGTGGACCACACTTAACTAAATGATGAATAAAGAACGCTTCCCATAGGAACGAGGATTTGTCATTAATTTAGGGGTCAGAACAAAATCGGATGTCAAAACAACTTTGACATGAGATGTCAGGATAGGTTCTTTTGATGAAATGGGATTTCAACTGTTTTGGTATACATACAGATATCCCATAGGATTGATGTCTGTATACACAATCAGTTATCCGATATTTATAGTAATTAGAGGGAACTACTATAAATTAAAATTTTTTCAAACTCATGTTGTTTTAGTATTTCATGCTTAGTAGTTCAATAGTTCTCACTTGTAACACATTTTAAATGTAAACCAATAAATTTGACATAAATCATGTGGACTAGATGCGAATTAGATAACTGTCATTAAATGCAGTAAAGTACTTTATGTACTTTAGACTGTGTATCCAGGATTTACGGAATCCTATTATTACCAGGAACTGATTGGAAAAATGTCATAAGTAGGTGAAAAGTTGATGTCTAAGTGTTATAACACTAACATCGGTACTTTACATTTACTAGTGACATTATAGGAAAGGTTGGGGATCAGAATCGTTCTGTTTGACAGATAACGAAAAGTTATATGAACACTATGAGGTGTAGGAACATCAATTAGTCAGCATATACCTGATATGCTGGGACATTGTAGTTCCTTAGAGCCTAACTAGATTTGTTTTCCGAGTAGATTCCTCTACACACTTTTCATGAAAAAGTGGAAAACATTCAAGTTGTATTCCGGTGATCATAAAACTAGATAATCATCTTTGTGTATGTCTTTATGACATGAAACCAAAGAAGAAGTACCCAGTAATTCCTAAGGTTGATCCTATCGAGATGGTAAGTATAGGAAAAGTAATACGATGCCAAATAGAAAGTGTTTCTAAATACGGCAAAATAGGATACTCGACAATTAGGAGTCTCAAGGATTATCATCGTGTACGGAATAAAATATGAAAACATGATTGACTGTATTATATCTTTACAAGAATAGGTATACAGTCCATCTGTTCTCATTAAGTTTTATTAAGAATGCATTAGATGACATTCATAGTTGTACATTGATAATAATCCTTAGCTTTTCTCATTACACTTGGATGAATTATTTTTCTTGGAATTCGTTGAATAAATTGTTTCTTCAGTTATTTCAAGTTATCGCTAAAATCTATAAACTTAGTCACTTTAATCTGAATACGATTCAGAGTTTAGTGATTAAGAGTTCCTTTGAAAGGAAGGTAGAAGGTTTTAGTGATTGACTTGTTTAGGTACTCATTGTTGTATGTGGAACCATAAAAAATTAAGAGGTAAGTTTCGTCATTCGATATGATCGTAAATGGCAAACACCCTTTTGACTTATATGGTACATACTAAGTTGAGAACCAATTTATTACACTTGGATTCTTCCAGTAGAATGGTGTAATAAGTGAAGATACAGAATCTGCACTGGATACGATGAAATCTATGGTGGATTATAATTCATTACTTTCTTCTGACATATACCTTGGGTAACAGTTAGTAGCCTTCCGTTTTTAACTTATGAATCGTCAGGTTCTTCGACAAGAAAATTGTAATTTGGGCCCAAGCCCATATGAACAATTTATCCTGTCTTAGAATGGATGACAAATCAGAGTCAAGAGCAGAAGCGTATCTGTTTATAGGTATGCAAAAGGAGTTTGTGTTTACAGAGAAAAGTTACATTCTTAAGAATACTGCATAAGTTGACACCAGGATATAAAGCTGAGACACAAGAATTACGTTATTCAATTTTAGAATACATAGGGACTTTATCGTAGTGGGAGGGTTTCACAAGAACCCAATTGATCTTATTCTTGGAGGATGAGAATTCAGTCCCTGAAACTATGAAAATGCTAATTTATTTCGAGACAATGGTTAACTGTTGTGATAAGAGAAGAATCTTTGGATTCTAATCGAGTCTGGGATCTTGTAAAACTTTCATCTAATATTAAAACTATTGGATGAAGAGTTTACAAGGAATAAGAAATTCTGATTGACCGTTAAAGAGACTTGCTGTGACCACATCATTGGCAGTCTTGATTAAATTAACAGAATTTTCTTAGATCGCAAATAATGTTGATATTATCCTCCCAAGAGGCATATTGACATTGGCATTTGCAATCAAGCCAGATAAAGTTCATTACAGTAGGCCATGAGTACTTTGTACATTTATTACAGAAGTAGATGTCTCGAAGTTGATGCATCCGATTTAATTAGAAAATCAAGTTAGTTGATTTTAATTAAATATGGATGGGCTATGTATAAGATGTGGATAGTAAGTAATAGTGTTTCCATAGCTATATAGTAATGACATAATGATCATTTATAATGATACCTGAAATGTTATTAAGGTTTGGTTATCTAATGGACGTTAATGTAAAAGAACTTTTTGAGAAATTCTTTCATTCTAGTGATCAAGCCTTGCTAGATCAGCTAACTAGAGTATTAGTCTATCTCAAAACTGTAAGGGTCAATAATATACCGATTTTGTTTGGAATGCACTGTTCCATAGAAAATGTTTCTGTGGTATTACTCTTTTGGAATCTTTGTCATATAGACATTGATAAAGGAAGTAAATTGAAAGGCAGTTCCCTATGCTTATGTAATAGGAAGCCTCTCACATAAAGTGCAAGTGACAAAAATCAGATATTTGTCTTACAGGTGGGCTTAGTCAGCTAACATTTGTCGAGTTTTGGTACTGAGATTTATAGAGCTGTAAAGCATGACTTAGATAATCTCAGTTGGATTCGGAGTTACAAAATAGTCCAAATGTTAGTGTTATAATTGGTTGCATTAATTCTGACCTTGTGTCAGATTCAGATCTGGAAATTCTATTTCTAGATATCTTGGTGGATATCATCGAGTGGGAGAGTGTCTACCACGGATGCCAAAGACTTTGTTTAGGCGAGATGGTTAGCCAAGGTTGTATTTGTAAGAAACTTAGTAGAACCTCTACTCTAAAGCTCTGCTTGGTAGTTTTGATTCTCATGCTGATGAGAATACTTACAGATGAAGGTTTCATGCTGATGAAACAAGTGTCACATACGAATCTTATTCTCAGAAGATAAGTAGCTATTGTGACATTAAATTCTTTTAGTGCAAGTGGGAGATTGTTGGGGTTTATGCCCTAAAACAATTTAAATTGATAACATTGATAAATTATATTTATTAATAAGCATGATACTATATTATTACTTTATTCATATGATGGATTAAGTGTTGTTCACAAGATGATGTTGTAAGTAAATTATTTGTATGAAGTGTTCATACATGGAGAGATGTAATTTACTGGTTCCTTATATTCTTGTATAGTTCATAGTCAGTGATGAATCTGAACAATTCATCTGATAAGACTATAATACACTAGACTTCTATATTATAGGGTGATGTATCTCCATCACTAGAGTGGCGACTCTAAGTCAGTGTGTTGGTGTATTAAGAATACACTGAACAGGTCAGACAGAATACTTTTTATGTTATTGTCAGCACATAAAAAGATTCTGTAAAACTTGCTAATTGCAAATGTCCTAAATCCTGAGAGCATAGTATACCTTACAAGTTGGTTTCTACTCACTTTGATCTACCAAACAGTGAGGTCAGACAACGCAAACGTGATCCAATATTCTGGGTAGGTTGGGTGATCGAAATCACTTAGTGGGATTACTTTGTGTCAATAAGGAATCCACACCGAAATGATATTCCCTTAAGAGCCTAATCAAAAGTATTAATTATTCTAGACTGCGCAGTGATCCTATAAAATGTTTATTGGATTATTAGAATAATTATAATGGTATGATATGGCAGGCAAGGACTAAGATGTAATTACTCGAAAGGTGCTGACATTAATAGTTAATGTTACCTTGGTGTATATTACGAATATCAGTTAAGTGGAGGGACTATTTGCTGGTATAACGAGTGAAGGGCTTCTGAATAATATTCATTTACTTGAGAGTATTCAGTTGCAGTTATTTAGTGGACTTAACTGCAATTAGATTTATTATTTGAGAATTATATGAGATATATGGACCTCAAAGTAATAAATCAAAAGCTTAAGTAAGTGGGGCCCATATGGACCTAACTTGGAGCTAAAGATATGGGAAGAGAGTCTTTCTCTATAAATAGAGATAGGGTTCATAAGATAGCCCACCCTAACTTGTGTATCTAAAACTCTCTCCCAATTTAGAATTCAAGTTATGACCTTTATGGTTTTAGAAACCCAAAATTCGTAATATATTCCCGTCAGAATTTAAAATCGCGTTTTGAGGCTTTTCGGAGCAGAATTGGAGATTCGCTATTTCACGCAAAGTTGTAGAAAATTCGATTTCCTACAAAAAGTATATATCATGTAGGCGAATCAGATCAACCGTTAAAGAGTTATGGTTGAAATACAGTTGCTGTATCTTTTCGGGTTTTCGACGACTAATCCAGAACGTGGGAGGAAGATCTGGGGTTACATACAAGCATTAAACGGTATGTATCTGATCTTCAAGTTATTATTTTAATTCATGTATCCTCATGTGATCCTATGAAGGAAAAATAGTTATTTGTTTCCGCTGCACAATTTAAACTAGACCCTATTTTTCCCAACACTACTTTTATTAGGAAACTACTTATTAGAAAGTAGTTTCAAAATAGAAATAAGAATTAGGAAGGAGTTAGTAATTAGAAAGTCCTAATTAGATATAATTTAGGATTCCTTGTAAAATAAGAAGTCCTAGGTTGCGAAACCATAACAAGATATTAGAGTTTTAGAGATTTTTTTTTGCTTATGAGAGAAAGAAAGTTAAGAAAGGGTTTCGAGAGTTTGTATTTTTATTTGAAGATCAATAAAGAGCAAGCAAGTTTTCCCTTTAATGGTTGCCATTTTCTCTCTTCTTCTTTATCTATTTCTTTGGGTTATTTTGTTTGTGTGATCGTCTATGTATCAGGGTCTATGTTTCTCAACTTTTGATGGGTAACATAAACCCAATACCATTAAGAGATGACCAAGATTTATTTTTCAATTTTTAAACTGCTCTTTTATAATATATATTAGCGATGAACCATGCCTTCGGCATGACAAATAATGTCGCATATTTTTTACATCTAAAATCTACTCGAGCATATGTTAGTCTACGACTTCATGCATTCGCCACATGTTAATATGCATTTGGCATGCCAACCATATGTCGTTTGTGTTAGTTTGTCGATATTTTAGTGGGACTCTTACTCTTAATAAGAGTCCCACTAGGTTTAAAAAAAAATTTCTCTTGTATTTGAGAGACCTACTATTTTAGGTGGATTTCCTTTTCATATTTAGTTTAGGATTTCCTTTCGCCTTGTAGGATTGGGATACCTATTGGAGGCTATAAATATGGGGGTAGGGCATTAGCCTAAAGAATTCATAAAATAATATTGAGAGTGTGAGATCTCTTGAAAGGGTTGTGAGTTTGAGGAGGGAGAGAGAAGAGGAGAGCAAGGTGTGTAGCAAGAGAGCAAGGGGGAATAAGGGACGACAGCCCTTTAGGGCTACCGTATGGCGTTCAACCATGGAGAGAAGGTTGTGAGTTAGGT
Source organism: Macleaya cordata (assembly GCA_002174775.1). Lineage (NCBI taxonomy): Eukaryota > Viridiplantae > Streptophyta > Magnoliopsida > Ranunculales > Papaveraceae > Macleaya > Macleaya cordata. The sequence continues at coordinate 50,980 of MVGT01001083.1, read as the reverse complement.
CTTGACAATATGAAGGTTTTTCTTGTAAGGGGTTGTAAGGTTTTCTCTTGTGGTGTGTCGGCTTCCATTGAAGATGAATCTCTTGTAACTATTTCTTCGTTATTTTTATATAGTGGAAAGGATCATCATCGTCCATGGATGTAGGCAATCTTGCCGAACCCCGTAAATCTTGTGTTATGTGGTTTATTTATTTCTCGTTCTTTCGTTCTTATTTTACATATTTGATTCGTCTTATAGATTATGCGTGTGTGATTGAATCGATTTCTTCGAAATTCCTAACAGTTTGCACCCTGTCTATATTTAACACCCAAAATACTTTTTTTTCTTGGGTTAATTTTATTTACCCCCTAAGAATTAATGGGCATGTTAATATACCCTCCTCAAAGATTCCATAATTAGTTTACCCCCTCAAGTTCACAGTTTCCGTCGTTAAACCGCCTAAAGGCGCACACGTGTGTCGCATGGTATATTTTCATACCAAAATACGCCCATCACGTATGTTACACATGATTCACTTAAGAACCTTATTTTCTGACTTCGTCTTTTAAGTTCAATCCTACGATCAGGACTTAAACCCCTAATCCTAAGTTTAATCCTACTGTCAGGACTTAAACCCCTAATCCAATGGCCAGGATATAATCCTATTCAACATTATTTTAGAGGTCCATTAATAGCACCCTTACTGTAAAAGAAAGACTATGTTGAAGAAGGGAACTGTAAATGAAAAGAAAGAGAGAGAGAGAGAGAGAAATAGTATTTAAGAGGTGATGTGGGTTTCCTGAATTAGGTTATGTTTCGTTCAATCTCATAGTTTATCACTTGATTTCGATCTTGGGTCTTGGTCGGGATTGAATTCCAATAGTGGGTTTCAATTCTTCAAATCCCCTTTTGTTATACCACTTTTACCCAAGTCTTTGTAGGGGACACAAAGTGACTTTGCATCGTTACCTCAAAAATGGAAAAGATCAATAAAAAAATTTATGAAGAAAACAAAAGTTAGACTTTGTTGACCAGAAGATAGAGTAAGATCCTAGTTCGCACTGACAATGGTTTTGAGTTTAGGGTGAAGGTTGTTTGGCATTATAAAAAATTCAAAATCAGGTTCTTAAGTAATGCACATGATATGTAAAGAAGCTCTTGAGATTTTGATCAGATGTGGTGGTGAAGATGAATCAGGTTTCAAGTACCCTATTTTTATTTGTATGTATTTAATAAAAAGAAGGAGACAATGATTTTGGAGTTGGATAGTTTTGGGAGACGGTTGTTTTGAGATAATTGTTTTGGATTTAGCAAGAGGATAGTTTGGGTATAAAGAAAATAAGGTTCTTAAGTGAATAACGTGGAAGGTGCGTGATGGGTATTTTGGTCTTAAAATTTACCGTGTGACACGCACGTATGCTTATAGACGAAAACCGTGAACTCGAGGGGGTAAGTTAATTACGACATCTTTGAGGGGGGTAAGTTCACATGGAAATTAATTCTGAGGGGTAAATTGAATTAACCATTTTTTTTTAAAATTTTTTGTATTGGTGATTGGTCTCATTTTGAAGATATTTGCGAATCCTTTTCAAAAATATAAATTTTGTCAAAACTAATTTGTAGATAAAATGTTATGACATTTTTATATTTTAAAAAAATTAAGATTAGACAAATTTCTCTTTCCTCCATATGTATATTTTCTTTTAATCCACGTGTACATCAACATTTTTTTATCTATACAAACTAATATTAATCATATTCTCTTTTTACACTCTTTATTTACCAAATATGACATTGATTAGGAAGTTATATGTGTTTGTCCTAGTCACCAAGGATGGCCTGGATTTGTAAGAGGATAAATCTAGAGCGTCGTTTGTCTTTAGACCGCTCTATAATACATATATAAGCAATGTATGTAAGAATTGTGGTCACAATAATTAATTTTATATTTAATAAACCGGATTAATCCTATCCATATTTTAGAGGGGTACATTGTACTATGATACAATGTGTTACACCGTATCGTTATTGCACAATTTTAGTAAGTATCTAATTGGAATTCCTTGATGGTTAGGGTTTCCTAATTAGAATCAGTTTCTATATTGGGTCCCAGTCCTCTCTCTATATAAACATATGAAGGCTAGGAGATCCATCATCCTAAGTGTTAGAGAGTAGAGGATTGAAGACTCAATACTCTCAATAATTGAAGCGTTTCATCTTCGATTAATAGCGATGACAGGTATGCAATTTTGTTTACTTAATTTATTATTTTGTATATTGATCGTGGGACTCGATCTTTGGCTTCCGCTCTATTTGCTCACATGTGGTATCAGAGCCACCCATAGATCAATATATAAAATATTCAGAAAAGTTTTTTGTTTTATCCCACGTATTTTGTTTTTCTGGCGATCGTTTTAGATTAGTTTGAAAACTATTGTTTTCGTGTTGAATAATTAATACGCCTAATCAAATCAATGTTGATGATGTTTTCGGTACGGCAAACATACACAGCTGATAGGGTTTGGATATTGCATTTAAACTTATATGGAATTATCCACTACGGATCAGACACGGATATGGAACTCATTAAAACCAAAAAAACAAAAAAAAGAATACTGGTATCCAGGATACAACAACATGCTTGCTTTCCCAAGTTCTTAAACAAATTTTTTTTTTTCACCCAATAAGGCCGTCAGAGAGTATACTAATGATTAAAACATAATCAAATTTTATTATTGGGGCTCAGGATCACATTGAATCATATAGGGACCTGAACCAGAGAAAAACTTAGGTAACCAAGATTTCATTTAACAACCCTAAGTTCTCAGAGCAAGGACATCCCTAAATATGCAAGAAGACTGATGGATTGAACTCAATTACATATTCATAAGAATAAATTAGTGTTTAATCTTGTATTGTTCTATGCCAGGAAAAAGTTAGTATTTAATTGATTTATATTGGTCGGTTAAATCCTGGATAAGTTCTTTTTAATAGTTTTCATCTTTTTATTCCAGTAGAGAATAATTTTTGGATGGTTCAAAATTTAACTTTGCAACAGGATCTCATATTTTGATTATTTAGTATGGTTATAGTCTGTTGTGATTAATTGTTACAGACTAGTTTCAAGCCCCAATTTTGACCTACTAATTACAGTGTGTTATGTGCCTATTACTTTATGCAAATTGTAGTGACATTATTGTTTATATGTTAATTTTTATTTGCATATATATATGTTACACTGTTATGTTAGATTCATTCGGGGAAATTGAATCACGTAAAATAATCCTTTGCACAAGTACTATTGGAATTTGATTGATTGTTTAGTCACCAAAGTGGCACATTCATGAAAAACTACAATGGTATTTGGAGCAAGTAGGGACACTCTTTTATCTCTACTAAAGTTATAGGATGGTTTTGGCGTTTAGTTGAGACAAACAATGATCAAGCCCAAAGGTGGGTCATTGAGATTGTTCAACCAAATGGATTAAGGTAGATAATGGAGATAGTTTGATAAAAAAAATTTTATCACCCAAAGGTGTACAATTTGATATTAAATTATTTTCAGTTGACTAGCCTTAAGGTGAAATTTTTTCACTAGTGGGAGACTATTACATGTAATGACATCTTCCTAAAGGAAGATCACTATATGTAAAAAGTTGATCCCATTCAGAGTTGATTTATTTAAGGCATTTTAATTAACTCTGGAAAGTTTAATTATTATCCCCAATAATTAAACTGTAATGGTGTGGCATTATGTGTGACTAATTAATTATTATTCTTATAATTGTTATTTACAGCATTTGGTTCTATGGCTAGTGTGAAGGTCCTAACTGGGTCTAATTTCTCGGACTGGAAAGATGAGATCATGTTCAACCTTGGCTTAAGTGACTTAGACTTTGCCTTTAGGTTGGATGAACCACCAAAGCCCACTGAAAATAGTGAGGCAGATGTGAAAAAAGAATGGGAAAAATGGGATAGGTCTAATCGTCTCAGTCTGATGTACATTAAAAATAATATTCCCAAATACATCAGAGGCGCTATTCCAGAAAAACCATTGGCTAAGGAGTACCTACAAGCTTTGGAAGAACACTTCACTGTATCTTCAAAATCACTGGCTAGCACTCTTATGACTCAACTGGTGACCATAAAGTACGATGGCCTTTGCGGTGTGCGAGAGCACATCATGAGAATGACTGACATTGCAAGTCAACTCAAGAATCTGGATATGGAAGTTAATGAATCTTTTCTGATCCACTTCATCATGACTTCTCTTCCTGCGCAATTTGACGTTTTTAAGACTACATACAATGCGCAGAAAGATAAGTGGAAACTCACTGAGTTAATCAGCATGTGTGCCCAAGAAGAGGAGCGAATCCGACAGGATAAGCCTGAAGGGGCACATTTTGTGGGTCAGAAATCATTCAATAATAACAAGTTTAAGAAGGGCGGGAAAAAGTTTAAGAATACTGAAAATTCTGGAAACAATCAAACACAACAACCAGCGAAGAAAAAGAGGGTGAAATGTTTCTTTTGCCACAAACGAGGCCACTCGAAAAAAGATTGCTTTCAGTATCATGCTTGGCTAGCAAAGAAAGGTAGCACCCATTGTCTAGTGAGTTTAGAGTCTAATTTAGCTATTGTCCCACCTAATACTTGGTGGATAGATTCTGGAGCTACTATTCACATTTCTAATTCCTTGCAGGGATTCGTAAGGAAGCAGAGACTCAGTCCGAACCAAAGAACACTAATCATGGGTAATGGGGTAGAAGCTGAAGTTCAAGCCATTGGACTCTTCCGTTTAGTTCTTAGTACTGGTTTTATTCTTGATTTAGAAGACACTTTTTATGTTCCTTCAATGTCTAGGAGTTTGATTTCAGTACCTAAACTTGATCGTTTGAATTATGAATTTAGTTTTTGCAATAAGAAAGTCAGTTTAGTTTATGATTCTCGTGTTGTTGGAACTGGTTCATTAGTTGATGATCTTTATCTTCTAAATCTTGATCAGTCTTTTTCTCAATCCCTTTTATCCCTTAATGTGAGCTCCAAACGTAGTCGTGTTAATGACAATTCTTCTATGTTATGGCATAGACGTCTAGGGCATATCTCTAAAGAAAGACTAGAAAGGCTGGTTAGAGAAGGTATACTAAACTCATTAGATTTTTCGGACTATGGTGTCTGCATTGATTGTGCAAAAGGAAAGTTAACTAAGTCTAGGAAAAAGGGTGCTACTAGAAGTAATGAGCTTTTACAACTTATACACACTGATATTTGTGGCCCGTTTCAAACTCCTACAATAAGTGGAAAAAGATATTTCATCACATTTATTGATGATTATTCTCGCTATGGTTATGTGTATTTGATTGGTGAGAAAGCAGAGGCACTGGATATATTTAAAGTCTATAAGACAGAGGTTGAGCATCAGCTTGACAAGAAAATTAAAGTAGTACGATCAGATCGTGGTGGTGAATACTACGGAAGACACGATCAAACAGGTCGTAATCCAGGACCATTTGCTAGATATCTGCAAGAGTGCGGTATTGTTGCGCAGTACACCATGCCAGGTACCCCTGAGCAGAATGGTGTTGCCGAAAGAAGAAACCGTACTCTTATGGATATGGTACGAAGTATGATGAGTAACTCATCATTACCAGAATTCTTGTGGGGTGAAGCCTTGAGGACTGCCACTTACATTCTAAACCGAGTGCCTTCCAAGGCAGTCTCGAGAACTCCTTTTGAGTTATGGACAGGTAGGAAGCCTAGTTTGTGCCACTTACATGTCTGGGGATGTGCAGCGGAAGCAAGGTTATACAACCCACATGAAAGAAAACTTGATCCCAGGACAGTGAGTTGTTATTTTATAGGATATCCAGAAAGGTCAAAAGGTTATAGATTTTATTGTCCATCAAATAATACCAAAATTGTAGAGACCCTAAATGCTAGGTTTATTGAGGATGGTCAGGCTAGTGGGAGTATAGAGCCCAGGCACTTGGTATTTGAGGAGATTCGACCTTTAATTCATACTCCTCGGGATGATATAATCATACCAACAATTACCATGCAAGAAGATGATTTAAATCATCAAGAGCCTGAAGAGCAAATACCTCACACTGAAGAAATTCCTGTTCATCAGGAACCTGAAGTTCAAATACCTCAAATGGAAGAAATCCCTATTGAACCAGCAGTTGAAATGCCATTACGTAGATCACTGAGAGAAAGGAGAAGTGCTATTGCAAAGGACTATGTAGTTTATCTACAAGAATGTGACTTTGATATTGGTAAAGAAGATGATCCTGTATCATATTCTGAAGCCATGAATAGCAATTTTGCTTCCAAATGGTCAGAAGCCATGAAGGAAGAGTTGAACTCTATGGATAAAAACAAAGTTTGGACTCTGGTTGACTTACCAAAGGGAGTCACACCTATTGGTTCAAAATGGGTATACAAAATCAAACGTGACTCGAAAGGTAAAGTTGAAAGGTTTAAAGCCAGACTTGTTGCCAAGGGTTACACTCAACAAAAGGGCATCGATTATAAGGAAACATTTTCTCCAGTTTCAGGTAAAGACTCATTGAGAGTTATAATGGCATTAGTGGCTCATTTTGATCTAGAGTTACATCAAATGGATGTGAAGACTGCATTCTTAAATGGTGACTTGCTCGAAGACGTTTATATGGTACAACCAGAAGGTTTTGAAATTGAGGGCAATGAACATTTAGTTTGCAAACTTCAGAGATCCATCTATGGTTTAAAACAGGCATCTAGACAATGGTATTTAAAATTTGATGAGATAATCACTTCATATGGTTTTAAGGAAAATATAGTTGATGAGTGCATTTATCTGAAAGTCAGTGGGAGTAAATTCATTTTTTTAGTGTTGTATGTCGATGACATCTTACTTGCTAGTAGTGACATTAATCTATTACATGAGACTAAACATTTTCTATCTCAAAAATTTGAGATGAAGGATCTAGGTGAAGCCTCTTTCGTCATTGGCATTGAGATTCACCGAGATAGATCTCGTGGGATACTTGGATTGTCACAGAGAACCTACATAGATAGAGTTCTACAACGATTCGGCATGCAAGACTGTAAAGGTGGGGATGCACCTATTGTCAAGGGTGATAGATTTGGAAAGTTCCAGTGTCCGAGAAATGACTTAGAGCGAAAGAAAATGGAAAATATCCCTTATGCATCTGCAGTAGGGAGTCTTATGTATGCTCAGGTTTGTACACGGCCAGATATAGCATTTGCTGTCGGGGTGCTAGGCAGGTACCAGAGTGATCCTGGAATGGATCACTGGCAAGCGGCAAAGAAAGTTATGAGGTACTTGCAAAAGACTAAGAACCATATGCTCACATACAGGAGGACCGACAAACTTGAAGTGACGGGTTATACAGATTCTGACTTTGCTGGTTGTCAGGATAGCAAGAAATCCACTTCAGGATATATATTTATGATGGCTGAAGGAGCCATATCGTGGAGAAGTGTCAAACAGACAATCATATCTTCGTCCACGATGGAAGCAGAGTACATAGCTTGCCATGAAGCCACATCTCAAGCTTTATGGTTACGGAATTTCATCTCAGGCCTTCAGGTTGTGGATTCTATTTCCAAACCATTGGTGATTTTCTGTGACAACTCTGCTGCAGTTACATATTCGAATACCAACAAGAAGAGTACTTTAGGCAGGTCTAGATACATAGACATTAAATTTCTTGTTGTGAAGGAGAGGATTAAGAATCAGCTAGTGTCAGTTGAGCACATTAGTACAAAGAAAATGCTTGCTGATCCTATGACTAAGGGTTTGCCTCCAATGCTGTATGACGAACATGTTACTCGTATGGGTCTCGTTGACAGTTTTGATTCCCTTAGTTAGTGGGAGGTTGTATATGGCTCAGTAATTGACATTTACGTTTTTGTGATCACATTTTTCTATTTAATCCTCATTTATTTTAGTTTCCATATTTGTGCACGTGTGTATGGAAATAAGATTATGATGTGTCCTATTTTGAGACACGGTGTGTTTTAAGCAAACACAATTGGACCATTTGTTTGCATAGGAGTAGCTAACCTAATGCAGTTTTAAAATTGTGACTATGGAGTAGAGTGTACTAACATTGTAACCATGGAACGGTCATATGTTAATATAATAATATATTGACTTTCATGATTCGATATTAGTGGACTCGAAGGGACTTCATATCAGTTGATGCAGGTGAACTCTCAGGATATGGATAGTTTGTTTTTCAAATGAGTGCGCACTCGAAGGTCGTTTAAAATTTGTTAATCCGGAAGAGTCTTTTCAAAATGTTTTTCAAATAAAATCATTATTGTTGACCAAGTGGGAGAATGTAAGAATTGTGGTCACAATAATTAATTTTATATTTAATAAACCGGATTAATCCTATCCATATTTTAGAGGGGTACATTGTACTATGATACAATGTGTTACACCGTATCGTTATTGCACAATTTTAGTAAGTATCTAATTGGAATTCCTTGATGGTTAGGGTTTCCTAATTAGAATCAGTTTCTATATTGGGTCCCAGTCCTCTCTCTATATAAACATATGAAGGCTAGGAGATCCATCATCCTAAGTGTTAAGAGAGTAGAGGATTGAAGACTCAGTACTCTCAATTGAAGCAGTTCATCTTGGATTATAGCGATGACAGGTATGTTATTTATTTAGTTTAATTATTATTTTGTGTATTGATCGTGGGGCTCGATCTTGGCTTCCGCACTATTTTGCTAACAATGTACATATGGCCTATTGAGATAAAACCACGTATCTCTAGACTCAAACATATTGGGCATGTAGGTAGTTAAATTGGGGTAGGATAATATCAGTTCTATGGATCAAATTCACTGAATGTTTGAAGTAGGACTACGTACGATAGGAATCGGTTGTATATATAGATCGATCCTCCAATTCATGCATAAGATATCTTTGAGTTTTGTGCCATGATCTTTTTCTAGACATGGAAAAATCTAACCCAACCCATGGGTCAATCCTAATCCTCAAGCGTTTCGGCTCTAATTACCCCACTCAATCATGGCTATACAAGTCAGAATTAGGATTGAACATTTTTTATCTATTGACCCATCAATGCTACCAATACTGGGTTGACCCTTACTCGTTGCCTTAATTTTATATAGAACTATAGGCCAAATTGGTCAACATTAAGGTAAAAATTTGAATTATTTACCGATTGAACATTTTCGACCTGCCTATATACCATGATAGGGTTAACCCAAACTATAACTCAATGAGAAGTCTATCTTTCTCATGAAACTTGAAGTCATAGTGAGGTCATCTTGAGGTATAGTATGCACTTATAAGTTACATCACTTGAGCGATGCAACCCCGTTCCCATCATATGGTGCTTTTAGTACCATATTATTTATATAAAACAGGGAGAAAACCCTAATACAGAGGATGGGTATGAAAGCATAGTAACTTGTTATATACTTAACTGTTCTTAGACTTGTCTGACTGCTTATTGCAGCCTTGCACCCTTGAAAAGAATGCTTTGTTTTGACGTAAGCACACACTATAATTTTATAGAAACTCTCTCCCTCTCTTTCTCACTCTATATATTCATTTTGTCTTCATCTACATATAATTATCCATATATTCTTCACTGTTCTATACTAGTTAAGCTAGCATGTCTCTCAGTACCTCTCTATGCCCTACATAACTCTACACTAATTAGAGAACTTAGAGAAGGTTATAATATATATACATAGCATTAATTTTAAATCTCTCTCACAGAGACAGAGGGAGTGGATAAAAGCTTCCACTATGAGGCACATATAGTTTATTAGTTTAATAGGCCAAGCAGACCTCGACTGGCTCACCAAGAAAGCATGCTTTGGTTTGACGTAAGCACTCACAGAGACTTGAACAAAAAAAAATGCTGAATTAATTGTTTAAACAAATTAACATAGACTTAATATTAATTAATAATCAATCATTTAATAACTTTATGCTCCCGTGCTTATTCACTCTAGGGCGCCATTCCTCAACACTTGCTTCTAAATTACATCTTTCTTCTTTTGTCTGTTTGTAAAGTTGAATGATGTTCTGTTTGTTATATACATTATTAATTTTGTAATTCTCTCTTTTTCTCTCTAGCTTTCTCTCTCTAAATTCAAAAGCTATGACTTATGAGGAGGTCATGATCGAAGGGTATGGTTTTGTTTTCAGTAAAATTAAAATGAAAAGTACCCACTGCTCGAGGGTGTGTGTACGCATGTTTACAATTTTCCGTGTAATTTACTATAATATATATATATATATATATATATATAGTCTTTGGTTATAAGCTAGCTAGCTAGCTAGGGCAGATAATAGACCTCTTATATATAATAGTGTCCTAGCTCTCACCACCATTTCTTCCTTAATTCCCTAATTAACTCCATCTTTTTATTTAATTTAATTTCTTATGACTAATTCGAGTGAGACTGATTGTTTGGACGAAATTAGGGGACGCGACGTGTCGTGTATATCAGCTACATTAGGGGAATGTACTGATTTCGTCCACAATAGACTCTCCCATTCATTATTCACAAGAAGGATAGTTAGTAATTGGAAATTTGGCAAAAGTTATATTCCAAAATAATTCGGGTATTATTTGAATGAGTTTTCGAGAAAATCTTTAAAAAATTAATTAAAAAATCGAAGTTCGGCAAATATATAGATCAGGAATAATTTGAGTATAATTCGAATTAGACAATTTAAATTTTGTTAAAAAATTCTGGTGTTTTTATATAAAAAATGCATAAAATCATGTTATTTTATAATAATTTTAAGTTTTTTTTTTCTTTTTGTTAAAATGATGTAAATGATCAGGATATCATCCTTTTCAAAAAACAAACACTTAGATCATTTTCATGTACTTCTGTACTTAGAGCGTGGGACAAAGTCGAGATGAACAATATAAAAAGTTTGGTATAAATATCGCTCCATAAAACTCAAGACTCAAGCGATCTGACGTCACTCTTTTAAGTCTTTTTGTATTCTTTTTCTCTTTGAAGTTAGTGTCTCTGTCGGTTTAATATAATAGTTTGTTTAGATGGAGGATTTTAAGTAGGGATTTTGTAGGGACTAGGAATTTAGTAGAAAACTAGTTAGAAATCATGTTATAAATCTAACTAGTTTCCACCAAATCCCTAGTTCCCACAAAATCCCTACTTAAAATCTCCTATCCAAAAAAACTATAAGTTTTACCTTGTACAACTATAGCTTAAAGTAGTGTCATTCGTTTTTTTCAAGCAGTTCAATTAGGTTCGCGAACAATTCAAGATTAAATCTATATAGCAAAAGAACTATAAGAATTTTACGCTTGGTCAAAAGTACATACAATTCGCGTATAACTCGTGAATTATACGTGAACTTACTAACTATGTTCATAAGAATGTGAAACCTGTGCTAAGCTCGGAGAAAATATTCTAAAAGCAAAGGTACTAAAAATTAAAAAAGCAATAAAAATGAAGTAATTGTTTTTAAAAAAAAATTTTATTATAATGATCTAGAAATACAATTTTTTGGTGTGTAGTGCCTCTCACGTCAAGTACCCTGGGAAACCTCAAAATTGAGAGTTTAAGGTAGGGATTTAATTGTTTAGGAGTTGTTAAGTACCATGGCCAACCCCTAAATTTTAGGTGTAAAAGATATTTTCTATGGATAATGCTATATGTACTCCTTCGATGACTCCGAAGATGAGGTGGCAAGATCTGCTTTGTGTAAGTTGTTTCAAATTTTTTCTTCCTCCTAACAACGAACATATGGTTTCTTTCAAAATTTTATTTTTCTATTATTGGGGTTTTTTACGTGGGAATTTCTTATGTTACATTAGTAACTTAAGAGTGCAATATAACTTACTACGATATATCACTAGTACAAAAATGGCATTTAGTCACAGTTCTAAAAATTGAAGCGACACGGTCGTACCAAAAACCGTGACAAAAAATGATATAATGGTTTAGGTCACGGTGGAAGTTAAGAATTGCGATCTCCGTGTCTACAAAAGTGCACCAAAAGAATATTAGTCGCGGTGTAACGTGCCCTCGTGACTAATGTATGTTCCTTAAGTGAAGTTAAGTCACTTTGGTCACGGCGGTATGCAAATTACGTGACTAATGTAAACTTATAAAGTAACTAATATGTTTTCGTCACGTCATTTCCATCAAATGTAACTAATACTCATTTTTGTTTAGTCATGTTATTTTTATTAAATGTAACTAGTACCCATATTTCTTTAGTCACATTACGTTCATTAAATGTGACTAATACACCTATTTTTTAGTCACGTTATTTACATTAAATGTAACTAATATCCTTATTTTTGAAGTCAATTTATTTACATTAAATATTACTAATACCCATATTTTTTAGTCACGTTATTTTTATGTAAATCATGTGCAAGAGCGGAACTAGGAATTTATATTAAGGAGGGGCTAGAATGAAGCTTTGTTAGCACTAAGCAATCACCGTTTAATATCCGAACTTTAAATCCATTTTTTTGAATATATATCCCTATTAACTTATATTTTTCTATATACATACTAAATGAGTAAATAGTATTATTCACATTTTAAAATCTCTAACCCCAATAAGAATTGATAAAAAATCAACGATGAAAATGACATTGTTTTGTTAATTTCAGACCAATATTGGTGGGGTTAGTGGTTTTAGAATGGGCCAATTTTTTATAATAATGAATTTCATAGTGATCACAATATCTTCACAAAAAATGTGCTCATTCTAAAATCTCTAATTCCATCAAGAATTTGTACAAAATCAAATATAAAAGGAACATTGCTTGCGTCGTTAGTTTCGAACTTGAAGAGAATAGAGATTTTAACCAAAAACATCAAAAAACCTTTTTATGTTACTTATTTTAAACACTGCCAAAAGCAAAATACACAAGTATATAAGATAATTGATGAGGAAGTTTATGTGGAAGACTATTTGTTAGAGTGGTTAGAAATATGGTTGTCAAAATTGTAGGTCATGATATTGAATTCCACAAAGGATTCATCTTTGAATTAAGTCTAATTCTAAAAAAAATAACTATCATAACATGCTTTATCGCAACACTATTATAATATACTTTTTGTAGGGTCTATATGGTGATGGTTTAGGGATCTATTTTTAGAAAGGATGTCCTTCTCACTATATAGATCACCATATCTAAAAATTAATCATTTATTGTTAGGTCCATGAATTCACTCATGTCATATTTGTCGAATTTCGTGTCAAATGTAACTCAAGAAGGCCAATGTAACTTGAGTTAGAGTTAGTGAGTTGTGGTTCAGTTCGTTACGAAGAAAAGACTCTAAGAAGCTCAACTCACCACTGAAACTCATCTTAGGATGGTAAGTGACTTGAAAACTTAATACCATAGGTGGTTAGTTCATATTGAATCATATGAGAAAGTACGAAATGGTAAAAGATGTCAAAACCCTTAAAATTAGTGTTTCGACGACGAATGTTGTCAGAAAACTACGCTTTTAAGGGAAACGGTGACCTTTTGTACTGTGACCAAAAGTTAGTTTCGAAATAAAAATATTAGTTTCGAAACCAAAGCTGAAAAATGCTGACAGATGGTGATTGGTTTCGTTGGTTTCGAAACCAAAGTTAAAAAATGATGTCAGATGGTTTTTGGTTTCGAAACTGACTTGTTGGTTTCGAAACCAAAGTTGCAGAATACTCTCAGATGGTTTTTGGTTTTGAAACTGATTTGTTGGTTTCGAAACCAAAGCTATAAAATGTTGTCAGATGGTGCGATTCAGCTGTTTTTGTGAGCTATAAAGTGATTTCTTTTCACTTTTTTGCACATTCCCTCTTAAACATGTTTTGGGGGAATTATTGGAGCGTGGGGAACACCTCTAAGTGGAATGAGGGATCAATGGAATACCTCCTCATCTCCATTATTATGTCTAGCATTAGACCTTAAACAAACTAGAAATTTTTGGGTTTGTGCTGGACATTTTCAGTTATAAAGGGATTGAACCATTAATGTTTAATCAACCATTCACCCTATTCATCAACAAGTTTTTGGAGAGTTTCAACTCTAAACCTCTAGCTTCCAAGCTTGTTATACATAGTTTAATCCTTCCTATTTTAAATCAAAACGTGAGTTTTGTTGCCGGTGGATTTTCAATGGTTGAGCTTAAAAATTCAAGTTCGTGGTGAAATACTCGTGGAGTCGAGTATTAGTTCAAGATGCAGAACTTGTGGAGTTCAAGTTGGAGATGCATCAACATCAAGTAAGAGGCATATTCATGGAATTCGAATTTGTGGAAGAACTGTACACCATAGCTAATTGGAGCATAGAGGGAGTCGTAAATCGTGCCCATCGAGTGGTAAATCGGGTTGTAAGTTTTTTATAACTCTTAGTGGATTTTTGCTAGACTAGGTCCCAGGATTTTTACCAGTTTGGGTTTTCCTCGTAAACAAAATATCTTGTGTATTTTTTCATACTTGTTGTGAGATTGAAATATTCCATTCTAGCTCTTAATTCCGCACATTAAGAATCGAATAAGTCAATACTCTCGTTAGATATTTTTATTGTTTCACTTATAATCACCATTGAAATTTTTAATTAGGTGATAGTGTGATCTAAACCAATGTCACATAGACATACGGTTAAATTCTTTAACCGTAGGGCATATATTAACTTTCAATTGGTATCAGAGCAGATTCACTTCTAGGGTTTAACAACCTAAGTGTGATCCTTTTTGTGACTTATAGATTCACAAAGAGAGGGCAATTCAGTAACCAAACCTCTGTTATTCGATGGTAATAACTATCCTTATTGGAAAGCTCGAATGAGAGCCTTTCTCAAGTCCTTAGATGAGAGAGTTTGGACATCTATAGAGTTAGGATGGTCTCCACCGACAGTTATGCAAGTTGTAGGCACCAATTCTATAGAAGTTCCCAAGTCTAAAGGTATTTGGACATCGGAAGAACTTGACCAGTCCACTCGTAATAGTAAAGCTCTCAATGCCATCTATGCTGCTGTTACATCTGATGAATTTTATCGTATTTCTAATTGCAAAGTAGCAAAGGAGGTATGGAATATCTTAGAGGTTACCCATGAAGGAACCAAGACTGTCAAGATAGCTAAGCTTCAAATGTTGACCACCTAATTTGAGACCATTAGAATGAATGACAATGAGACTTTCGATGAATTCTATGCTAAATTGAATGAAATTGTCAACAACTCTTTTACTTTGGGTGAATCTATTTTTAACTCTAAGGTAGTTTGTAAGGTTTTGAGATCTCTTCCTGAGAGATTTCAAGCCAAGGTTACAGCTATCTAAGAAAGTAAAGATATTGATGCTATTCTTCCTGAGGAACTTACAGGTAACTTGAAAACCTTTGAATCTAATTTGCATCATTCAAAGAATTCAAAGGACACAGCCTTTGCAGCAATAAAGATTGTCACCTTTTCTGATTCAGAAGACGAAGATGATCATGGTGACAATGAGGATCTTGAGTTTCTTTTTGAACAATTTATGGAGTTTCTTAAAGTCAAAAAAAGAAAAATTCTGAAACATGGAATTTCATCCTCAAGTAAGAGTAAGTCATCAGGTAAGACTCATAAGAAAAATAACAACTCAAGTAATGATCAATGTTTTGAATGCCATAATTATGGACACTTTTTTTAATAATGAATGTCCAAACAAAAAGTCCAAAAGCAGGATAAAGAAGATGGTCACTTGGGATAATTCAGTAAGTTCAAGTGACAATGAAGAAAAAGCAAACTATGTGGCTTTTGCCACTTCTTTGGAATCTTCTTGTGTCCACTCTGAAGATGAAATAAGTATGAAATCAGAAGATCTTCATACTGATCTCAATAGAAAAAAAAAAGAAGAAACCACTGAGGCTTTTATTACCTTTGTGGAATCTTCTGATGATCTCTTTAAAGATTTATATACTGATTTTGAAAATTTTCAAGTTACCGATAGGAGCAGTAAAGAGAACAACACTGAGCTAAGGGTTATGACTGCATCTATTAATCACTCTAATGATCATGAAGAAGACATACAAGCTGGGTCTGATGATCCTTGAAATGATAGCGAGAGTGATGTTGATTCTACAGAGTTGTTCAAGAATATCTTCAAGAAATGTGAACAGTTGTCAAAGGCAAACAAGAAACTTACAAAGAAGACATATTTGTTGGAGACCAAAAAGTATGACTTGACACTCAAGTTGAATGAAGCAACACAAAGGGATAAGGAATGTGATGAGGAAATCAAGAGACATCTTGATAAAATCAAGTTTCTTGAGAATGAACATTCCAAATCTGTGGAAAAGATAGAAAGTCTTAAAAAAGAATTTACAATGTCAAGGAGAGACTTAACTTTGCCCAATGAGATGCTTGTAAAGTTCAATAATAGATCAAACAAGTTGAACAATCTCTTGAATGGAACCAAGAGCACCAATGACAAGAGAGGTTTGGGCTATGATGCATCTAAAAGTTTCTCACCTCCACAAGGAGCTAAGTTCGTAAAAGCTAAGGGTCCTCAACCTAAAAAGAACACTCAAAAACATGTTGGTAAGCCACAAGGTAAGCCTCAAGTTTCTAATATTCTTAATATATGTTCTTATTGTGGTTATAAGGGTCACTTAAAGAACAAATGCAGATTCTATATAGAAAATTACACACGTTCTCAGAATATCACTAAAGATCTTCTAAAAAGAATCAAGCTTCTGAGTGACAAGGCTCAAGCTTTGACTGAAGAGTTTGGAAAGCTAAAGAACAACAAGCAAGGTGCATATTCTTTTAGATTTAAATCTTATTCAAAGAAAAGGAAGAGAAACGAGACCAAACAAATTATGCCTGAGATAACCAAACTTACCCATGTGGACTTGAGTCAAAAGAATACCTTCAAGAAAATCAAGGCTATATGGGTAAGAAAAAGTGACTTGGCAAGTCATGAAACTCTCACTACACACAATACCGACAAGTCTTCTAAATATTTATTGGTTAGTGGTAGTGGTCGTACCATTACTTGATTGTTGTTGTTCTCACTCCTGCCCTTGTTTTGAATGCATATATTATTGGGGGTAGTTGAGTGAGTGTTCTACTAGTTTGCATTTTAGTTGATTGTTATGCATTCTAGTGTTTATTGTATATACTTATAGAGAAGTTCTTATTGCATTTGAACATAACATTCTATCTACTAAGTATCATACTTTATAACACGTCTATTTATTGTCAAATCATTTTTGTGACATGTGTGTATATTCTTGTATGTACTCTTGTTTCTTTGTTACTATTGAATGATTTGTATAAACTTTTCATATTAGATGAAAAAAAGACTACTACACAAGTGGTGACTATTGATGGTCAACCACATCAAGCAAATTTTTTTTCTGTAGGTTTATGTTCTTACTTTTTCTCTGTTTTGCATTGCATATCATATTTGGGTTGAAGAGTGAGTTTTAAAGATTAATATGCTTTCAAAAATTGCATTCTAATAAAAGTATGTTTCAAGTATTCTTTTTGTTGTTATTGGCTATCTTTTATAGAATACTTGAACATATAAGAAATTTCACAAATCTGAATTGCTTTAATTTATTTTGATATAGCTTGTGAATCTCTTCTATAAATCCACATACTTTCTTAACTGATCTATGAATTTTGTGCACATAAGAGTCTTTTGAGTAAATGTGATTTTATCTTAGTTGGATCATTGGATGGGTTAGAAATAAAGCTCATAATTCAATGATGGAGTGAACTAGCTAGTTGGACTATCTCTCACTAAAATATTGTATTTTGATGATGTACTGGAAAAGTATTATTATATCTTGTTATGAAACATCAACAAAATAGCAAGCTCTCCTAAAAGATTGTGAGCTTGGTGAAACACCAAAAGAGTGAGTTCTCGTAAAAAATGTTGAGCTTGGTGTTTGAACATAAAAAAGAGTGAGATCCCGCAAAAAGATTGGGAACTCGATGTTCTATATTCTTCATCTTGACTTCATAGCGATCCATTTTATTCTAATACATATACTTTCTTGGTTGTGTCTCCTCGGACAAGAGTCCCTTGCAAGTTCAAGAAAAATATTGGGAACAAGATGGTGATCTATGTTTCATGATCTTGAGTTCCTCAAGTTTCATTCAAACTCAAACATGAAGGTCATTAATAGGTAACAAAGTGAGATAGTTCTTTCATGCTGGGTAAGGTTCAGATTTGGAGAAATTAGTAATATAGACAACCTTATCTTATTTTCCTTTTAGGATAGTCTCACATAATGATATTATTCTCTCAAATACACACACACACACACACCATAATCAGGATATTGAGTGTTGCGATTTTTATGATTGAGAACTAGTTTGGCTATATTTGAATAAATTTTTGTAATTACATGATTAAAAATTTTTGATTGTGATTATGTATTATATTATTGATAGCCTTGACAACATGATATGTATCTGCTTGTTTACATGAACAACATAAATTTGTTGAGTGTTGATGCATGTTGAACTGGATTAGTGTTAAGATTTAAATCTTTCTCATGATCTGGTTAAGGGGGACCTTGCATGGTTTGATTAATTATATATATTTGTGCATGCATGCTTATTATTTGCATTAGGATAATACTTGAAAAATTAAAAAATATGCATTTTTTCCATTGGTTTTCAAAACCATGATAGTTTCACACACTTTGATTTTATTTCTTATCTTAGCTCTGATACACCTTGTAGCTTTGATAAATTTTGTGGTGTGTGACATGTTTTTACTTGCCTTCCACCATACTTTCTTATTGTCTATCTAACTATCTACTTGGTTGAAAGCTAGTTAGATATTTATTTTTATGGTTGGTTGGCTTGTATTTGTGTTTCCATACATTGTCTTTCTTAATTTCTTCTTGTACTTTTGTTGTCTTCTATCATTTGTCTATTTGTGACAAAAAGAGGGAGAATTGTGTGTTCTTAACTTTGCAAGAGGAGTACTATGTGATAGGAGATATATCACATAGGGAGAGAGATTCTTGTAGCACTTATCAAGGGAAAAGTAAGCTTATTTATTATTTATATTAATGACTTCTATGATACATTGATGTGTCTTGTGGATATGTGCAGAAAATAAGTTAAACGCATCCCGTAGAGTTTAATGTCTCTATTTGTTTAAGGGAGTTTTATCTTTTATCTCTCATTAAGTCTTATAAATTGGTTTGTCACGAAATTGACAAATGGGGAGATTGTAAGGTCTATAAGTTCCCTTATGGGTTTTGTCAATTTGCGTGTCAAATCGAACTCAATATGGTCAATGAGAGTTAGCAAGTTATCTCTACATTTCTAATCATTGAAGACTTCAAGTGAAGGAGAGAAGACTTGTGCAAAAACTCAACTCACCACTATTGAAACAAATCTAAAGATGGGAGAAGCTTTGACAAAGGGGGAGAGATATTATCTCTACTGTCATTAATTGCTATAAACATTCTTCAAGGTTTGTACTTAATATTTTATAAGGTTCCTTGACTTATTTTGTGAGCATGTGCAGGAAACAGGTTATTTTATACAATCCGTGTTTTAAGTTTTATATAGTCATGTGTAAGAAACTATGAGTTGTAATGGGGAACGTCTTTTTATTATTTTCTAAATATGGATTTGTCACGAAAATGACAAAGGGGGAGATTGTTAGGTCAATGAGTTCACTCATGTCATATTTGTCGAATTTCGTGTCAAATGTAACTCAAGAAGGTCAATGTAACTGAGTTATAGTTAGTGAGTTGTGGTTCGGTTTGTTGCAAAGAAAATACTCTAAGAAGCTCAACTCACCACCAGAACTCATCTTAGGATGGTTAGTGACTTAGAACCTCAATATCATAGGTGGTTAGTTCATATTGAATCGTATGAGAAAGTACGGAATGGTAAAAGATGTTAAAACCCCTTAAAATTAGTGTTTGGACGAATGCTGCCAGAAAACTACGATTTTAAGGAAAACTGTGACCTTTTATACTGTGACCAAAAGTTAGTTTCGAAACCAAAGCTAAAAAATGCTAACAGATGGTTTTTGGTTTCGAAAATTTCGAAACCAAAGTTAAAAAATGATGTTAGGTGGTTTTTGATTTCGAAACTGACTTGTTGGTTTCGAAGCCAAAGCTGCAGAATACTGTCAGATGGTTTTTGGTTTCGAAACTGACTTGTTGGCTTTGAAACCAAAGCTGTAAAATGTTGTGAGATGGTAACGCCCAGATATGCGCGATTCAGCATGTTTTGGGGAAATTATTATAGTGTGGAGAACACCTCTAAGTGGAATGAAGGATCAATGGAATGCCTCCTCATCTCTATTATTATGTCTAGCTTTAGACCTTAAACAAACTAGAGATTTCTGGGTTTGTGCTGGATATTTTCAGTTATTAATAAGGATTGAACCACCAATGTTTAATCAACCATTCACCCTATTCATCAACAAGTTCTTGGAGAGTTTCAACTCTAAACCTCTAGCTTCCAAGCTTATTATACATAGTTTAATCCTTCCTATTTTAAATCAAAACGTAAGTTTTGTTGCGGTGGATTTCTGATGGTTGAGGTTGAAGATTCAAGTTCGTGGTGAAATAGAGTATTGGTTCAAGATGCGGAACTTGTGGAGTTCAAGTTGAAGACGCATCAACATCAACTTAGAGGCATATTCATGAAATTCAAATTTGTGGAAGAACTATACACCATAGCTAATTGGAGCGTAGAGGGAGTTGTAAATCCTGTCCATCGAGTGGTAAATCGGGTTATAAATTTTCTATAATTCTTAGTAGATTTTTGCTGGACCAAGTCCCGGGGTTTTTCCCAGTTTGGGTTTTTCTCGTAAACAAAATATCTTGTGTATATTTTCATACTTGTTGTGAGATTGAAATATTCGATTCTAGCTCTTAATTCCGCACATTAAGAATCGAATAAGTCAATACTCTTATTAGATTTTTTGTTTCACTTATAATGACCATTGAAATTTTTAATTAGGTGATATTGTGATCCTTAACCAAAGTCACATAGACATACGATTAAATCCATTAACCCTAGGGTGTATATTGACTTTCATTTATAAAAGTTCTAACCCCATAAAATGTTTAATGGAAATCAACAGTTTAAAAAATGCCAAAAACTTGTAAATTTTCTTGGGCTGATCTAACCCTCAAATAAGAAATCCCATTAAAATGAACATTGAACTTTATGAGATGATATAAGTATGTAACCTAACAGGTCCATATTTGGGCCAGTGCGATCGTACAAGGCCCAAAATTTTGGAAGTCTTATTTGTATTATTTATACCTCAATTGGTGAGGACTTAGGTGATATAACATATTTTTCTCAGGTGAGGGTTAGATGAAGATTTAACCATGATGAAGATGAAGATGAAGCCAAAAGAGTGAGTTGATGTAAATCTTACGTAGATGAAGATGTAACCATGATAAAGATGAAGATGAAGCTACAACTGATCTTGTTAATAGAATACACTTTGTAAGCTCTTCTCACTGCCTCTCTTTATCTCTCTAGGTTTTTATCACTATTAAGAGCATGAATTAATGCCGAATTGTGTCTCTCTCAATTTTTATTTTACGGCATATCCAGTCGAACATCTCAATTTGTCCATCAATACTCTATTGTTTCTCTTTTCATTTTTATTCACATCTTAATCTTAATTATCATCCTAATCATCTATTTTTTTTTCATTTTTATTCTCATCAATAGTTAAATCTCAATCAAGCTAATAGTATGCCTTATGTTACGACAAAGCTGTCAAGGGGAAAGATCTTATTATTGAATCAAAGAAACCATATATAGTTTTTTTTTCAAAGCAGCAGAGGTCTGTCAATAAAATAATATGAAATAGAGCTACACCAATAGGTGTTGGCTTAATAGCTAATGACAAATCTAGCTAATTGATGATCAACCTTATTACAGCAGGAGCAAATGCCCAGTATTGTATTGTTGACTTGCTACTTAATGGTGATGTAGCAATTTTTCCCGTGTCTGGACCAGTGATCCTTGAGATCAAGCGGTGTTGACAGGTCATGACCTTCTGCAAGCAGCGAGCTTAGTAGTTTGTTGAAAGCGCTGCCACTCATCTTTTTTTTTTTTCATTTATGAACTTTTTGAAACCATTATTTCAATTTATATGTAGCAAATCCCGAAACAAAAAGGAAATTGGGAATGTGGGTTCTATGTTATGCGTTACATGAAAGACATATACAAGGGCATGTTCCTACCACTAATGACTTTCAAGAGGTAAGAAAAGCTACTTTTCTACTTAGAATTGTTATATTTTACCTTATTATGATATAATTGCCTAAATATTTACAAAATCTTGGTTGCAGGTGTTTAAGTTGAAGGAAGAGTATGATATGTCAGATATCAACGAAGTTAGAAATGACTGGATCAATTACATTACTCCGTTCTTGCGCTTATAACTTTGAGGTAAGATTTTTATTATTTTAAATTTTATAAACTCTAATTGGCTAGATTTATTTGAAACCAGCTAAGGTGACATGGTTTAATTCTATGTATTATGTGCAGTCATAAAGAACAAGCATTTGGAAGCTCGAAGAAAAGTTAATGAAGATGATATCATTGTTGAAGAGAAGTTAATGAATCATTAGGGGTGTCATGCATACATATATATAGGTTTTTTATTATTATTTCTCTTTGCTAAAGAACATATTTTTCGTTTTAGCTAGGTTTTCACTTTGAAAGATGTAAATACTTTAATTGGATATTATATGAATATCTGTGTTAGAAGAATGAATGGTTTAGTTTTTTTGCAATCTCGATTAAGATGTCGTTGCAACTTTATTATTGTAAGCCTTAGAATTTATACGTATATTTGCATATTATTATTAGCGTTTGGCACAATGCTACAAAAAAATTTATTTTTTAAAAACTTTGTTTACTATTTTAGACATGGTGAAAACCGAGACCAATGTGTGTATAGTCGCGGTTTATAAATGCAAACCGTTACTATAAAAGAATATATTGACCATTGGTCTCGGTTTATTAAACACAACCGTGACCTATGCAACATAAATATTTTCATTGGTCATGCTTTATAGTTCTTTTCCGTGACTTTTAATTAATTAGACACGGTTTTTAAAAAGGAACTGTGACCTAAACTATCATCTACTGTTTGTTGGTCACGGTGGTGTAAATTAAAACGTGACTAAACGTTGATCAATTCTTTTTTAGTGGATTTTTAGTCACGTTGTGGCACAAAACACCATGACCAATCCAACACAATTGTAAGTATTAGTCACGTGTTTGTATTTAACACCGTGACCAATACCTTCACCCATCGTTTGTTGGTCACGTTCTTATTTACCATATCGTAACTAAAAGCAATAGAGTAACTATTAGAACAAAATTTAGTCACGGTGGTAGAAATATAGACATGGTGTATGAGGTGAAATGGTTACGGTATGTACAACGTGACCAAAATTTGTCACGGAGGCTGTGGTCACGAAATCTCAAAACTAGAAAACCGTGACGACAGGCTTATTGTCACCGTAATAAACCTGTCGAAAAGTCATTTATATACTAGTGTATTCACAATACTTACCATCTACATAGCAATATGTTTATTATCTTTCTTAAATTAATTTGATTCTCTTCAATTAATTAATTTTATCACTTAATTAAATTAGATGCGTTGAGATCTGTTTATTGTATTTTTATTTTTGTTACTGTGGATGTGTTTGATTTTGTGAAAACACTACGAGAGTGATGCGTATTCAACTAAATAAAAAAACAGTGTGTTTGATATGCAACGGAAAAGAGACAAGATGCAAATTTAGTTACTCCATTTTCTCCCATTTCCTGCGCTAACGAAGTGTGGTTATTTTCACTGTTTTCACAGAATTAATTACACTATAATACTGATAATGGGTGGTGATGATAATGATGATGGATAATTTTGACTATGGATGATGATGATGATGAGAGTGGCGGTGACAATGGATGATAATGATAATGATATTGGTGATAGTGTTATGAACTCATTATATTTTCTTTTAGAAAAAAGGAGAAAATTTTATTGAAGAAGCCGAAAAGACTGTCAAGTTCAAAACACCTAATAGCAAAAAAACTCATTGTATTTAATAATTAGTGATTAGTAATAAAAGTAAAAATTTGTGATCAATAATTAATACATTTAATAATAATTTGTTCCAGACAATTATAATTTTTATTTATTCTTTTTGTTTTCCTTCTTTTATCAGTTTATTTATTTTGTTTAATATCACTATAGTAAATAGTAAGTGTTTTAAAAAATTATTCTGTTCTTTTTTTCTTTTCTTTTTTTTTGTTTTGTTTTCATTTTTTTTTTTCAAAATATTTCGCCCATGCTACTGTATCTATACTATATTACTATAGCTGAAGCGTCTGACGTGGTGCTTATGCTATCCACGTGGCAAACTATGCTCTCAGAGTGCCACGTCATAGAAAAACCTCTATATGTCACCGTTTTAATCCATAATTGATTGAAAAACCATCCCACATTAATGGCCTTCTCTAAAATGTATATTAATTGACTCCCCTTTAAAAAATTACATGTTTTTAGGTATAAATTACCTTCCTAAAAGCTCTCTACATACTATCTCATTGGGCCTACATCCCATTGACCTTCTCTAAAACGTATATTAATAGATTTCTCTTAAAACAATAGCAGATTTTTAGGCATAGATTACCTTCCTAAAAAGCTCTCTCTATCTCATTGGGTCCATGTACATACATAACATACCAATCTCTCATTAATTTTCAATCGCCATTACTAATATTAAAACGTAAATGTGAATAGCAATCTATTTTTTGTGGAAAGTTTCTAGCGTATTACAACTAATTAAAACAGAAGGCTAATCCAACGGTCAATATGTTTCACATATTCTCGTAATTCGCATCCCATCCTAAAGTGATATGAATCTCACCGTAAATTGTGCATTCTGTACTAAATTCTATAGCTTTTTCTGTAACCCTAGCACTGTCGTATTAAAATTTTATTGTAGATTATGATTTAAGAAAGTTTCAACGTATACAACAATTAATTACATAAATTACAGCAGTACACTAAAAGTTATATAAAGCATACCAATTACACTAATTTACGGGGATCTACTCCAATCAAAAACAAAAACTTGTTTTACGGGGATCTATAAGTTTTGCTGGAGATATTAGTGTACATAAAATGGGTGTTATATTGTAGTAAAAAGGGTGTTAATTTAAAGCTAACAAAAGTAAAATTGGATACGTTAGATTTTTGAAATCTTCAAACCAGGTGGAGTTGTGTTTCTTTTTTTATTTTTGATGTTGTGTTATAGTGGAATTTAAAAATAAGAGTTGGCACGCCTCAAACTTTTCTTCTTTTCACATATTTTTTCATCCATGTTTACACTGTATTTTTTAACATTATGTTGGATAATGTTTTTATTTTTTCCATGATTCCAATGAAAAGAATGAGAGATCGAGGTTGAGGGCCTCGATCTCTTATTAATTTGAGTGAGGGATTTACTTAAAGTTTATAATTATCATTATTTTTTAAGCAAATGTTTATCCCTGCCCATTATAGTTATTTAATGTTTGAGAAGTGATCAAATGCCTCCTTCTAGTTAGAATGCCTATGCTCCGTGCACAGAGGAGTATGTTATAAGGGCTGATTTTTTAATTGTGGCAATGATCTCCTCACCATATATATTATTATATCCGATACTCATTTTGTTCTTAAGCTTCTAACCCCCCTCGTACTAGTCTATCAAAATCTTAAAATTTAAAGTTTTTTTAATCCCTCATTTTACCATTAATTTGCTACCAATTTTTTAGGGTTCTAAAATTTTTAGAACTTGATGATTTTGGGATAAGATGATGTACACGATGAGGAAAAATGTTTTCACAATAAATCAGTCTTTAGATCCACTCCAAGTGGACCCTATATGATGGATTTAGTGGGAGCATATTGGATAGGGAATTTGATCCCTAAGCTTCCCACAAGACTATTTTTTATTATTTTCTTTTCATTTTTTCATTTTTTTTTCTTTTGTATGAACTATCCATAATTTTATCCCATATTTTGCACAATATTTAAAATATCCATAACAGATCAAATGGAACACTATGTTATCAATAGTATGTGCTTATAAAAGTTTCAAATTACATGTCCACTATTTGAAAGCTTCAAATTACATGTTCACTATTTGAAAGCTTTTTGGTTCCTCTCAATCTAATAAAAACTGTAATTCATTCTCTTCATCCAATAACAATTCTTTTGATGATATTCTTTACTAATTTAGTATTAATTAGCATTAATAATGTAAACTAATATTATTAATAATTATAATTTTTAAAAATTTAATTATACATCAAAATTGCTCGGAACATGATTGATTTTACTTCCCCATCTAGCTACTCTAGGTTGTGGGTCAGCCAGAAGTTTTAGACACAACCTCTTACGTGGTGTTTTATATTGTCCACATGTGGCATTCTACTCTTTGAGAGTGCCACTTCATAAGTAATATCCCAATTAATTGTTATAAGGTAATCATATTATTAATCACGTAAAAATGAGGTTCTAAAATGAGACTTTGAATAGTTCTGTCATTAGTAACAATTACTATGATAATGGTAGTTAACCATTTCTAAATACAAAGTTATGGTTTCAAAATAAAAAACTATTATTATAGTTAATTACCATTAATTCTAATTTCTCATAGTAACTAATTACTCTATCATGTTAATTAATTACCACCAATTACCATTTTTCAATTATTTTGGTTTAGACAGTTTTAGTTCTTTAATGAAACATTATTCAAGGTTCTAAATTACTCAAAGATCTTTTCATTTTGAAGTTAATAAAATTCAAAACTAAAACAAAAATTTGTGAAAGAATACATTAAAAAAAGGATTCAAAAAAAAAAATTTGACATTTGGGTGGAATACATTAAAAGAAAAGGGCTAGGATTTGACAATTGGGTGGAATACATTAAATAAAAAAATTTGACATTTGACAATTGGTGCTATCACAATTCCTAACACATCTTTCTACCTTAGTGGAAGACTTTAGTGTTATCTGTTACCAATCAAGAAATTACTTCCACCAACAGTTCTTTAGATGGTAAACAAGTCCTTTTCAATGAAAGCTGTTATTAGGGCTCCTATTTTGGTTGTAGGCGATATTAAAAAATTGGGGCTTAAGCCCATATTTGAATCTTCCCTTCATTTGTGTTTTTCTTACTTAGGGACCCCCTCTCCCAAAACAACCAAATCCTAAAACTCTAATACCCTCTCACCACCAAACTCTACCATAACCTTCATTTTGGAAAGAGGAACCCTTAGAAAAACACAGTAGAGGTTGAATGAAAATATTTGGGCTTAAAGGTCCTTTTATTGATCATCCACCTTATCTATTGCAAGGGTCCTAATAACATCAGCCATTGAAAATCCTTTTTATCATAGCGAGAAAGGGAAAGGGTTTAGTGGCAAATAAAAAGGGATTTTGAGTTTGAGATTTAGATAAAGAGAGAGTTTTGCTTGCTCTCGCTCTCACTCTGCGCTCTAATTACTTCTATTCACTGCACGCAGCGCACAAATCTTCACAAAATAAAAACTCTTTAACTGAAATACATTTTTTCCTCGACTCAAATACTTCTTTTTTCTTAACTACGATACTTAAGAAATTCTGGTCATACTCCCAACAACATTACCAAAACCCCCAAAACATTTCCATAACCAACACCGGTTTCAGAAGAGAAAAATCAACTTTGCAGATTACAAATACTGTTTTCACATATCAAGCATCCTAACATGACAACACATGCAAAATGTATGCGGCCATGCTAACTAGTTGGGACACATGATATGAACAGCAAGATCAAGAACTCAATCGTCCGAATAGTGATCACTGTGTGAACTTATTGACAGAACTACTTTTACATGATTTAAAGGGTTTCAAATTTTTATCCTTTTTCCCTTTGATGTTAAGGAAAACCATTCCCCTTCTATGAGTAACATTCAACATTCTCTCTGAGAATCATTATCAGAAGCCTTTTTTACATAACTCATTTGTGAGTAAATCTATTGTAATGTCATTTAACTCAACAGGATCATTCATTCATTCCCATAAAGTAACATAGTAACTAGATGATCATATGATGAGGCAGAGAGGAACTAAGGCTTAATCAAATGCAGTATAGTTTATTCTACCATCTTTAGCGTATCGATCTGTTGCATAAAGTACAAAATATTCGTCATAATTTTTAGTCATGTACAGGCCTTTCAAGTTCCAACCATTACAAAAGGCTCATTACAAAATTCTCTCACATGACGTCTTCACCAAAACTCCTAAAAATTGTGGTCGGGTCCAATCTAATCGTGTGTTGGAAGACATGGCTATTTTCAATTTGGCTTTCTTTGATATGTGCATAATTATGACATGGGGGCATAAAAAGGGGATTGTGAGTGGATTGTGGTTGGTGTGTTGGTGTGCTTTTGTGAGTGAGTTATTGTGAGATTATTTATTATGTGAGTGGGTGAGTAGGTGAAATTGAGTGCTATAAAAGAGTGAGTTATCTAATAAAGATGCAAGCTATTAAGAGCCTAATTCCTCTCTTGTCTGAATTCTTTCTCTTCTCATTCTCCTTTCCCTCTAGTTCCCTCTAATTCTCTCTATTTCCTCTCTTTTCTCAGTATTCCTCTCTTTTCTAGAAAACAACCCTATCAATTGGTATCAGAGCCATCTGATCCTACCCCCATCTTGCTTCCATCTTCGTTTCTGTCCATCAACTTTCATCCTGTTCTCCATTGACCATTCAAAAATAAAATATAAAAATGAAGTACCTAATTCCTCTTCCTTGTTACTACAAGGGATTGCAAAATTACTAGTTTTCAGACCTGCAACATCAAATACGCAGGTTACAAGTAGAAGAAAAGTTTGAAAGAGAAAGGGAAGAGAGGTTGCTGTTGTTGCTGCTGTTCCTGCTGCTGATTCCGGTCAGAACAGTTGCAGCAACTACCGACGGATAGAGTGTACCAAATCCCTGTTCGTTGGTGTAAAAGAAGGCTTAGAAGATCTAATTTGGTGTTTTTAATCTGTGGTGAGCCTGGTGCTGACAACTTAACCACTACCAAATATTTAATTCATAAGTTAGTTTATTCACCATCTTCCATTAAAACCCCACCACTGAATTCAAAAGTCCTCTCACATCTTTTGACCCAGTCCACATACGGTTCATACCCCCAACTAGTTAAAAAAAAATAATAATAATAAGTTAAGCATGTCCACCCAACAGCACCCATACCTATTTTTATATTTAACCCATCACTCCTACCATCATCATCATACCTCCACTAGTTTCAATTTTTTTAATTTTAATCTTACTCTCACTTAATTTTCTCTTTTTTAACTCCATTTCAACCGAACAATTCCTTTTTCCATCATCATTACCTACACCTAGCCAAATATCTCCTTTCTAGAAAATAACTGTACTTTCTCTTTTTAATATGATTATTATAATTATTTTTTAAAATGGATATGACAAAAAAAAGAAGTGTTCACCGAGATACTATGGTTGGCCAAAGAATTGCGTGAGATCACCGAGAATTATTTTGCTGCATTCCAAGCCCGTGCAAAGTACTATAATTCCTTGATTGAATTTGAAAAACAAGGGTGTATGTATTTATCTGACTTCTTCGGCATCTTCGAAGAAAAAGATGAGGCAACACGCACTAAATTTCGAAGCTCTCTGTCCTTTACCACTGGGGACTTCTTTCCAATTTTTCTTGAAGATTTTCAAGGGGATCCTGAACAAATTTTAGACTTTGTCTTACCGATCAATGATCTAACCCATATTACTAAAATACTTGGTGAAGCCAGTGACACAAAATGCATTCACAATTTTATGGAAAAAATTTATTTGTCATCACAATTTCAATTTAGCAACTATGCTGGACGAATTCGTGGACGGATCAAAGATTGTTTGTTCAACAGGATCAACAGTATGAGTCAATTTTTTCATGTCAACCTTGAGGACAAGGTTGCTTTGAGAGGGTTGGAATGATATGTGCATAATTATGACATGGGGACATGAAAGGGGGATTGTGAGCGGATTGTGGTTGGTGTGTTGGTGTGCTTTTGTGAGTGAGTTATTGTGAGATTATTTATTATGTGAGTGGGTGAGTAGGTGAAATTGAGTTCTATAAAAGAGTGAGTTATCTAATAAAGATGCAAGCTATGAAGAGCTTAATTCCTCTCTTGTCTGAATTCTTTCTCTTCTCATTCTCCTTTCCCTCTAGTTCCCTCTAATTCTCTCTATTTCCTCTCTTTTCTCTGTATTCCTCTCTTTTCTAGAAAAGAACCCTATCATTCTTATTCCGTAAAGTTCTTTACCTTTTCAGTTTGCGACTTCTTTTCTTTTTCACTCATTAATGTGTACGATTTTTCAGTTAAAGAATGTGGAGTTATTTTCTAAAAGAGGTAATACGTGATATTTGATATGATATATGTGTTCAGAGGATGATTTTTCAAGTGATAAAGAGGCTTATGCAATTAGAACATGTGAGAGCGATATTGTTGTACTTGTACATGTATTCAAATTTGTGCTAAAATTTAGACTTACTTTCAGTTCTAAACTTTTATGTTGATTAATTCTTGCCCTTAAAGACAGATTTATGAGAAACCAACATAATATACCCTACAGTAACAGAGTTTTCACCTTGTTATTACATATTCTAAAGGATCAGAAGTCCTCACCTGTTATGTTATGTACTTTCCGATGCTTCATCCTTGCTTTTCATGAAGCCAGAGAGTGTGGAGGGAACTCGAGAAGCCAATCCAGAGTAGAGTAGAGTTCTAACTCTGCAAACCAAAACACCTGGGGAAAAGGTTATGAGATTACTGATAATTAGATTTATGTTTTATAACAAATACATATATAGATCAAGTTTTCATCATTAAGACTTGTATGCAACTTGTAGAAGCAGAACACGCGTCTGATCTGGAATAGTGCACAGAAAATAGGTGGAAAAACAATAAACTCCCTCTACAAGAAAACATCCTCCATGGAGCTTTAATTACAATAGGATACGTGAGATATCGGCCAGATTGAACGTAGCTGAATCAGATGTGGTGGCCACTTTGAGGACATAAAAGAGCACAGTAAATTCTGCTTGAGGAGCCTTCTCCCAAAATCTTCATGGTTTGAAATATAAACCTTCTGCTTGCATGACCAAATGATGGTGGATAAACTGCCCCTCTTGGAAGAGCTCTTCACCAAAATGTTCTAATCCCCCTTTCCTAATCTGGATTGCAGTGGCACAAGAACAAAGCCCAAAAGATTTCCTTCAAGGTAGAAAAAACACTCAAGAATCTTGTTGTGATGCGTGTCCGGGTTTCAAAAGTTGGTACTTTGGGATTTATGACTAGTTTGGCTTCTGCTTCTGCGCAGCCGAATATTGGAAGGTTTGAGTCCACATAACTTCCTTGTCTACATAAAGAAATAACAACAGGCACTTGGCTGAATTCTCTATGCATGTTCATAAAGCAAAATAGATTCAGAAATACAGAATACCAACCTTTCACTTTAATGCTCAATGAAAAAACCTTCTGCGACAGCGAGCAGATCCAAGCTCCTCATACTCGGATTTTGTGACACATGTTGACTCGAAATCTGGGCTAGATGCCAAAAGTGATCCCCCTCTCCATATGCCTAAAATTGGACTGAACAAGTAGTAAACGAAATGTGAGATTTACCGGACACGAGATAGTAAAAACTCTTAAACTGATGATAAACCATAGGGAAGAAGATTTTACTCTTCCTGGGAAGTTATCTTGACTTGGTAATCGTCAGGTATGAGAGGTCGGAGGTCCCTTTCTCTGCATGCAGTTAAACCATTTCAAGATAGAAAAAGGTTTTCTGAAGATAAACGTTATGAAACTACTAAGTCACTGAAGGAAGAGAACTTACAGTCTTTCAGCAAATCGAGGAAACAATGTGCTTCCACCAGTTAAAATAATGCTATCAACACAAAGAACAAAAAGGAATATTGAACATGAGAAGGGTTATTAGAGAAACAATACAGAACTTCTAAAAATTAAAACTAAGACGCATTTATTCTAGTTAAAAAAAAAAAGGATACAAACAAGCATGCACGAAGCACCTTTCGTAGAGTACTGGATGTAGATGAGGATGGCAGGAATTTACAGCTCGAACAATGCACTCTGCTAGTCCAGCCTGGTTCATTCCTGTAAAAGAATTTACAGATCAAGACTTGTGGAACATTCTTCTACAGCTTGGTAAATCTTTATACCAATGAAAAATAGTTAGATATATCAAATGTAAATTACACACTTAAATAGAATTTAATCTTTGCTCCGTTGTGTGGCCCACATGGAGATGAGGCGAGGGCTGATTTTTGGTGAGTATGTTTTCTTTAATATGGAGATATCTCTCATAAATAAGCAGGCTATTTCAGACATATTTTATAAACCTACGAAAAATGGCTTACAAGCAGAAAAATTCAGGACCATCTATTTCACAACTTCCAAATACACATTAGATAGGTCTAGGTATTTCATAACGCGCTGATTTTTGGTGATGATGATTGCCACGACAAGGAGCTCGTCATCACAATGGCATGTCAAAATATTCCACACCAAACATTTGGTATTTGGTCACATGATATTTGTATCGCTTCGACTTTTAATTTATCTTGATACATTTCTCTCTATCATATAACAAACGACTTGCTTCCATGCATTACATAGGCTCATGGTACAGGTTAAACAACAGTCAGATAAGATGGTTAAAGAAGACCGACAAAAAGCAACTGAAGATTCTCTCAAATCAGCAGCAAGCAGGTAATATCAATATGTGCTTGCCTTAAACCAAAATACAAGTCCCAACTTTGAAAGAGAAACATAATACAAACCCAAATCAGCAGGACGAAAGATCATCTCAGGAACAAGGAACCTCTCGTTGGTCAGGTCAAACTCCTGTACAGAAGTAAAAACTTATAAGATGGAAGTCTAAATGCAAGACCACTACTAGTAAGAGATGGAATAGAGTACATTTTTTGTCAAATCAATTCTCTTCCTGTCTTCTGGTTTTTCAGTAAGTTCCGGATGACCCACTTCTTCCTTTGTTTGCAGTGGCACTGGCACCCCATCCGGCAGAGAGAGGTATCTCTTTGCTTGATCCAGGTCTTTTACAAAACCCTTCATATGTTCTATACCATCGGGAAGGACATATGAGCACCTGAACAGATTGTTCTTTCCTCGACTCCTACAAACACATTTATTCAAAATTCCATGAAATTAAGTCAATTGTAAATATTGTTAAGGGAGAAAATGCTCAGCGATATGAAGAGCTTAAACGCTAAGAAATTCAACATTACGTGACTTGGAAGGAATAAACATTTGCCAATAAAACCAAGCAAACCACACAAAATATGTAGCCATCACTGTAAATCTTGTTTAGAGTTGGAACAATTTGTAACGAGAATAAGTTCATCTGAGAAAGAAATTGGAAATAGCCATGACAGGAGGGGAATATAAGAGAAAGCTATCCTCCCTGCCTCTGCCAACGTATTGCATGCATACAAGGAGATTTAGGTCCACTGCTTAATGGTCCGAGTTTGGACCCAGTGCCTAACAAACCTAACCACCTGATCTGTTACATTCATGATACAGGGCATTATCCTATCAGAGGAGATTCCCATATTGCCGAAGGAACGTGATCAAAAGGACTAGTTTCTAGCTCCATTTGAGAAGTGAGTGAGGCTCCCCGTATCAAGTTGCTTGAAGAGCTGTTACAACTTGGTTAATAGTTAAGTTGAATTCTCATGGAATGGAATTTCTTTCCTTTTTTAGAAATAATATCTAGTATTACATTTTTCAAAAAGATTAGAGGTAGATAGGCATTTTAAATGTGTCACTTGAGTATTTTAACAAATCACATGGAAAATTAGAGAAAATAGGTGATTTACTTCGTATAATTGTGTGCGAATTTGATAGGTCAAGGCCTTGTGTATGTTCTTTTCACATACTGGTACTAGGTATGGAATGTGGCTGACTGGCTGCAAGGCAGAACGGGTTTTGTATAAAGGAAATACTTAATATTCACATGCATTTTTCTAGCTATGTGCAACCCTCTCTTCACCTCTCTCCCATTTTGTGGATGACTTGTTTTCTACACTATGTGCTACTGTGCTGTTGGATTCAAAGTCAGATTTGAGTGTAGTCATGAGGAAGTATCACTTCAATTAAGACGCTGAATCTTTTACTAAATTCTCAGTTTTCTCTTTTTTATCAGTAGCATAAAAAAAGAAAGGTAATATATTTTCAAATTACAAAAAGAAATTTACAAAATATTTCAATTTCCGAGAGTATCGACGACAATGAAAGGCACTTTTATCTATAAAAAAAAATCAATGATTTGTTTCACAAACTCTTTTATAAATAATTTATATTTACTAGATTATAAAGTTACGAATTGCTTAAATTACATTATTTACTCTATATTATGCCGAAATTGTTCAAGTTTCAACAAATCAAACTTTTCTACCGACTCTGATCCCATTCTTCCTTCATAAAATGACTCCTATGTAAATAAGGAAAAACAACAGAAAACAGAATTCCACTAAACCAATATTTTTTCTAGTTTTTGTTGTAAATAGGATTTGGAGGTGTAAATGTACCAACTACCAAGTATATGGATCTATTTGTATAAATGTTTCTTTATCAGGGAAAAAAAATGGTATTTTCACAATTAAGATTTTATGCAAAAATAATTAAAAAAAAAAAACATATCCATAGGCATTCATATAGTATGCTTCTATGTACTTAAAGTGCCTCAATCATGATTGTTTTCAAGTATAATCATAGCTACTTTTTGTTGAGATGCCCTAGAATACCAAAATGAATGTATTACGGACATTTGTTTCCACATCCCATATGAGTTTTGTTCTAGCAGATATCTTCTTTGTTATTTTTTCAGTTCTCATACTTGCATTATTTTCATATAAACTCACAACAAAAAACTTTAAAATATTTCATCATTTTGAGATACCAAAACACTTTATGCTTGACAGAAAAACCAGCAGCCTCCAAGCACTAAGCAGGTAATCAAATTATTGGAGAAAGGTCCAGGAGACACTACACATAAGCAATAAATCAGACCAAAGGTGCATAGAGAAACAACTGAGAAGAAGCAGGTGATCCACGGTTTCATAGTCTCGTTTGCAAAGCGCGCATCTGTACACAATCACGATCATCCGAGACTTACATTATCTATCTTCTTCTTTTCTCTTTTTTTTTTTTGTGAAGGCAAAACTTTGTTGAAAAGGCCAGAAGGCAAAGAATTACAATACAAAAATAAGACTTAAATTATCTATCGTTATAAAGATGCCTCAGACCTGCATGCAAAAAATGAGAACGTAGAGGGAAGGTAGAATTCCAAATTCTTCATAAGGAAAATACTCAAATAGACACTGGTAATATAAACCAGAGTAGCACAAAATGTCCTCACGGAGGAAACACCATTGCTGCTCCCCTTCATCGGTCTTGATCCTCCCCGTGACCAGCAACCTTCTGGCTATACAGCTGAAGGAACAAAGCATACAAAGATGGGATCTCCTAGTCTTAACGAGAAACATCCACTCACTATGGCATCTTTATTAGAGGCAAGTTTGAAAATATTGGAAAGCACAACCTTAAGAGGTCTATCATCGCACCTATGTTGTACATATCGGTGATTTATCGGGATTTATCGCCGATATATCGCTTATCGGGACCCTGGCGATAATTTGTGTAAAATATCGTTTTACTTTATCGGTCCAATATTATCGGCAGATATTTACAAAATATCGCCCGATATGAACGATAAATTGCATTTTAAAATCGCCGATATTATCGGGCTCTTGAAAATGAAAACTAAAAAATATTATTTTATACTTAACTCCTTCCATTTTCTTAACCAAAAACCCCTCCAACTTAAAATCGATTAAGGGTTTTTTATCCTCAAATCCCCCTTTCTAAACAAAAGAAGAAAATCTTTATAAAAAAATAAAACAAAAGAAGAAAATAAAGGAGAAGAGAAGAGAATAGTTTTTTTATTTTACCAATTTTTTTTCATCTCATATGTTATTTTTCGTTACTTCATCCTTTTTTGTTTTTTGGTTACTACATCCTCTTCTTTGTTCCCTTTTCTACCAATCTACCCATCTACAGATTTTGAACTTTAATGCTACTATTTTTTCAGTAACATTTGTTTTTCTGTTATATATATATATATATATGATAAACTTATTTAGTTCTTTTTTATACTGTTTTAGTTTTTTTTTCTGTTATATATATTATATTTAATTATTTATATTATCCCAATATTTGCCGATAAATCCCGATAAATTTTTCCATATCGCTTATCGCTCCTAGGCCGATAAGCGTCCGATAACGATATGTACAACTTAGCATCGCACCATAAATCATGCCAAAACCTGTTTCAGGAGCCTGATCTAACCTGAAATTTAGTTCCCTCTAAGAAGAAGGGGAAAGTGTTACCCATACCTCTCACCTTTGGCATATGCTAGAGTGGGTCTCAAAGGAAACCAGCTAGGGCTAGCAAACCCCAGATTTTACAGTATGTACGAAGAAGAGAGGTACTATTGAAAAGGATTTGCCACAACACACATCCTTTGAAAGCCTTCCCAATAAAAGTCGCCCACTACTTCAAAATGCCTCTCCAAACAGTGTGCATATGAAAAAGTGTGCACACAAGGATTCAAACAATAATTTGACGAACTGAACTTTTGAAAAGGACATTTTTCTATAAAATTTGTCAATTCCTGACCGAATCTCCTTAACCGTTGCCCAGAGAAACATTATCCACCTTTGACATATCTAACCCTCAACCCATACATGCAATTGCAATAAAAATCTTGCTTTTGTTCACTAGATGCATCTTGGGTAATCCTCCCTATAATTCAGTAAGAAAAATAAAATCCTAGGTCACTTTCTCCAGTTTATTCCTCAAAGATATGGGAATGAACAACGAAGGCAAACAGACGGGAAGGCTCAATATCTCTCCATCACAAAGTCCCAATTTGATTTGGAAGTTTAAGTGGGGATCATGATGGCTCAAACTCTCTCCACCACAATATCCCAATTTGATTTGGAAGCTTAGGCGGGAACCATGATAAAGAATTCTAATAAACACCATCCTTTGGGCAACAACATAGTATTCAAAACCCTAACAACTTGCAGCATCAACATTCTCCAGTTTTTGTATTTTCCATCACTTATCAAGGTTTTCTAGGATTTGACGACTAAGAAGAAACTCACATAACACTTATATCCTTTATCCTACCATGCCTACAAGCAAACTTCAATTAGATCTTTCCTTGCAAGTTGAATCTGCTCTAAGAAGACAAAAGTTCAGCCAGTTCAAGAAGGCTTTATGAGAATCCTGAAGTCTTACCTTAATGCCATTTTCTGTTCTTTTAAGCTCCCAATTTCCTTTTAGTCTTCTCTTCAGTCAGCGGGTCCAATGTGTCAATAAAACACTTCCAATTGAATGTTAGCTGGGGATCTCAGAAAAACCAAAGATCCTGGGGGTAACAAAGATAAAGAAGTGTCCATATAATCATCACCAAACTTACTTTCTTGTGTATGTGTAAGTAGCATACAGCTGCGAATTCCAGACCCCTCAGTTTTTCTTCCTTTTAGGATTGGCATCACCACTAACATTTCTGGAAGTACTAATGTACATCAACTACCAAGAACTAAATTTGTTTACGAACTTCTTAGTCTCTGGGGAACCACTCATCCAAAATGGAGTTAATACCCCTAAACAACATTATGATACTCACAATTGGTCTTAATATATCTTTCCAATGAATACACCAGCTCTATCAATTGGTCTTAATATATCTGGTATTTTATTTTAGTTGTATTAGTTAAGAAGGAACATGTCACCTAGTCCAACTTTCATTTTCATTAAATTTTGTTTGATCTAGTTCATATGATACCAGGTATCGACAAAAGCTGTTTCGAAATTTATATTTAATTTTAATTCTTAAGAACCCCATATTGTGCTGTGAATCAGCATTGATTAGAAATGAAAATGTCTGTTTCACAACCCATGAAACAATAAGAATTTGTAAGAAATCAACACTCTAAATTCAATAAATACCATTTCTCTTACCTGGCATGCTGAAGATCACGTGGAACATCAAGAGATACAAAACAGAGCTTCTCCTTAACATCATCCATAATGAAAGTCTCATCCATGACATTAACCGCCCGATAAGAAACAAGTTCCTTAAGATAATTAGTTAAAGCTTTTCCACCAAGATCAAGTCTCTTAACCCCATAATTAATAGTGAAATTCTGAAGAACAGGAGCAGCATGAGTAAACGAAAACCCACAATCAACAACAAGACTACATTGAGCTTTTGCTAAAAGTCCATCAGGACGACGACTAGCTTCGTAAAGATGAACTAAAGAAGGAGAATCAGCGACGAAAAGAGATCGAAAACCGAAGTCTTCGAAAACGAGTTCGTCAATGGAGCGTTGAATGGAAGGGAGATTGAAGAGAGGTTCGACTAAGAGGAGAGATGAGAGAGAAGGATCGATGTGGAGAAGTGACCGGAAGATTCGATCCCAAATTTCTTTTTGGAGGTCTGGGTTTATGAGGTAACCACGATCGAAAGGGCGACGAATGGAGACGGAAGTTAGGTCTTCGCAGGATTGGAGTTGATCGGCGATTAGCCATTTCTTGGAGGAGGTGGAAGAAGGACGGCCGAGACAGTTGGGGACTACAACTGATGGGTCTCTGTCTCCGCCGATTCCGGCTTTGCAGAGACCGGCGCCATTGTCGAGCACCACCACGTTCGACATTAATAAACAGATAGATATACTGTGAGTCTGTGAGACTTCCCGCCTTCTTTGAGGAAGAGGGGAAAGTGAAAAGCTTGGGAAAATCAAACCTTTATGTGAAATAAATAATAGGATTAAATAGTAGAACGCACTTTGACCGTTAGTCAATGACTTACCTAGCTTACCGTGGGTCAAAATCCTAGGTTTTTGGGTGCGGGGAGAAACAGACGAGTCTACATGGACCCCAGAATTTGACCCCTATTTATACCTCAACTTACTTTATTAAAGGAACCCCAATCATACCACACTCTCAAAAAAATCTAATTCCATTCCAACCCCTCATATCACTTTTAAAAAGCAGATATAATTTTTGGGGCCGAATTCTGGGGTCCTTTTAGTATAAGAGATCGTTGTTTGGTGTTGTGACGGAGCTTTGTGACGAAGATCTGATGTGTGACCCAGTCATACCTGAGTACGAAAGGTTAATATCTTTGTTTTTTTTTTTCGAAAAGCTATCTTTGTTATAATTTCTTCACTATAAGAGTATGTGAATGTAAGAGAAGAGAAAGATTTCTTATTAACATCTGTAACTTAACTCATCCGTAACAAATACTACACGGGAACAACATTATATAGGAGGACCTGCATGGGATGGGTATGTAATAACTTGACACATGTATGATAATGTGTCAAATAGGTGGACACTCATCATAGTATATTGACACGTATACTTAGGTGGACAGCCACTGTATAACACTCCCCCTTGGATGTCCACCATTCTAAGATAATTGCCTCGTTAAAAATATTGCCAAGAAAACTCAGAGGGACAAAACTTGAGAAAAGGAAAAGAGTACAATAGACTTAGAATAGTGTTGGGACTCGCATAAACTGCCTAGTTAAAAATTTTGGCAAGGAAAACCCATAGGGGAAAAACCTTGACAAAGAAAAAAGAGTACAGCGCGATAAGGTCTAGTAAGACAAATGTAAGCATTGATATACTCTCCCTGATTGAGCAATCCCTCATATCAGTCTGCTTGATGATACATACGTCTCATGCCAATGCCATAAACCAGCTTTCTGAATGTCGTTGTTGGCAAAGACTTGGTGAATAGATCAGCATAATTCTCACAGGATTGTATCTGTTAGATATCAATCTCATGGTTCTTTTGAAGATAGTGAGAATGAAATAGCTTTGGCGAGATGTACTTTGTTTTATCACCTTTGATGTAGCCTTCTTTGACTTGTAATATGCAAGCAGCATTGTCTTCAAAAATAATTGTTGGCATATCAGTGATAGAGGGTAGAGCGCAAAAGCTTCTGATATGGCCAATCAGTGATCTTAGCCACACACATTCTCTGCTGGCTTCATGCAATGCAATAATCTCCGAATGATTCGAAGAAGTGGCTCGAAGACTCTATTTGTTGGAGCACCAAGAAAATGTTGTATCACCATTTGTAAAAATATAGCCAGATTGGGAGATAGCTTTGTAGGGATCAGAGAGATATCTGGCATCTGTGTAGCCTTGTATTTGTGAGCCATTAGATGGATGCTTAGAGTAAAACAATCCCATATCCGGTGTTTCGCAGAGATAACAAAGAATCTGTTTTACACCTGTCTAATGTCTTCTTGTCGGTGTAGAACTAAACTTGGCTAACAAATTTACTAAAACTTAATATCAAGTCTAGTACATTGTACAAGATACAGCAATGCACTGATCACACTGAGATATGGTACTTCTAGACCAAGTAGTGCTTTATGTTCCTCCTTTGGGCGAAATGAATCTTTCTCGATATCGAGAGATCTCACAATTATAGGAGTACTAAGAGGATGTGCTTTGTTCATATTAAAGTGCTTCAGGACTTTTTCGGTATACGTTGTTTGATGGACAAGAATTCTGATGTATTATGCTCGATTTGCAGGCCGAGACAAAATTTTATTTTTCCGAGATCTTTCATCTCGAATTCCTTTTTCAAGTATTCTGCAGCATTCTTGAGCTCTTCAGGAGTCCTAATAAGATTGGTATCATCGACGTATATAGCAATAATAGCAAATCCGTATCCTATTTTCTTAATAGATACGCTGGGAAATGGGATTGTTAATATATCCTTCAGGGATTTTATTTGCTTTAGACAATTTGAATCCTTCAGGGACTTTCTTTGCTTCAGGCAATTTGAATCCCAAGTTTCTACGAGAAATCTTGTGCCACAAGTCGTGCTTTATAGCGAACGACTTATTATATTTTCTTGTACATACCCATTTGTAACCTACAGGGTTTGCATTTTTGGGTGTTGGAACTATAGGTCCAAAAACTTTACGTTTTGCAGGAGAATCCAATTCAGCTTGAATTGCTTCTTTCCATTTTGGCCAATCAATTCTATATCGACATTCCTTTACAGCGTGTGGTTCAATACCATTATCATATGTAACAATTCAAGTATCAACTTAGTATGAAAATATGTCATCGACAATTATTTCATTGCGATCTCACACCTCTCTAGTGCATTGAGATTTCCTCATTTTCAGATACCTAGTCCTCATTAGGAGGATGCCCCTCGTCAGGAGTTTGTATCTCTTCAGGAGTTATTTCTTTAGAGAGTGTTGACCTTTTAATAGCCTCTTTTGGAGTGCTATCTCGCATAAATTTTGATTGGCATTTCTGCTTCTGTGGAAAAGAATCTTTTGAACCGAGTGGTCATCCACGCTTCAGACGTGTATTAAACGACTCATTTGCTGCAATATTCATAGTGTGTCCTACTGGGAAAACACGTCCTACAAGGACAAGACGTCTTGCTGGGACATTTGCAGCAGGTACATGTGACTTAGTCACTTTCGCTGCATTATTGAAGCATCAGGCATTTCATTAGCTATCTTCTGGAGCTGAACAATCCTCTACACTTCAGTTTTAGATTGATTGGTGCAAGGATCGAGATGAGACAAAGTTGGTGCATTCCAACAAAGTTTACACCGTACTTCAAGTGGCTGATTTCCTTCCCCTAATGGCGGGAAGACTGTCTCATCAAAATGAACTTCTGGTCATTGAACTTCTGGTTCATCTAGTCGTGACAAATGTATATCATTTGATCACATAACTACCTTCGAAATATAATCTTCTGGATCATATAACAGGTTTGTGAATATGATCTTCTGGATCATAGAACTAGTTTCAGAAACATGATCTTATGGATTATATTACTAGTTTCAGAGATACGATCTTCTATATCATAAATAGTCAGGAGATATAATCTTTCTGGATCGTATACTTAAAAGAAATATCAGAAAGATTTTCTAATATGTGCTTCTGGCACGGGACAGATAATGTAATACATAGGTATTCCATATAATGTCCATTGATTGTCTCATGTTTAAATGAACTCAAAGATAAGTATAAGGTAAAATGCACACATGTATATATAAAAAGAAGTACATGTATATACAAGCAAGTACAACAAACACTTTATTTGGTGAAGACATGCCCATCACCAAATATTATCTAAGTCACTGCCTTCAAAGATCATGAAAGGCATCAGGTAATTCCAGGTGTGATTTGCCAATGGGTCACTGTTGTAAGTAAAATTCATCTCAGCATTAGCTTCAGGCCTTCGGAGAGAAGACTGGTAAAGATCTACCAGGTATCTCGATGTACGACAAATACGCGACCAGTGCCCATGCATACCACAATGATAACAGACTTCTTCATAAGTTTTACGAAGTTTATTCGACAAACCTTGCTGCTTTATTTTGGAATCATTCCTCTTCTGAGGGTTGATCATATATCATCCCACTTCTAGTGGTTTGATTTTGTATCTTCACACTACTGGTGGGACGATTTTGTTTCATCCCACTTCTGGTGGTTAGATTTATTATTATTAGTATTTCCCCACTTCTTGTGGTGAAGAGTATGTCCAGAATTACTGTGACTACCCATTTTACCATAACGACCATGCTTACCACGTCCGTTCTTACATCTAGAAGAGGACGTTGCATGTGCTTCAGGCAGTGATGCAGAACCTGTAGGACGTGATGCATAGTTCCTTCATAATATCTCATTATTTTGTTCCGCTACGAGAAGACAAGAGATTAGTTCATAATATTTCTTAAAATGATGCATTCGATACTGCTGCTGTAGGAGCACATTCGAGGCATAAAATGTCGTAAAAGTCTTCTATAATATTTGCTCATTTGTGACGGTCATACCACACAATTTCAGCTGTGAGATGATTTTAAACAAAGCGGAATGATATTCCGTCATAGATTTAAAATCCTGCAAGCGTAGATTTAGCCAGCTGTATTGGGCATTGGGAAGTGTGACCAACTTCATGTGATCAAACCTATCATTCATATCATTCCAAAGGATCAAAGGATCTTTAAATGTTGGATATTTAGATTTTAAAGAAGCACAAAGATGATGACCGGGAAAAATTAAAGCGGATGCGCGACTCTATGGGGTCGCGTGGTTACCTTCCTTTATTGTATCTCTGAGGTCTTTGGATTAGAGATAAATCCCAACATCAAGTAGCCAAGAGAGATAATTATCTTCAGAAATATCAAGAGCTTCACAAATTAAAGCTTTGTTAGATTCGACATAATCGAAATAACAAAGACGATGATTATACCTTTTTTATTTTGTGAGGTTTCCAAGAACTTCGGGTGGATCAAGAACTTCGGGTTGATCACGAATTCTCGAAGACTCATTCTTGTTGTAGTAGATTAGTAGAGACTCGTGCTGATAACCTGTTATAATTTCTACACTACAAGAGTATAGGTACTACAAGAGTATATGAATGTGAGAGAACATAAAGATTTCTTATTAACATCTGTAACTTAACTCATCCGTAACAAATACTACACGGGAACAACATTATATAGGATGACCTGCATGGGATGGTTATGTGATAACTTGACACACATATGATAATGTGTCAAGTAGGTGGACACTCATCATAGTATATTAACACATATACTTAGGTGGACAGCCACCGTATAACAATCTTTATTTTTTAGGACTTAGATTTTCTATATGGTTTCTTTGGATGATGGAATTTAGAGTAGAGATTCACTGGGACTAGAGATTCATTAGAATTCTAGTTTCCGTATGTTTGGCAGTCTTGAATACATAGAACCAAGAGTGGCAAAGCTAATCCTCGCTCCATGTAACTCGAGTTTTTTTTATTGTATTCTATTGGGGTCTCCAAATTAAAATTTCAGCAAGTCACAACTTTTAGTCGTACCAGTACTGCTAAATTTGTTGGAAAATTTATAGAGGGATTTGGTTTATTTACACCCTAACTTTTTAAATTTTACACCCTACCTTAATCTTATAATATTTTTACAAGTTCTTATCTACTTTATTCTTACACTTTGTTTACACCAGGTTGTGGAGCCATATAAAAATGGTCTAATGGGCTGATTTTTTTTGTTACGATCATCTAATCTTCTAGATTAAAATCCTCCCTTAGATCCCTACAAGCCACTGTAAGTAATTAAAGGATAGATGAAAGGACTGTTTGTACCCAATACTTTCGACATACTTGCCAACTTGTCGGCTGGGGCAGAGGAGTCGAATCTTGGAGGAGAAAATTCTAGCGTTGTTCGATGGTTAATCGAGGAAGGATCGAGTTCATGAGAGGGAAAAAGGGCAGACTTCGAGTTGCAGGGTTTTCTCTTCTTCTTCTTTGCGTTGTGGAGAACGATTTCGATTCGAGGCAAGTAGTAACTTGCTCCTTTGATGTAGATTTAGGTTCTTTAAGTGTTTCAATGCCTACTTAATGAATGTGTGCATAAAAACCTAGTTTA
Source organism: Macleaya cordata (assembly GCA_002174775.1). Classification (NCBI taxonomy): domain Eukaryota; kingdom Viridiplantae; phylum Streptophyta; class Magnoliopsida; order Ranunculales; family Papaveraceae; genus Macleaya; species Macleaya cordata. Next base: position 6,342 of record MVGT01001083.1, on the reverse strand, counting down.
TGTGTAAATTATATGATTTCTTAATGATTGAATTCATGTAATTCATGATCGTTTGGTGTGTGTGTGTGTTTTCTAATGGTTAGAATGCATGTAATCTATGAGTATTTGATGAATATATGTTTCCCTAACGTTACAGATGAGAAAAACCAAGTTTTTACGGAGTTTTGTGGAAGAACAAAACCCAAAATCACAGAAAAACCCAAGGGGTGTCGATACCCATAGAGCAGGTATCGATACCGGCTGAAACCTGTTCGACAGGTGGTGCCAGTATTGATACTAGGCTTTGGGGCAGTATCGATACCCACTCATGTTGGTATCGATACTAGCCACGCCTGTAGATAAAGTTGTGGTTGGTATCGATACCAACCAAGCTGGTATCGATAGCCAACTGACGTATTGGCCATAATTAAGTTGTTCTTGAGTTCTTTATGAAGGTAGATTTTTATTTAATAGCTATCATGATGTATAACATGCATATTATATGAATATATATGTTTAAGAGCATAGAATGCATATCTAAACTACTTGTGAAATATTTCCATGATGATGAACACTTGTGGACACATATAACATGAATGAAACCGTCATAAGCTTAATGTGTGCTTAAAAAAATTGTTTGGATTGTATGCAAATATAGTTTAGGTCCTGTATAGGTCTGGTCCTACCCCTTTAAACGAGGTCTACGGAATCACTTGGCATGTAAGTAACGTCGTCAGGGTTACCAGTGTTCGGGGGATGGATTTTAAGACTGTTCATCGGATTCACGTGGCGCACAACCAGTGTCTCAAGTGAACTTCAGGGATGGATGAAACATGGGTATTAACTAGATGACACCACTTTCTTCGAGAATCAAATCTTAACTGAAGATCATAAAACAAAACAACTATGAATCTCGTGAATGTCTTTACTTGTCGTATGTGTTATCATGAAAAACTTATGAATGTATGTTAGTGTGCTAAAGTGAATAATATAGTTATCCCGAGTCTAACCAAGAACTAGTGAACTTGTTGGCTAGGCTTTCGACCTAGCACCATTATTTTACAGGTCTAGGTCAGCAGGCGAATCGTCGGTAGAGGCGGAGTATATGAAAAGGCAAAAGTAATCTTCGGAGACTTCTTAGAGTTCTGTGAAGACGTAGGTTATTCTTTGTTTTAAGTTTAGTTGGTTTGGACACATGTTTAGTCCATTAATCTTGGAGAATATTCATTTATTCATTTGTTCATTTGACAGCTTATCATTGAAGTTAATAAAGTTTATTTTAGCTTTATTTTACTTGTGCATTGAATGTGAGTGCAAGCTTCTTGTTTAGCTTAGTGTAGCGCGTACACCCTAGAGCTACAAGTTGTTGATGGTTCGACGAGAATGCCCAGTTCTCATTGAGTAAGGGCTGCAGACCTAAAATGTGAAGGCATGACATTACAACTAACAAAGCTTTGGTATGGTTCAGTCATCTCGAACCCCAATCCATCGCAAATTTTTGGATGTTATTTAATGCCTTCTACAAATAATATAAGCATAATCAGACCAGTAGAAAAAGAGCCAGTTCATTACTCGAACTGATGAAAGAAGAAGGAGAGTCCCTCAAAGCATTCATACACTAATTTTGACAAGTGTTTAAAGTAGATCGAGTTAATCATAACTTCATCATTGAAGCATACAAGAACGTATTACCATTTGACGAATTTCGGATCCATAATTCACTTGTAGTACACCCCATCGAGAACCTTAAAGAGATGTATGATAGGATAGAGGGTTATGTACTCGTAAAGGTGGACAAGATGTCCAAGCTAGCTATTTAGAACAACAATAAAATGAGAGTGGTAGCAGACACAGACTTAGCATAGAAATTTAATTTCTGATGTACTCTCCGTTATCAAAAAAGAAATCTTATTCTCTTTGCAATTCAAAAAGATACCAATACAAGGACTCCAAAATTAAATAAAGGAGCACTACCCGCTAGGAAGAGCGTCACCCTCCTGACAGGGTATCTCCCTCTAGGGAAGGTGTCACCCCTCAGGAAGGGCGCTACTGTAACACCCAACCCTGGGATCCTGTTTATTCGAATCAAAGTCTCCAAACTCAAAGTGCTACTAGTGAAAGGAAAAGTACGAATTGAACACTTTTGTAAAACTATTAGGTAATAGGTATAGTGTTTTTGAAATAACAATCTTTAGTTTAAATACACTTAATGACTTTAAAAAACAAACCAAATCGAAAGAAAGAAACAAACCTTTTTAGAGATGTTGCTGTCAGAAAATTGCATCAGTTGTAGAAAATAGGTCTTTTCTCCCGAACCAAAATTTGAAATCCCGTGAGGTTAGGTTCTTCGAAAATAGACAAAGATATAAAACTCATATGTTTTGATCAAAAGCTAATTTTTTATGGTTTTATACAGAAATCATGTTCAACATGGACCCTGTGCAGGAGTTCTAGGTTTTTCCACCACAAAAGTGTAACACCCCAAATTCCGAGTCAGGGTTCAAGCCGAATCCAAACCAAAAACTTGTGGTGTTAGGTCACACCCAAGTAGATTTTAGTCAATTTTTTTTCTTCTTAGTTTACGGCTAAGACTAAACATAATGAATTAAGTTAAGTTTGCAACATAAAATTTCTTTCACAAAATAAAAAGATCACACTTAATTAACATAGCAATATTAAAGTTTTCGACAGTGCAACTTAGCATAACATACTGGTTTGACACCCAAACTATTACAACTGGAAGTAACACATAAACATAGGAACCAAAATTACGAACAACTTAAAATATGAAAAGATACTGTATAATCATCATTTTCTCAAGCATGCTACTCTTGTGCATTCGACACACCTCCACCATTTAAAAAATCTACAAGGTTATCAACAACAGTGAGAAAACTCAATAGATTTGCCTCCCCATACCCCATGGGGGCGATAAAGCAGCCGGTGAAATAAATACAATTTTTTTTGGTAAAAGCACAGAGTAAACCACTTTCAGAGAGCAAAGAAATCCATTTTTTTAAAATCATTGGGTGAGTTCATATCCAGTTGTCTCATTGGTCCGACAACCACCTCCTATTTTATCTTGGATTCGGACAACCAACATAACCATCAATGGCAGGGTTTTTGGCCCTTCTGGGAAAATTACAGTCCCAGTGAAATATATATGTATCAAGCTTGGAACTAGGTTCCAAGAAGTATGAACTCAAAAAGGTTTTTCTTTCAACATTTATGAAAACCATTTCCATTTCAAACCACTTTTCTTAGGTTTAAAATCCTGGGGAATACGAATATCCATGGAAATCCCGACTTGTAAAAAAATATATTCCTTGTAACAACGAAAGAATAGTTTCGGTAAAACATCGAGTACAAGACAACAATTAAACCAAGTTATGTGAAAGGTCAATCACTTGATCAGATCACTCATCTCAATCTTAGATGTATAGGTCAGAACAAGTAATCATTTAAGACCTGAAAAATCTATTTAAAACTCTCTTTTGATCTGAATTCTTACAAAGAAGGATGTTCACTAACTGTTATTCTACTGAACTCCTACTATTTGTAGATATTACATCTGAACTTTAGCTTCCTTTGTATGCAACCTCTCTTCCATGTCAGACTCCTTATGCCCCTCGCCACGTGACTCATTTGACGCTCCTCCTTTCCACATCAGCCAACGAACAACTATTCTTTAGCTGGGATCTACTCATTCTTTACATTAAAACATAAACCCTTTCTTTCTGATTTAATTACTTAACCTACACTTCCTTCTTTATATGACAATATTTCTACTTTTTTCATCCTTTTTCAAATAACTTACCTTTCCTCTAGATGAATCATCTCTCTTCTAGAGGAATCATTTCTCTTCCAGATGAATCATCTTGTTGTAAAACACCTCCACATTATGTCAATCCACAAATCACAAAAATACCCCTTTTTATAGAAAAAAGCAGCCCTTATGGCGTAGGAATTTTCTCCAAAACTTGAGAGAATCAGCATATTTTTTTTGTTGAAAAACTAGCATATAAGGCGTGGAAATTTGCTCAACACTTGTTTAAAAAATCAGTCCATGATTTAGTAGGAAAATTAGTTCATAAAATACATTAAAACTAGCCCATGTTCTACTAAAATCAGCCCATGAGATTCAACGAAATCAACACCTTTGTTTTGAAAAGTCAGCCCAAAACGTATAGAAGTCAGCTCATTGCTTTGTAAAAAGTCAACCCATAACATATAAAAATCTTGGTTTATGATTTTGTAAAAAGCCACCCTATAACATATAAATTAAAGTTTGGGTTCATGGTTTGGTAACAATCAACTCGATAACATATTGAAAATCAGCCCCCGTTTTTATAAAATTAAACCCAAAGCAAGTAGAAAAATCGGCCCACTTCTTTTGGAAAACCAGTACAAAAGTCAGCCCACTTCTTGTAGATAGTTAATCCAAAAGTTCAGTCCATTGTTTGAACAAAACCAACCCAAATCTCAGTTCATTGTTTGTAGAAACCAACCAAAAATTAGTTCTTGTTTGTAGAAAACGAATTCCAAAAATCAGTTCATTGTGTGTAGAAAACTATCCCGAAAATTCAATCCTTTGTTTATAGAAAACCAGCCCTAAAATCAGTCCATTAAAATTAGAAAACTGGTTCAAAATAGACCATATATGTTGTAGAGAACAACCCTTTTGTTGGTGGAAAAACCAATTCATTTCCTTTAGAAAACCAGGTCCATTTTTGTACAAAAACCATTCCATACGTTCGGAAAAAATGCAACCCTTAGTTGCACTAAACCAGTCTATATACAAGTGTGAAGGTTAAGGACTTATATAAGTTATATATAAAAACTAACCCTTAACCTCTATATTTTTGTTCCAATCGGCTAGTAGAGAGAAGAGAAAGAGGATAAATTGACTGGTAGAGAGAAGAGAGAGAGAGAGGGTGAATCGACTGGTAGAGAGAGAGAACTTCTTGAAGGAAAGATTGCAGCGATCGTGTTCGTGAGAGAGTGCGCAGGGATTCTTCTTCTTTCTCTTCTTCATCCTCGCGGTTGGGAGAAGGTTTTGCTTTGAGGTAAGTAGTAACTTACTCTTTTAGTGTAGATTTAGGTTCTCCATATTGTTGTTATGTTTCTATAATGATTGAATGCAGGAAAACCTAATCTCTTTACTATTTGCATGATAACCACTTGAAAGAATGCATATAATCCATGTTCGTACGATGTGTATGAGTTTCGTAGGGTTAGAATGCATGGAATCTATGTATATGAGTTGTATATATGATCCCTTAAAATGCGAGAAAACCACGGGGGTATTGATAACCATTCAGAGGGTATCGATACCTGCCCAGTAATTGCTGACAGATGAGGGCTGGTATCGATACCACTGAGACAGTATGGATACCAGATGACATCTGTTGCCAATGAGGATATTTGGTATCGATACCACCAAGTAGGTATCGATACCATCGAACCATTAATCGCGATAAAACCCAGGATATCGATGCCCATCCATAAGGTATCAATACCAGACTTATACTAGTATCGATACCAACTGACTGTTAACCTGTAAATTAGGTTATATTTTTTATCCCTTTTGATGGTAGGGCCATGTTTAAAGGTTATCATGTTGTATGACATATATAACAATGTTTACTTAGGTGTTTAAAGGGCATGGAATGCATACTTAAACTACCTATTAACTGCTTTCATGATGATGAACACTTGTGGACACATATAATATGTAAGAAACCTTAATAAGCTTGATGTGTGCTTAAACAACTTATTTGGCTTGTGTGCAAACATAGTTTAGGTCCTGCATAGGCCTAGTCCTCTCCAAGCGAGGTCTACGGAATCGCCAAGTGAGGTCTACGAAATTACTTGACACGTAAGTAACGCCGATAGGGTTACCAGTGTTCGGGAGACGGATTTCGAGGCAGTTCATCGGATTCACGTGGCGAACGGCCAGTGTATCGAGTGAACTACAGGGACGGGTGAAAAGTGGGTAGTAACTAAAGTACACCACTTGTTGCGAGAACCTAATCTTAACTGAAGATCATAAAACACCACAACCGTCTTTCTATGCATCTCTTTATCTTGTTTAATCTTTTGTCTTAACATATCTTATGCTATAATGTTATTACACTCTTGAAAAACACGTGGTTATCTTGAATCTAAGCCAAGGGAACTAGTGAAGTTGCTGGCTAGGTTTTGACCTAGGACCATTGAAAGGTCTCTAGGATTTGTCAATATTCATAATAGAACAACTCGATCAAATGGAGACTTATTTGAGTCAAGAGTCAGGCATATCCTCCGTGCAAAACTCACTCATCATCAAGAACGGAGGAAATAGCACCTCATCGGACTCGGTCT
>MVGT01001085.1:162662-183323 GCA_002174775.1 Macleaya cordata | reverse complement strand
GAGAACAGAAAAAAAAAGGGTTCGACTGTTTTTGGATAGCGGAGGATCGACTGAAAAAAAAATGGGAGAGCTTCGTTTGAGGGGGAGATCTGTGAGAGAGGGAGAATCGACAGAGAGATTGAGAGAGAGAACTGAGGGAAGGAGGGAGTTCAAAAAAAAACAAAAAAGAGCAGCAGCAGCTGTTGCTGCTGCCGACGAGGGAGTAAGAGGGAGAGAGATAGAAAGAGAAGAAGAAAGGAAGAAGAAAGGAAATGAGGAGGAGAAGAAGGGAGAGAAGAAAGGAGAAGAAAGGAGAGGAGAGGAAGGAGAAAGGAAGACAGCAGCATAGGTTGCTGCTGTCAACGCCCAAAAAAAAAAATTTTTTTTTCTTTAAACGTCTGTAACATACGTGAAAAGAGAGGAGAAAGGGAAGAAGGGAGAGAAAGAGAGAAAGAAGTAAAGAAGGAAGGAAGAAAAGAAGAAAGAAAGAAGGAGAAGAAAAAAAAAAAAGAAAACGTCTGTTACCAGACGTGTTGGAGAAGAAGAAGGGAGGAGGAGAGAGAAAAAAAATTCTTTTTTTTTCTTTTCTGTTTTTGTTTATTTTTTGTTTTGTTCCTTTTTTTAAAAAAAAAACAAAAAAAACAAAAAAAGCAAAAAACGTTTTTTACAAAAAAAACAAAAACAAAAAAAGAAGAAAAACAGTAAAAAAAAAATATTTGGTTTGCTTTGTTTTATTTTTATTTTCCTTTTATTTTTTGTTTTGGACAAAACAAAAAAAAAATCTTTTCTTTTTATTTTCAAACAAAAAGTGGGTTTTGAATAAAAGCAGTTTACAAAAGTATTTTTGCACAAAAATCGTTTGCAAAAATAGTTTTGCACACAAAAAGTTTTGCAAAAGCATTTCTGCATAAAATAGTTTTGCAAAAGCATTTTTGCATAAAAACAGTTTTGCAAAGGCTGTTTTGCATGGCTCCCTAAAACTTTGATTCCTGGAGTTTTGGTTCTCTCCACTTGGACATGGAGTGAGACCCACTTGTCACCTCCATCACACATCGACACGAGGTGAGATCTCATGCCATCGGGTCGACGGGTTTGTGCCGACTAGGTGATAATCCCTACCCATCCTTTTGTTTCTTTTATTTTCTGCACTTGTATTTCATGTGATGAAATGATGATGTAACAATGCTTTGACTATTCAATGAATTCTTGTGCGTAACATAATTTAGTATTGATCANGCGCGAGTTACCTAGACCTTTTTGAAGAGGTATGTGCGATTTCAAGGACGAAATCTTCTTTTAGGGGGGTAGATTGTAATACCCTTTTAATTTAAATTACCAATGTTAGGGGGCACCCACTATTGCTAAGGTCACCCTAACAGAGTTTTAGTAAGTTTGGGTTTAAACTAGTTATAAATATAAACTAAAACCTAAAATCCCTCCTCTTTTGTGTTGATTGACCAGAAGAGAGAAGTGAGAGAGAGGGTGAATCCACTGGTATAGAGAGAATCCATAGAAGAAGAACATAAGGTTCTGTGCAGACTGATCGCGGAAGATCGAGGGCAAGATAGTGAAGCCTAGACACCATTGTAGCAGAGCTTTTCTTCTTCTTCCTTGAGTTTCAACTTCTTTAGTGATTGGAGGTAAGTAGTAACTTGCTCATTTGGTGTAGACTTAGGTTTCCATGTTGTTTCGGTGTTTTCTTCATGAATGAATGCATGAAAATTCAGTTTGATGTTCGTTATATGTTAACACCATAAATGAAAGCATGTAATTTATGATCGTATGTTGAGGGTATGCTTTTCGGATGTTTAAATATGAGATAACTCAGTATATATGATGTATATAAGTTACTCTTAAGTTAGAAGGGATGGAACCCAAGTAATCGTGGAGTTTTCAAGTTAACAAACTTGAAAATCACGAAATAACCCAGGGGGTATTGATGCCTATAGAGTAGGTATCGATACTAGCTTGAAACCATTCAACAGATGGTGCCAGTATCGATACCAGGCTTTGGGAGTATCGATACCAGCCGCATCTGGAGTTCTAGTTAAGGCCAGTATCGATACCAACCATGTTGGTATTGATACCAGTGGCAGTATCGATACCATTAGGATTGGTATCGATACAATAAGGCTTACAAATCAGAAATTATGTGTTCTTTTAAATATGTCACGAAAATGGTAGTATCATGATTAAGTGTTGTTACGATGGTTAACATGTATGCTTATGAAGTTATGTATTTATGCGAATTTAATGCATACTTAGATCTTTTGTTAACTACCTCCATAAAGATGAACACTTGTGGACACATAGAATATGTAAGAAACCTCCATAAGCTTGATGTGTGCTTAATCAACTTATTTAGCTTGTGTGCAAACATAGTTTAGGTCTTGTATAGGCCTGGTCCTCTCCAAGTGAGGTCTACGGAATCGCAAGTGAGGTCTTCGGAATCACTTGACACGTAAGAAACGCCGACAGGGTTGCCAGTGTTCGGGGGATGGATTTCGAGGCAGTTCATCGGATTCACGTGGCGCACAGCCAGTGTCTCGAGTGAACTATAAGGACGGGTGAAACATGGGTAGTAACTAGAGAACACTATTCGTTGCGATAACTTAATCTTAACTGTAGATCATAAAACACAATAGCCGTGAAATCTGTGAATTGTTTATCTTGTTGCACTTTGCTTAATTTATCTCATGATGTATCTTGTTTTTATGTTAATACACTTACCCTTTTGAAGCATATGGTTAACTCGATTCTAAGCCAAGGGAACTAGTGAACTTATTGGCTAGGTTTTGACCTAGCACCATTAATCTTTTCAGGTCTAGGTCATCAGGCGAATAATCAGTAGCGATGATGTGCGTAGTTCGAGAATAAGTTTTTGGAGTTTGCTAGACTTCCGTGAAGACATTAGTTATTCTTTTAATTATGTTTAGTTGAGTTTGACACATGTTTAGTCCATTATTCTTTGAAAATATTCGTTTATTCGTTTGTTCATATGACAATTCATCTTTGAGTTAATGAAGTTTATTTTAGCCAATGTTTTAAAAACCAGACTGGTAATCGAACCGGAGAAGCTAGTGGGTTAGGTCAATCTGGTTCAACCAGTGGGTTGACCAGTGGGTTAAGTCTAAACTATTAATACAATAACAATAATAAAAATATATTATTTTATGCAGCACAGTTGGTAAAGTGTCTTTTTAAAGTCACTTATGGGTCTCGTGTTCGAAACTCAACAGTTTAAGTTTTGGAAAATGCTAAAACTCTTAAATAACAATTAGTTGTATAGCAATTATATTGTCATAATGACAACAATCTAATGGTAGCTGAAATGGTAAGAGGTTTGTCACTTTAGGATCAAAAAGATGTTTTTTGAAAAAATTACTTGGCCAATGTTGACCCGAACCAGAAATTTGACTGGTTCACCGGTTGAACCGGCGGGTCCGGTCCGGTTTTTAAAACATTGATTTTAGCTTTATTTTACTTGTGTGTTGAATGTGAGTGCAAGCTCCTTGTTAGCTTAGTGTAACGCGTACACCCTAAATCTACAGGTTGTTAATAGTTCTGCGGGAATGCCTAGTTCTCATTGAGTAAGGGCTGCAGACCTAAAATGTGTGGGCGGGGCATTATACCTGTTCAATATTATACAATCTAACCAAAGTTATCTTATTCAGTTTGGTATAACTGAAAATTCCAGTTCATGTTCCGATAGCTGGAGTTTGGTAATATGGGAACATGGTATCAGTTGTTTTCTTATTATAGAGTTTTGGATGCTATTTGAGCTTAAAAGATGCAACGAAAATGGGTTTTGGATGTTCTTTCTCATTAGCAGTAAAATGGGTTTAAAGTTACAAAATGGAATCGAGTCCTTTTTTTTTCTTGGGTTTGAAGGGTATTACGTCCATAATTGTTTGACAGACCATTGGAGAGCCATCCAAGAAATTTAGAATCACTACGCGAATCCAACAGGGTGATCCCTTATCTCCCTTCATCTTTACCTTGGTGGTAAAAGTATTTTCGAAGTTTATGAGAAAACGAGGGAATTAAATCTATTATCTAGTTTTCAGGTTTCTAATTATGGTATCCCAATTACACATCTGCAATTTGAAGATGATGTAATATTTTTTCTCGATAATAAGGTCGAAGAAGCACACTCGCTCTGAGCCATTCTTTTCATATTTGAAGCAGTTAATAGGTTGACAGTAAACTGGGAGAAGACACCGTGATTGGCATTGACAATACGACAAAGATTGATTTGGTAGCCCACACTTTTGGTTGCAAAATGGAGTCCTTACCCCTAAAATACCTTGGTTGGCCTGTTGGTACATCAACAAGAAATAAATCTATTTGGAATTCTATTCTAGATCGCATGGAGAGGAAACTCGCCTTTTGGAAGCGAAAGCTATTATCGAAAGGAGGAAGACTGACATTAATCAAAAGTATGCTATCTAGCCTTCCCATTTATTTTCTCTCTTTGTTTCCTATTCCTACGGATGTTGAAAATAGGATGATTAGAATAATGCGAAATTTCTTATGGGGCCATTCTCACAATTAAAAGAAAATCTGTTGGGTGGAGTGGAAAAAGATTTGCAAACCTAAAAGATTGGGAGGTTTGGGAGTTAGGGAGTTAAAAAGACTAATAAAGCCCTTCTAACTGAGTGGATTTGGCGATATGGTACAGAGAAGGATTCTCTATGGAGGAAAATTGTATGTGAGAAGTATGGAGCAAACCAGTTGGCTTTCAACCCCATTGATGCTAGGATGACGTGTGGAATGAGGGTATTGAAGGGATATTGAAGAATAAAGATACTTTGTCCATAAACACTAATACCACTACGAAAAATGGCAAAAGTATTTACTTTTGGTGGGATATATGGACTGGTGTTATTGCTTTAAAGGTTAAGTATCCTAATCTATTCAAAATATCCAAACAAAAGATGGCAACAATATCATAAATGAAAGATGATAGGCATGAATGGTGTTTTATTTTCTCTAGAATTTTGAAGGAGGGTGAAGAAAGAAGTTTGAATGAACTTTACCTTCAATTAGGTGAGGCAACAGTTTTGGGTGTGGAAGACGACGTAAGGGTGTGCACATATAGAAATAACAATGCCTTCAGTACAAAAGGATGGTACGAACATCTAATGGACTCTGAGGCGGATCCTATCAAGGTGAAACTAATTTGGAGGAAATTCTTGCCCTTGAAGGTGTCGCTTATGGTCTGGGCGGCGTTTCACCATGCTCTTCCAACTTTGGATAATTTGCAAAAGAGAGGTATATATGTTTATGTAAGGAGGATAATGAGAGCATTTCTCATGTGTTGCTGCACTGTAAGGTAACCAAATCGGGGTGGAATCATTTCATCAATAGTTTTCGCCTGTCTAGGGTTGGGAGTGACTCATTTCAGCACCAATTGATGGCATGAAGGTTTTTTTGTCGAAGCATCAAGAATATAAAAATCTAGTGTATGCTACCTTATACGATATCTTGGGCCATTTGGGTGGAAAGAAACAGAAGGGCTCTGGACTCTAAGGAACTTTTATTCAAAATATCATTATCAATGTTTAGAGTCTGTTTTTTTATTGGGTCTAAAGGATAATGTGTTTCAGGGATATTCTTTTCAAGATCTGATGCTTAGATGAAAGGTTATTTTGTGTAAGTAAGGTACCTCATTTGTAAATTTGTATGTTCCAATGTTAGACTCCTTAAGTGTGAAAATGATCCATTTTAGCTTCTTTAGGAGGAGTAGTGGAACTAATACCCTTTTCATAAGTATTTTTTTAGCGCAACTCTTTTATTGATGGGTTTACCTTGAAGAAATCATCGTCTTCTATTTTCACGACCTTCGATGATTGGAAAATGATATTCGATGAGAGACTACCGAACAAAAATTCGATTTACCGTTAGAGGTGATTAATTAGGTTTCAAGGTATGTAACAAAATGTCAAGCAATTATTTGTTTAATGAGCTTGACCAAGTTTGATAGCTCCTTATCTGTTTGTTATTTTTAAAAAGTCAACCTAAAAAACTAACTCTGACCATGTTTGACAGTTGCCCTTATCCCATATTTTGTTGTCAATAGCAGCCAAAATATATATGGTTTTATAGGCAGGCCCCGTAAACTTATTGGCAAGCCCCCTCTATAGGCACCCCCCAAAATGTCCAAAATCTTATTGGCACCCCCTCTTGGTCAAAATGGTTTGACCATCACAAACCACCCCCACCATCGGCCACCACCTCATCGCTGCCACAACCACCACTACCGCACAACCACCACCTCCACAATTTCTACTTCACTACGACTACTATCTTCACCACTACGCCAAAAATTTAAAAGAGAAAGAGTGGGAAGAAAGTCAGTTAGATCTGAATTTTCTGACTTCCATCGTTGTTTCCTTTAAAAAAAGAAGAAGAAAGAATGACATCATAATGCCGAAAGAAGACCTATTTTGTTGATTTGAAACGAAAAAATCGGATTTTGAAACTATTTTTTTTGTTCACGAACTAATAATCAGCACTGAACATTTGTTTTTATAAGCAAAAAACGGCATCACGATGCTGAAATATTAAGCCTAAATTGGCAAGGTACCACTGAATCAAAATTTTATGAAAATATATTAGAAATCTAAATCGGTAGTTGGGTGCCAATTTTGCTCCAAAATCCGTAGTTGGGTGCCGACTCTAGTCTCCAAAATTGGCGGTTTGAATGAGGCATAAAAGTTTATTGAGTAGTAGACTTTAATGAAATAAAATTAGAAGTACCGTGGATTGTTAGTGATTCCAAGAACTTGTTCTTAAGAAAGCTAATAATAATAAGAGAAAACGACCAAATAGTCCTTTTTCCCAAGTATTACTACAGTTTGATCCCATCTATCTTTTTTTATCTAAAACATCTTTTGGTGACTTCTTTTTTACTGTTTACTCCTTTTTTTAACGAATAACAACTTTTTAGTCTTTTGCTAAAACTCATGTGCGTGTTTTACTTATATGTATTACGAAATTTACCCTTTTTTCTTAATTTTTAAAGGTGGAATAACTGTAAGAGAAAAAATTTGTTATTTTTTGTTTTAAATCTTTAAAATGCTATATCTTCTAAACCATTGATAAAATTTAATTTTTGGAAAGCTTTCGACGAGATCTTCAAAACTAGACCAGACAATAATACTTTTTTCAAATTTTTTTTGAAAGACATGCAAATCTGAATCTGTGTACTATAAAGTGTTTCCAGAGTTATTGCATATATACATGTAATTCTATGCAAAACACAATCTGCATACATTTAAATGTCTTCATAGTGTGTTTGCAAGCATATAAATGTTTGCAAAAACTATTTTGCATGCATTATAGTGTATGCAAAATGGTTTTCGCATGCATTTAAATGTCTTCATAGTGTGTTTGTAAGCATATAAATGTTTGCAAAAACTATTTTGCATGCATTTTAGTGGATGCAAATTATGTTTTGCACCCTTTTAAATGTCTTCATAGTGTGTTTGCAAGCATATAAACGTTTGCAAAAATTATTTTGCATGCATTTTAGCGGATGCAAATTATGTTTTGCATGCATATAAATGGATGCAAATTGTGTGGCTGTATTTTTTAAGAAAAAATTCAGATCGAAAGCTATAAATGTTGTTTTAAACCTAAATCTGTATAAAAACATTCAAAATTCTTCCATTCTTTTGTTTAAAGTAATGCAAAATATTTTTAACAATATTTTGCATAATTATTTTGCAAAACACATTTTACATACTTCGTAATATAATTTTTTTTAAAGAAAAATTATTGTTGACTGGTCTCATTTTGAAGATTTCAATGTAAGATTTTCAAAAATATAATTTTATGAAAAATTGATTTGTATTTTAAAAGTTATGTCATTTTTTGTTTTAAAATTAAAATAAAAAAGTTAGTTGGTGCTTACTGCTGGTGTATTTATTGATGGGGTATTTTTATCCAGCAAAATGCACATGTGTATTTTTTTACCTTTTTGGACTAAACTATCATAATACTTTTAGCTGGGACTGAACCATCATATCACCCCTCAAATAGGACTAAACAGTTGTTCCCCTAATAATAATAATAATAATAATAATAATAAACATCTTGATTATATCTAAACATTTTCTTGACGTTCTCTTAGTGTTACAAGTAGGTTTCATGTAGCATTCCCATGGATTCTTGAGACACCCAATCCAAAATGTTTCCCAAATATTCAACAAACCCTATCATACAAGTTGAATCATCATTCCTTCCATCTTTATCTTAACTCCATGTTTAATGGAGTTATGTAGCATTCCCATGGATTCTTGAGACACCCAGTCCAAAATGTTTCCCAAATATTCAACAAACCCTATCATACAAGTTGAATCATCATTCCTTCCATCTTTATCTTAACTCCATGTTTAATGGAGTTATGTTTCAATAGAGCAAATTTCTCGGTAATCAATTTGGTTGGGCCTAACACTGATCAAGTATGAATGATGGAAGTAAGATACAATTCGACGATCCTGATCAATCTTCTACTCCTTACCCTTATAATGTATGTATGTAAATGTGTGATTACTTATGAATTTCGTCCCTTGTATCGTTTGTGCCTTCGCTGAAACGAGTGCAGAGCCTCTGCAAACTCTTTTCACCAAAATCAGGCCAGAGTGATTTTACAAAGAATAGTTCGGTGTACGCTAATTGCCATAACAGTTAATTAGTTGAATCGAATTTTTGTCTCTCAACTATCGATTTTGACCAAAATCGACATCCAACTACCGATTTAGAAGACCAAAATCGGCACCCAACTGCCGATTTGGATTTCTAAAATATTTTCATGAAGAATTAGATTCGATGGTACCTTGTCGATTTAGGTTTAATATTTCTGCGTCGTGATGCTATTTTTAGCTAGAAAAAACGGATTTACAGTACCGATTATTAGTTCGTGAACAAAAAAAAAAACAGTTTCGAAATCTAATTTTTTTTATTTCAAATCAAGAAAATAGGTCGTCTTTCGGTATTGTGATGCCGTTCTTTTTTCCTTTTTTTGAAGAAAACAATAATGGAAGCCAGAAAATTCAAATCTAACCATTGGTGGTTGTGCGGTAGTGGTGATGGTTGTGGTGGTGGTGGATGTTTGGTGGTGGTGATGATGACTATGCTGTAGTGGTGATGGTTGTGGATGTGGTATTTGTGAGGTGGTCTTGATTGTGGCGGCCGTGACCGAAGCAAATGAGAGGAGTTTAACCAATGTGGGGGGGTGCTTTTAAAATTTGATGGTCAAAATTAATTGACCAAGTTCAACCAAATAGGACCTGCCAATAAGATTATGGGGTGCTTTTAAAATCACTCCCATGTTTTTGTTGTGTTTTTAGGGTTAGCCCTAATTGAGGCCACCCTAGTCCCCTTTATACAAAATTGGACCCTTGAATAGGGGTGTCAACGGGACGGTTCCGAATCGGAACTTAAACGTTCCAGATCCGGTCCTGTTAATATGAAGCGGTTCCGGATCCTACTGGTTCCGATTCCGGAACCTCAATTGGTGGTTCCGGATCCAGTACCACTAGGATCCGCGGGTACCCGCGGGTACCCGGGGGTACCCGTTACCCGTTTTTAATTATTATTTTTTTATTTTTTCTATATAAAACCTATTTGTATTTTGTATTTTCGTATTCTAGTCATTTATAAAATTTATTTTACTATGAAATTTATTGTATAATAGTCATTGGTTTCTTTTTTAATTAAAAAAAAAGTTAAAAAAATTAAAATTATGTTGTATAATAGTAAATTAAACTATAAAATTATAAAATTTATATGGAACTGGGTACCCGCGGGTACCCATTGGGTGGATCCGAAATTAAACGGATCCAAAACGGGTAGATCCAAAATGGATCCGAAATTAATCGGATCCACAAAATGAGATCCCGGAACCGCAAAAATCGGTTCCGGTACTGGTTTGGTTCCGAGTATTTTAGTACCCATTGACACCCCTACCCTTGATACAGGCCTTAATTCAGAAAAACTGGTCACGAAAATCGTCAAAAATTTAGGTAGAAGTACAGTAGTAAACTCATTTCAATCAGGTCTTTCAACGGTAACTGGCGAGGCAGAGAAAGGGAGAGAGGGAAAGCCCTAAGTCTATTCCTCAACTCATCTGTGATGCTCATCGACTAGGGTTTTGCAAGTTTCCTTTCCAATTTCTGCATCTTCGCTATGGCCAGGAAACATTTTTATTTCGTTTTGGTCTTAATCTCTCAGCTTCACCTCTCTTTCGCCGGTGAGTTCTCTCAAAATCCTCCAAAATTCCCTCTCCCTACATTTATTTTTGCATTTAAGAATATTCGTTTGTTTTCTTCTTTCGATATGGATTTTTCTTCATTTTGGTTAAAGTTGATCAAATGACGCTTATGCTTGCTTACTTACTGCATAACTTTGGTTCTCTCTTCATGGAAGCGGAATCTCTGAAACAAATTCCAAACGGGATGTATAGAATAGGTCAAGCTTTAAGCATTTTCGCCTGGTATAAAGTTGGCAAATTATGTGTTCAAAATTTCCGGCTAAATGCACAATGAAGGTCTCATCCGGATGAAGCACGATTTGATTTTGCAAAAACCTATATATAAAATTGGAAACAAAGTTTAAGCTCCATGTCCTATTGTAATTAGATTTCAGATAAAAGTGAAAAAATTGGGTTAATGAAAATCGCTTATTTGAAGTGCAATTTTCTTTTAAGTGATTTTAACAAACGATCTGATTCAACACTTATCATAAAAAATCCTAAAATTCAGTGATAAGTGCTGAAATTATGAACTACTTTGGCATTGTATATGGCAGTATAACCAAAGTAGTCAACCATGTCATGGTTTTTGTTCCAATTCATTTTAACTTGTTGGGGTGATTTTTGTTGAGGAATTCTTTTTATTCCTTAAGAATATCTCAAGACTCCCTTGGGATCTGATTTGGTATTTTTTTTTCAATTAAATAGCCGTTAACAACTTGGTGTTTTATTTTCTTTTTTCTTTTTCACGTATGAAATGCATTAAAATTGTAAATGTGTATTTGATTAAATAGTTAAATGCCTATGCAAAGTCCTGAACAATGACTTCTGTACCCCACAAGTAAGGCATTAAACCTACTAAACTACTCCATGTTCAAGGTTTAAAAATGTAGAGTAAGCACATCCAAGGTGTAAAAGACTTGGCACTCCTTCTAGCCTCTAGGTTTACTGTTGAGGTTTCTATTCCTGTTGCTAATCACATAGAGAAATGGGAATGGAATTTCTTGTGGAATGGTCTGGATGTGGTCACAAGCGCTTCTAGATCATTGAGGAATAGTGCCTAAACCCAAGGAAGGAGAACGGTTTAGGCATTGAACATCTTGAGACGACGAACAGAGCTGTTTAGTTACTTCGGGGATCTGTTGTAGATAAGGAAAGTTTGTGGTGGAGTGTGATAACTAGTAAGCCTGGATGGGACTGTATAGGGTTCTTTAGTCCTATGGTTGGGATTTGTAAAGGCCTACCAAGAGTTTCTTAAACTGTCAACTTGGTGATGATCTGTACTGGCTGAATCCTTTTGGCTCTACTTGCGCATTCAGCTGATTGGTTAATGAAAATTACAATAAAAACAGGGATGCTATGGTTAGGGTTTTGTCCTTTTAAGGAAATCTGAAGAATTATGAGGTGAAAAAGATATGAATTTAATGAGGCACATTTAACAATCTTGATCACTACCTGCGGTGCTACTGCTTCTGAAATTTGGGCTTTGTCTATTCTTTCCATTTTTGATCAATCTTGATCACTTTTCTTTCCATTTTTGTGTGTGTTTTAAGTACTCCTTGCTAATTGTGTTGCTCTTTTTACTTACGTAACTCAAGTGTATGCAGCACATGATATATTAGTTCTCCAGTAGTTAAAGTATTTGCTATTTGATGCAACTATAATGTTTTTCTTTCTAAAAACCCTCTTTATATGAGATTGTTAGTTTGCATGTTTTCTTTCTGACATAAATGTTTCTATGGACAGCTTTAGATCAGGTCAATTCTCTAGAGTCAGTTCCTGATCTTGAGAAGTTAATGTACTTGACTATTGATGGATATCCTTGTGTCCGGTTGCTGAACCTTTCCAGTGAAATTGGTTGTGCCAGTAAGTGCAAATAATATCAAGCTCATGTTCACCAACATTATCGTTTCTAATCAAATATCTTTCTCCAGTATGAACTTTTGATGCATCATAAATCTTCTTTAATGTTGTAACTATTATCTTTAGATCCTGGCCGTGAAAAGGTTGTTGCTCCAATTGTGAGATACAAGAATCTTGATCAAATGGCTCATTCAGCTACAGTTTTGGTCTCGCTAGATGATATGCAGAATTTCTTTACCAGGTATTAATAATCTTCTCTTTCATGTTTTTCTGGGGTTTCTCACTTCTTTATCATTATTCATGGTTTTATTGTGCTTAATTTTTCATGATCTCTACAATGTTGATTGGTAAGAGCTGTGTAACAAACTAGGTATGCATGAAGTCAGGTAGCATTACTGCAAAAAAGGGCATGCTTATTTTGTTTGTTTTTTTTTTTTATTTCTTATGAAGAGGGCATGCTTATTTTGTGGTAGAGCTCATGGAAGCGATAATCATTTCCTCAATGCAGCAAACTGATTTTTCATTACAACTGATGATTAATCTAAGTTTTTATTGCGAATGATTCTGCATGTTAGTGGAGTATATCTATATTTAACATGTTGGTAATGACTAGTAAACTCTCTCAATTAGTGAGAGAATCAAATGATGTATAGGGTCCATGTTCCTAATATTGGTCATGATTAGGAAACTCTCTCAACATAGAGTTAAGTAAATGTATTAAGGCCCACGCGAGCCCAATCCTCAATATGATGATGATGATGATGATGGTGAGATGCCAGTCCAACCACTTCATGTTGTACGTTGTGTACCAGATGAGGATTGTGGTTTTCCTTGTACATGTTGAGGAAATCATTTAACATTGATGATCATTCAACCAATTGACCAGCTCATCAGGAATTTGACATCAAAGACCTGGACCGCCTCTTTTACTTCCTTGGCATAGATATTGTTGGATTTCATAAATGCGCTTTCTATCTCATAAGGAGGTAGGCTGTTGATGTCTTTTGGGAACTTGTATTCTTAGGGCGAGGCCTAGTCTGCCGCAGAAACTAAATAGAGACTCTTAGGTGATGATGCTTAATTACATCTTTCCATTGCCTCTTTTTAGCGCCATGTAGGATGTCTATGATTGTCAGTCCACCTCAACCTTTCTTGAAGATAGTATGATGACATAGATGAGTAATAAATAACTATTTTTTCGTTCTCGATAGAACTAAGATATAATAGATAGCCATGACTCAATTTATCGAGCTTAAATGATGTCGAGTTTGCTTCATGATCTTGAGGGTCATTCCTGTTGTCTGCAATCTAGTTTTTCATAAGCTGATCAAGGATATCGAGGTTGATTGCCTCTATATCCAGGAAGAGTTGCTTCTAGTAAAATTATGACTCTGTGCTTGTTCTTATGGTTAAATTTACAATGTTCTTATTGAACCATTATGTAAGCCAACACATAAAAAGTGACTGTGTCCATGGAAGGCATGTTTGTAGATCTCTCTCTCTCTCTCTCTAATCCATTTTTCTCCTCTTCTTCTTCTTCTTCGTTCTACAGGAACATTCCTAGGTTTCTTTGAGTGGTCATTTCTGATTATCTTCTCAAGTCTTTACCCTTCATCCATCTTAAACAGTCCATAAAGCAGAGCTGGTCTTACTCTCTGTTTTTGTAAAATTTTCTCCTTTCATTGGCACATCTCACTCAAGTAATGCTCTAGAAGCACTTTCCCATATTAGCCATCCATAGCAAAGTCTGTTGATCACATCTTCGCCAGTGAAGTGAGCCAGTCTCCCCATCGTTATGAGTGCCTTAACCAAAATAACCAAGGTGGTGTTGTTTTGTGCATATCAATCTTAACTAAAGAAGTTGTTTCATCATTGTATATTTATTAGGGAATGTATTTGCTTTGTTTTCTTTTCAATAGCGACTGTGTTTCCTTGTAACTATTCTATAATGTTTATTTGTAGTTCTTTCACATATGATGTTGATGCTGGGTATTCTGATTTATGGTTTACATCATAGTCTTAGTTCTTCTTTGATCACCGTAATTATTCTAGAATAGGAAGCATAGTCCTACATTTTTGGTATCGGGGCCGAGGTTTAGCTTTTGAGTTCAGATGCAGCCTTTGAGAAATCCCACACCTTGCGGTATTCCTAGAAAGAAAAACCCACCTGTAGAAGCTGCCTCAATGCTTCAATACCGTGTAGTTAGTTGTAATAAAACCCTAGAAAGTAAGCAGAAAAGAAAGAATGGAGAAAAGTGAAGAAAAGAAGAGAGAGTAGGACTAAAAACATGGGGTGCCGGTGATTCTTTCCCCATTTTTTTTAAAAGTGACTACAAAATACCATTGTAGCTAGTGTATGATAATCATATCATGGTGATATTATGGTCACAAGCCTATTATAAGACTGTATCTGAATAATATGCTTTTTGTTGCATGAGTTCATAACTTTAAAAGATGCAAATTCAATATGCAAAATTTCTTTAAGAGCATCCATCTTCTTGTACTTGTTGTGCTTATATATCTCTTTACCTTCATGCATATGGAGGCATCATAGAGCATGATACCTTTTACATTTTTGTTCTGGTTGTACATTGAATACACAAGTCCTAAGTAGACCTGCTGCTCTTCCAGGCTATTAAATGATAAAAGCTTTGCTATGAAAGTAGGTGGTGTTTTAGTTGAATCGAGGACCAAATTCCAAAATGAGGCAAAGGGTAATGTGTGCAGTTCTTATCCATCGTTTATGCCTTCTGACTTTGGGCAATTGAAGTACTAACAGTCGTAGAAGTTTTCCACTTTGTAGGATTTTCGCCTGTTGAAAAATTTCCACAAGCTGAATTCTCTCCTTACCAGAAGCTGAATTATGAATGGAACCCTGCTGTAAGTTATGAAATAATACTAAACTGAAAGGTTTGTTTCAACTGATAATAAAGAAGGAAGTAAAAAAGAAAAAAAAAAGTACATTAGCACACCTTGTTGGTGAATGGTGACTGTAGGAAATGGATGGATTTGCTTTAAACTTTTCTGCTTGAGAAGAGGAAGTGATTGTACTTGTTGATATTTGCAGGGTTCCAGTATTATGTGGAATAGCTACCATTTCCCCGTTTTCTTACTGTCTGAGGATAGCACAGTAATCATGCAGGAGGTAATAACTCTATGTTTTGTAGATCTTTTTATCTTCGGGATGAGCTTGTGGTGATCATGGGCATATGTTTTTTGTCATTGAAGGAACTTGTTGTAAAATTTCCTTCATCCAACAACTGGCAACCTTCTTGTAGTGGAAGTGCTGAAATGCTATCATGATCCCATTGATACAAATTATATGCAATTTTTGGAAGCTATCAAGTTGTATGGTAATAACTAATAGCTTCATCCTCATTTTGTAAGCTTAGGTTGTCCTTTGTACATGCAGGTCGCTGATAAGAATGAGAAGAACAATCAAGCATATACTGTAGACATGGCTGAGTTTGATCTGGTAATGCAGGTATGAGGTTCTACTGGGGTTTTGTATAATGTTTAATGTCTTTTAATGATTTTCATTTTCAAGGGTTATCTTTTTTGCATTGTATAATGGTATGTGACACCTGATCTTGATTAGACGACAAAGACTGGGACTCATGATTCGGAATCTTGTCTGAAACAACGGTCTTGTCTGCCCTTAGGTGGATATAGGTGAGATTTTTTGGTCTTTTCACTTTTCTATTATGTGATTTTTTATAGGTTTTGTAAAATTTTGTTTCCCAAACCACTCAGTTCGGTTTGTAAGCAGTGTAACCATATGGAATCACTTTGATGTATGTCTGAAAATCTGCTAGCTAAACTGAGGTTTAGCTAACAGGATTAACTCAAAGTATAGATTCTTGTTATGTGTTATATCAACCCATTCAAGATTATGTTGATATTCCGTACTTGGGATCACACTTTCATTCCTCCTTGGAAAAATGTGTTATCTACAATAACTTGTATAAGATAGTTTAACTTGATTTAACAAGTGAATATTGACAAAGAAGGAACGTTTTGGTTCCATGAACAAATTGTTTAAGAACCGAATGTGCTAGTACCACAGTATCCAAAGTAATGTTAATTGGGATGCTTATGTTCTATAATACTTCGTCTCTGAGATCCTTAAGGTTTTAAGTGTAGATTACTCTAAAAGAGTGTTGCGTACTCTCATTTGGTAACTGGATAGCAATGATGAACTTTTATCCAAGTATGTGGTGGTTTTAGTGTCACCTGATGGTCAATTCGATAACTTGAATTACTGTACGTGTCAGGAGATCCGATGTTTATCAAACATTCTAATTTTGTTTCACAGTAGTCTTTTAGAGTTAGAATATTCTCTCTCTTGCATTAACCTAGATCATCCCATACTTCGAATTCAATAATTTGGGAAGGTGAACGTAGCTCCAAACTCAAGCTAAATTTCCCAGTTGTAGTTCTTCTGATAGGGGTTTCTTCTTTCATCATTATGACCCAACTTTTATTTCCCCGTAACATGTATGTGAACAGACTTAGATATGTCTAAGTAGTTTTTTCCTACTAATTTTACTGTGTTGAGGGGAAGGCCAAGAAGATCAAACTAGCAGATACTTTGTTCTTCTTTTCTATAGCTTTGTCTTTAGAAGAAGATGGATCAACCACAGTTTGGAACTACCTAGGCCTTGTGAATATCACATTAACTCAATGTAGCAGTAACTTGATGTAATGGAGTTCATATAATGCTCTTCAATTTTGGGAGTCGATGACGACGATTGGGTCAAATAATCCATGTAACCTCATGTTCCTCATTGGAAATCATTTGTGATTTCATTGTTCGCCACCAATTCACAAGGAACTTCTTGGGCAGGCAAGAAGATTGACTTTTTGGGAAGCCTTTGCTTCCCTTTCCCGGCCATTAGGTGTTACTTTGACTATATGGAGTGCCTGGATGAATGCCTGACACTCCTTTTACTATTTTTGCTATAATATATGGTTTATATGCTCTATCATGCAACTGCAGGAAAGGAAAAAATTTTCTTCATTGATCAAGAAAAAAGAAAGTGACTGTCGTTGGATGTGGAAGAAATGCCGGATTCAATAAAATTTTTCTTCATCATTTACAGGAGACTGAGTTATTCCGGGAATTAAGCTTTCATTTTCTGGTGTATCTGCTAGAGATTAATCATGAACTCAACGTTTTTCTTTTATTTAGGCGTCATGTTGATTTGATGATTTGATAATGATTTAGAAGCGATCTACACTACACATATACCTGCTAATTGTATGTTTCTAACATCTGAAGGGCAGTGTCATGTCTTCACTTCCACCAATTAATTTGTCTTCCTCGCAAAGGCCTAAACCCATCTTAGTAGCAGTGGCATCAATGGACTCTGTATCCTTTTTCCGTGACCAAAGTCCTGGTGCAGATTCCCCTTTATCCGTAAGTTTAAAGTTCATGATTGCAGAATCTCTTATTTTTTAGACCAATTTATTCAGAAAATCTGTTTCCAATGCCTTGAAGTTCTGCAAAATCATGATGTTTGAAACTATGTTCAGGGAATGGTTTCATTGCTGGCCGCAGTTGATGCTCTTTCCCAGATTGATGGTATAAATGAGCTGAACAAACAGGTATAGGAGCTTCCTATGCTTTGCCTTTCTTGACTCACTAACAAAGATGCATTATGATGATGTAAGTTGTATATTTGGAAATAGGGAAAAGCATTCCTTTTTATATGCAATATTTTGTTTACCAGCTGTGAATAATGATACTGAGATTTGGGAAGGATATGGTACCTAAACTGTGTGGATACAACACTTAAACTTATAACCTAGGTTGAGGCGTGAGACGAGCCCAGGCAATGGGCTTGGCAGCTCGCCCAGGCGCGCCTAGGCTGCACCTAGGCGTCGCCCAGAATGCGTCCCCTATATTTTTAGATATCTCATGTACCCCTTTTCATATGATGTATTCAACGCATTTCAATAGATATGCATATTTTTTAGTAGGCCAAAGAGGCGGCCGGTTCTGGTCCGAAGACGGGGGCTAGAGATCTCATTCCCGGCCGACGGTATCATTGCTGAGTGATCGCTCGCTATCTGGCTGGAAAGGTTGGTCCGGAAGCTTCCTCTCTCCCAGCAAGCCAGACGAGATCACCACTTCTCTCAGTAATGGACTTCCTTGAATTTTTCCTTAGCCTTAGATGTCCTTTCATAGATTCTCAAACCTTCGACAGAAAGAATCTCCATGCATGCATGCGTTCTTTCTCTCCTCCCCTCAGCCACACATCTCTTTCGTTTGCGCCCCCACACTTTTTAGGACTTGTATGCATAAATGACAATAAAACGACATTTAGCAAATCAATGAAGCACAGAAGTTCACAAATCTTGTTTTGAAGTAATGTAATGGAGTTTGAGGGTTGAAGATGGGAAGGAATAGGGTTTTGGTTAGAGTGAGTTTGGAGTGAAGAATGAAAAAAAAGGAATAAAAAAAGTGGGTTTTGACCTGGGCGGCTTTTTTCTTTTGTTTTTTCTCCTCGGGCAATGGGTCGGCTTTGGGCGACCATCTAGGCATGCCTAGAACCCGTGGAAAATGGGCTTAATCGAGGCGACCCCTTTCTTACCCATACGTCTTACTCGCCTTCGCCCCGCCTTTAACAACATAACTTATAACTGATGTATCTGACACGGATATGAAATGGGATACAGCAGAGTCTTAAGTATCCAGTGTAACATAGCTGACCAGGCAATTGTCTACACCTGGAATAATATATTTCTTTGGTCTCAAATTTCGTTTGTGCTTGATACAACAAGATTTTGGAATGCTCGAGTGTTCTCTCAAAGCAGTGGCTGTAATTTTTAAAATTTCTTATACTGTTTCCTCCATTATTTACCAGTTTATGGAATTCTCCTCCAAAGCAGTTGCTTCTAGAGCCAAATGGAGCACTCTAAATAAAACTTTTCCAAATTTTGCTTGGAAAACCTAATTCCTTCCAAACTTAGAGAGAGGAATTCCATATGTTCCTATCTGAAGAATGGATGAGTCAACTGTTGACATTATTTTCAAGCTCCTTACGGATCTATTTAGGAGTTGGCATCTTATGGTTCATAAGGTGGTTAATGATCAAGATCTATCCATGGTTGCTGTCAAAGCGAATGCCTCCATTCCTGTGTGAACCCTGTTTCCTCTAGTAGTTTCTTTCAGGCAATTCTTCCCAGAAACCTGCCAGAACATCGCGAATACAGAGGAGTTCCCATTTGGATCGCTTTCCAATGATGACAATTTTTACCTCCATGAAGGGATGGAAGCTAGTGCGTGCTTGTGTTGATGATAACCTTCTATTTTCATTCAGTCTACTCTGTAATCTAGTGATTTTTGAGTTCTAGGCATCTTATTATGGTTAGGCAGCGTATATGGAAGTGATGATATGGTTCATTGATTTGTTGGTCTTTTTTTTTTTCTCTTTTCTGTTTGCTTCCATATTATTTTATAATAGCTTTGGCTCATGTTTCTGGAATTTTATGCAGCTTCTTTTTCTGGTTTTCACTGGTGAATCCTGGGGTTACCTTGGTAGCCGGAGATTTCTCTCTGAACTAGATATGCAAACGGATGCTGTTGATGGCCTTAACAGCACACTGATTGAGATGGTATTCTTCTCTTCTTGGTAAAGTTACAATCTGATAAAAATCTGCAGTACGGAATATTTGTTTCGTGTTGCACTCTGCATTATTACATTACCAAAAGATGTCCAATCATTGTTTTTCTCTACAAATTAGTGAAAAACTGAAAAGAATATAAGATAACCTTGTAGTTTTCTCTACAATGGGTTCTTTCCTCTTGGATTTTAATTATTGATTAACTTTAAATATTTGAAGTTTAGCAATTCATCACTTAATTGATAGCAAATGCATATGTTTCTGAGAAACAAATTCCTTTCATGACATGTTTTGTGGTGTTTTAGGGAAGGGTCATTTCATTGTTTTTTATACTTTCAAAGTGGTAATCTTGCAGTGACAATCTTGACAGAATACAAAAGTCGAAGTGAACTCAGGTTGGGCTTGGATTGATGCCTCGGGCTACACGAGGAACCCGAGCCTGACATTTTGATCTACACTTCATGATTTCTCATTAACTAATACCTGACCAATGAAAAATCTAAGATCATGGATAGGGGACCACAATATAAAACAATCTTGAAAAGCATCTTACCTTACCTAGGAATTGAAACCTAAACCTTTCTTTGATGTAAATAATATTGCGGAAGCGTTTCAACTCTCTAAAAAAAACACGATTTCTACTAATCAAAATATATATTCAATATAATCTGCCTTACAATAAGGGGCAGCAGCCATTATTTATAGGCTATAATGACTTGCCAATCAAGTAAACTCTAAAAGGAATCCTAAACCTAAAAGGAAGCAAATAACACCTCCTAATAAAATAAGAAACTAAATAAAAGAGACCTAATTTAATTAGAAAGTAAATATTAAACTAACTAAAACTAGAAATCCTAAAAATAAAAGAGATAAAATAGGAAATAAAGAGGAACGTGTGCTGGACACGTGACTATGCCTATGCGCCTGCATCA
>MVGT01001085.1:130570-161775 GCA_002174775.1 Macleaya cordata | reverse complement strand
CTTGCCAATCAAGTAAACTCTAAAAGGAATCCTAAACCTAAAAGGAAGCAAATAACACCTCCTAATAAAATAAGAAACTAAATAAAAGAGACCTAATTTAATTAGAAAGTAAATATTAAACTAACTAAAACTAGAAATCCTAAAAATAAAAGAGATAAAATAGGAAATAAAGAGGAACGTGTGCTGGACACGTGACTATGCCTATGCGCCTGCATCATTCTTATTCCAACTTCTAAGTCATCTCCTCATACTCCAGATAATGAAAATTATCTCCTCAGTAGAACTCTTTAATGGTTGGTTTACACTTTACAGGGCGATCGTCACCCATCACCCCTAGTCATCGCTCCTCAGCGGCTGCAGGCAAACTCGTTGTCACTGTCAAGTGTCAACCACCTCTCCACCATTTTTCATTCTTTCTCATCTTCTTCTCTCTTTCTCATTTTCTTCCTTCTCCTTTTTTCCTTCTTTTATTCTCCTTGCTTTCTCCTTCTCTTTCTTTGAGTCTTCATATCAAAACCACCCTAACCCTTCACTTTTTTTTCATGCTGTTTCTTGTTTGTACCAAAACCCTTGACTTTTAATGAGTTTTTTGTTTAAGAGGGCGTTTGGCAACCACTTAAGATTTTTGCTTTTTGACTTATATAAGTCAAAAAGCAAAAAAGTTTGTATGGTAACATTTTTTCAAAGTGACTTCTAGAAGCAAAAAAGTTACTTCTCCTCGAGTACCGTGTAACAACTAATAACTCGTCATTTTTTTAGACTTATAAGTTAATAGTTTACCATACATACTTCTCCTTATTTTTTACTTCTCAAAAGCAC
The DNA here is from genome assembly GCA_002174775.1 of Macleaya cordata. Taxonomy (NCBI): domain Eukaryota; kingdom Viridiplantae; phylum Streptophyta; class Magnoliopsida; order Ranunculales; family Papaveraceae; genus Macleaya; species Macleaya cordata. Next base: position 160,956 of record MVGT01001085.1, on the reverse strand, counting down.
TTTTGCTTTTTTAGAAGCGCCAAACGCCCTCTAACTGTATTCTCTTTACTGTTTTAGATCTTACATTAAAAGATTAACCAAAACCCAATTTGAGAAGCCCAAGTTGAGGTAGGATCACTTTACAATCAAAAGAAAAGGTAGGATCACTTTGAGCTTGGGACCAACATCGTAGGTCCGAGCTTAGGTTGGGATCAGAAAGTCTCCAGCCATATGTAGTTAATCTCGGTATCGGTCCCGTATCGGCTAAGGAGCGATACACGATATATCGAAATATCGGAATAAATATCAGGATATATCGGACAATATCGGCTGGTTATATAAATAAATAAATATATATCCTATTATTGATATAATGCAAAAATTATCAAAAAAATTAATACTTAAGATCCTCAAGTCTCAAACTTAATACTTAAGATCCACATTCCAAAAACCATAACCATAAAGCATTACATATTAAGTGATAAGTTTATAAAAAGTAAATAGTTGAAGTGTTAAGACTCCATCCAAGACTATCAAGCACAATCCTCTCTTACATCCTAATAGTAATCAACGCCTTCATTATCTTCCTTCTCCATACCATCTTCTCCACTTTCCTCCAAACTAGCCTCATTTACCATGTCATCCACATTAATGTCAAAATTTTCTTCACCACCTTCATCAAGAAGCCTGAATGTGGGAGTGGAATGTGGTTGTTGTTGTTGAGTCCTTCTCCTTGTTGATGGATTTTCATCGGTAGGTGCCTTTGCCTCTCGAACTTGGGACCAAGTAAGATCATCACCTTCCCTAGCAAAATCTTGGAGTGCTTCATCATTTGGAATGACCCATTCATCATTTTCATCCACTTCCTTCAAAAAAATGGGCTCATTTTCATCAGCATCAAGGTGCCTAAGTTTTTGCACATAACGACGCTCCAGTTTCTTGTTGTATTGAATGAAGACTACATCATTCAACTTTGATTGCAAAAAACGATTTCTTTTCTTTGAATGGATCTGAAAGTTTTAAAATCGTAAGAAAAACATAAGGATGTAAATTTAAAGTTTGAAATGAAAAATATAGAGAACTCATTAGTCATTAGTAACAAAAAAACAGGTAACTTACATGGTCAAATGCACTCCAATTGCGCTCACATGGTGAAGCGCTACATGTAAGACCCAAAACTCTAACCGCAAACATTTGGAGTTGGGGCACATCGATTCCATTGATAAACCACCATTCAACTATAGTAATTTAATAAATAAATTAAGTAATTCTAACAGATAATAAATATAATTAATAAAAATATCAATTATTAAAGAAACTTACCAGGTGGGACTTTATCCCTTTGCCTGATAGCGGATGGTGATCCTAACATCCTGCTCCATCATAATATTGTCTCAATTGAAGCTTAACTTGATCATACTCTGTCTCCTCGGGTACAAGCCTATTAATCGCTTTGTAAAGTCCAAGCTTAATGTCTTTGTATTTACTACCATCCATTTCTCTTCTAGGGATCGTATAAAATATGCTAGGGTTTAGGTAAAATCCAGCTGCATGCAAAGGATGATGGAGTTGATCATTCCATCTCTTGTCAACTATCTCTGATACTTTTGTATACATCCGATTGGTTGAACCTAAGTTCTTCTCTATTTGCTCCTTGGCTCTGTCCATAGCTTCATATAAATAACCCATGCACGGTTTATCTTCGGTATCAACCATCCTTAGCACATCTACTAGTGGAGCTAAAACTTGGCAAGTCATATTGGTTGTAGGTAACATGTTGCTTCATTTTATTGTTGATTATCCCGTCCAACAGGTCTTTGTTACCTTATGTATGAGGGTTTGTCCCATAGCATCTGGGTTGAGACGTTTGGGTTTTCCCTTGCTCAAACAACCTAGCAACCAAGACTTTAAAACATGATGGCACTTATTTGGAGCTTGCCCATTTTAGATAAAAAAGATTTTAGAACCTAACTATTGCAATGTTTAATCTTCTTTCGTAGGTTTTGGAAATTGGATCTGTTGGGAAAGGCTTCAGCCAAGGGGTCAATTCATTTTTTGCACATGCAGCGGGGGTGAGAAATGGATATATTATTGCGATAGAATATGATGCTTCTTCATACAAATTCTTCATTCTTGTTTTTATCTTTTTCCCGTGGATAAAATTATTGACATTCTTATTACTATTATTTTGTTATGTATTGCTTTTTAAGTTTTTATTAGTTGATAAAATTTATATGAGATACTATTCTGATGTCACACACTGGATTATTGTTTGAAAATAATTATTGGGGTACATGCATGGTGTTCAGTCTTCACCAAGACCAAGGAAGTCCTTGGTCCATCTTGGTCTTGAGTCTCTTGACACAGGCAGAAGTTTGTAAGCTTGTTCAGACTGTATCAGTTTTTTAATCAATATTGGATGGTTCAGTGGGTATGGTTCATTCCTATCATCTGGTACACCTTGGACAGTACAAACCTGACACATCTGAAGCTCATGAAAAAGTAATTGGGGACAGAAACAGACTTTCTTTTGCTCCGAAGCATCTTGTTTACTCCTTCAATTATTTTAAAATTCGGTTTGTAGAATGTTTGGATGAGATTATTCTAAATATAAACCATGTCACATCAAAGGCCTCGTTTGGTAAATTTTATGGCAAAATTGTTCTTAAGACCAGAAATAATTATATCAGGAATAATTCTAGAAAAATTTTCTTATCGAAATTTTAACAAAAAATTGTATAGAAAGTAAATCATTACTGAAAATGTTTAAAAATTGTTTATGTACCAAAAACAAACGACTTACAAGTTGAAAGCCTTTGCCACTTCTTCTAGAGATTATACAATGAAGACAGGTCCTTGCCAACTTCCGCTTTGATTATGGCATTTTTACAAAGATCGTGGCATTACAAATATTTTCACCATTACATAATCTCTTACCACACAATTCTTTTGGATGGTTGCAACCGGATCAAGGACTGCCATTACATTGTCGTTATCAACTCTAATAGGAATAGAGATCTAAAGAGAAAGGAGATAGATTGGCCATTTCTGCAAAAGCTGAATCATGGAAGGAACCAATTGAGGCTATAATTGAGGAAGGAATTCACAGCCATCCAAGGAAAGCATCTGATTCTGAATCCTGAACCAAGAATCCGTCCAAATCCCAGCAGGTGTTGGAGTGGATTCCGACTTCTGTCAGAGGAAATCATTTCTGTCTAAATCCTATTAGTTGATTACGGTAAATAACAATTTGATACTCATGTTGTGTTTGTGAGAGAATTGAAAGCTGTCAGTGAAAAGCAGAGAAAAAGAGCACAAACTCATACACACACCCACACACACACACACACACACACACACACACACACACACACACACACACACACACACACACACACACACACACACACACAAACCTTTTGATATGTAGTTGCAGAGAACGAAGAAGATGAAGTCTTTTTCGGTCGAGTCTGAGAGAGCTTTTGATATGCAGTTGCAGAGAACTAAGAAGACAACTTTTTCAATCGAGTCTAGTCTGGACCTGCGATAAGCAAAAATTTGTTTATTTAAACACATTTTTTCTATTTATGTTTTTAACAAGAAATCAATTTTTCATTATGACAGTTCATTCTATACTTGTTTGCCAAACAACATTTTTTGTCTCATAATTGATTGTCGGCCTCAGAATTTATTATTTTTGTGGTTACCAAACAGACCCATTTTTTTTTTTTTTTTGCTAGGCAACAAAAAAGATTTCATTAATAACAGAAAGTTGTATAAAAGAGAGCCCAGCAAAAAGCAAAAGAAAAAAAGACACAAGCCCCATCACTAGGAAGCCCTGGCATCCCAACTAGGTTGGCACCCCGAGACCCACAATCATCTGGGAAAGAGGGAATGAACAAAAAGACTAACTAAATCTATAGTATGTAGTGTGAGTATTTTCGTAACTGTGCAAAAAAGAAGGGACCGAGTTGTAGACTACTCTATCTCCGGTTGTTACCAAACAGACCCAAAAGTTTCAGATTATTCAAGAAGTTGATTGGCACTCAAAGAGCTACGAATAGGGTTTTATATGTAGTGAGTCAGTTACAAAATTGAGTTTTGGTTCAAAACATAGGAAGATTTGAATCTGGTTCAAAACATAAATTTGTTTATTTAAACAAAACCTCATAGATAACGTGTTCAAATTCCAAGTTGACAGAGGACAGCATTCTGGGAGAAGACAATAAGGTCTCAGTTCTGTGGGTTGGCAAGTATATTTTCTTGCTGTAGTCATTTACACTACGATTAAGAAAACTAAAAGTTTGCTCGTGGTTTTTATGGTACAACTAGTAATGGGAACTCACTGACCTGACCATTTTACATGTGAAAACACCTGAGTGAGCATTTAGCACTTGTTGACAAGATGATCCTACTTTCCTGACGTAAAATTCCTTGAAGCTTATCAGATCCCATATACGATTTCATTGGACTACATTTTGTGCAATTAAAATATTTTCTCTGTGAACTCACAATCAGCATCAATTGCAGTTATTTTTTTCCCTTTTATCTTGCTTAACATGGGTTCTTATTATAGGATTCATCGGCAGCAAATAAAACACTGGATGCCTTACAACATGCTCGTAAATCGCTCGGTTCAGGGAGCATTAAGATCTCAATGGCAAATAGTTCAAATCCCGGGATACCTCCATCATCATTGATGGCATTTCTGAGAAAGGTTTGGGCAATAAATTCTAAGTTTCCAATATATGCCTTTTATATCCAAGGTTTTACTTTTTGGCACAATCATATAGACTAGAATAACAGCTTATATTTATTTAGTTTACTGCTGGTCTGATCCTTCTTTTATTGTTGTTAAAAATCCAAAAATGTGCTTTATTATCTATTGATTTTATTTTTCACTCTTTAAGTAGGACTTCATAATTCTAGTGGCACCAAAACAGATACAAGTTGATGTACTTTGACAAAAATATGCTATTTAATATTTTAAAACATGGATATGAGTTGCTCTCATAAAAGAGCACAAGAAATTGTCACTGACAAATCCTCACAAGTGACAAGTAAATATTAAGGAATAGTTATTACATAAGGAATTTGATGACCATCATTACTTTGGGAACTTGGTTTGCTGGATGTTTCTACCCTTATGTTGTTTCTTGAACATCTACATGTTTATCCCATGCTAACAGTACCAAAACAATGAGAGTGATGCCTTCTTTTTGAAAGATGGCGCAACCTATCATGCATTAATAGTAATTGGAGTCTTTTCCTTTTTATGAAAGCTCCTCTCTCATTTTTAAAGTAAATGCCGACATTCCCTTTTGTTTTAAGAATTGCTTACCATCCTAAAAGAGGGGAAAATAGAATCTTTATCTAAAGAAATGAGTTGAGAAATGTTAGTTGCTCTGTCCAACTAATGTCTTGAAGTATTTTTTTAGTGATGGGAAAATATGCAAGAGAGTTTTCAGAGGTGATATAGGGGCTAAGATGTTTAGATGACAGTATCAGTTCTTGCACTTGAATAAAATACCCTTGTACTATATAATGACGGCAAAATTCCACAACTTGTATCATCTGAAAGCGACACAAGAGTAAAGAACATCGAACTAACTTGTTTGTATATTTTCACGCTACACTGCCCTCGTATTGCTTATGCTAACAATAAATGAAGGAGAAAAATTACAATTCAGAATAGGAAGCCCATAGAAATATGATGTTAAGAATGGGATGACAGATGATCATTGTAAGTCTTATTCTTGCATTATGAGATTGGGAAATAATATAGTACATCGAAAGATTCAAAGGCCATTGCATGATCAACGTTGTAAGAGTATCTATTATAGAAAATGTGAAGATTGTATACCTAATAGGAAAATATATTGTCTCAATTCGGAATATAAGTACAACACATCATTTTTTTTTTTTTTTCATCAATAATATAACATAACACTATTATCATAAGCCTTATCCCATTGATACATGGTCGATATATAATATAGCAAATCCAACCCATCCAATGAGTAGAGTAGTTTGTAGAAGTACGCAACATATTTTTTGAATGAATAGGAGTATGAAATATATAAAAAGTGTAGTTTGATAAACAAATTTACATGATTTATAGAAAAATAGGTGAATAGTCTTCTAAATCAACAAGAGATACTCAAGCTTGTATTCCCTCACTCACATGAAAACTGATAGGTATCACAATTCGCAATATCTTAAGGATTGGCCAAAAAAATTGATTAGCAAGTCGCATTGAGACAATTTGTTTTAATTGCTTACACAAGTTAAATGATATGTACTACATTACTACTACATATACTAGAAAGAACCATACATTCATTTGTAATTGAAGATTCCAACTTCCCAATCATTTGAACCATAATCAAATATATCTACTTAATAATGCATTAAAAACATCAAGAATTTCATAGTAATGGGTCACCTTTTCAATTCTCGGTAAAACTGAATTGAGAAGCTTGGTCATGAGCCGGTCTAGTAAAAACCCAAGTCATGATCCAAGTGCCATTCTAACTCACGCTAAATTGGCGGCTTGGGCTTGTCTCTGTCTGACTTGGCCTTTAGTCAGTCTGGTCTTTAACTTGATTTTGTCCCATTTGACTTGGATTTATATTCATTGAATTTCTTGGGCTCAATTTTGATCTAGGCTCTCAATGATCTAGATTCCCAAATTTAGACCGAAAACCATGGATGGATCAACAATGAGATATATCTTATTCGAGGACCTATGATTTTACTCCACAGAGAAAATAAAATATATCCTTTAGCTTGGTTGATATTTGTGGTTACACAACATTGTGAAGGAGCATCTAACTTTAGTCACCAATTCTAATTTATATACATAATACCTCTCTCCCTTTTTAAGGGATCAAACTTACAACAGAACTGCTTTGAGGCTATGCAACATGGACATTCCATTTTCTATGAATTTCTCCTGCTTTGTTCCACTTGTCAAACACCTATAACGCTTTCAAACATATCTTATTTTATTGAAATATTATTGTCTAAATAGTTTCATACTATGCTCTATGGCTAACATGGACTAAATTACTGTAGAATTATTTCTCAAAAACTTTTGAAATGTATCGTATAGACGTGTTGCCTTGAGGAATTGTGGGGATTAGTTTGCCTGACATTTCTTACCTATTGGCATCAATAGTTGTCCCTGTCTTCTTAGGATCTCTTATTCATCAATCTTAACCTATGCGTCGCAGCGTCTCATCCTTTTATGTGTCTCTTACTAAAGTTGCAGCACATGTTCATCCTATACTTGTGGTTTTCAAGGTATCACACCATGGTTCTTATTTTAAAGCTACTCAATGCTCTAGTTTTAGTGACAAACAAACACGAATGGCACACACCAATGACCCTCCCTTGGATATAGTAGTTATTATCCATTGTTGTTGGATACGTGTCCTCCCCATTAGACCAGCAGACCTTTTTGATGTATATCAGTGCCCCTTATTCTAACTGCTCAGACTTTTAGAGTAAGTGGTTGTCAACACCCATAGCCAATGTAAAAGGATACTGCTTGGAGGAAAACCCTTTTCACTAGCCCATTTAACTAGAAGCTTAGTAGTCGGGATCGGGATCGTCTTGGACTTGGCCAGGGTCCGATCCCCGAGTCAGGCGAGTCACTTGCGAGTCACTCGGCCCAAACTCGGCCCATACAATCTTTAAATCCAAGCCTAATACATCCTTAAACACTGGACCCTGAGCCTAACCCCACTAAACCCAACCCCATTTAACCTAAAAATTAGGTTTTCTCTTCATATCTTAGAAGAAGAAAAGAAGACAAAGGAGAAGAAGTGAATCAGAGATCCACCAGATCTGTGATCGAAGAAGAAGATGCAGGAGAAGAAGAGATGGACCAGATCTGTAATCGAAAAAGAAGACGAAGGAGAAGAAGAGATGGACCAGATCTGTAATCGAAGAAGAAGACGAAGGAGAAGAAGAAATGGACCAGATCTGTGATCGAAGAACTAAAGAAAAAAAAAATAGTACCTTGAACTTCAATGGCGCCGACTGTCCCTCCCTTTCTCCCTTTCTTTGTTCTTTAGAGTTTCAACTAGATTTTAGGGTTGTTTTTTTGAAAATTAAATGGACTGAGTCATCAATGGGTAACTCGCCGAGTCAAGGCATACAAAAACTCGCCCGAGTCATGTAAAACTCGCAGAGTTACTCTGCTTGAAGTAGACTTGGAGGATCGGTGGCGTATCGGCTTCGCCTACCCCCGATCCTCGAGTTACTCGCGAGTAACTCGGCGAGTCAGGCCGATCCCAACCACTTAGACTAGAAGCCACTGTAGTTACTAGCTGGGAGCGTTATAAGAGAGCTCATTTTGGAAAGAAGCGTTGTATGTGGATGCCACTCTATTAGATCATGACGATTGATGAGGTCTATTTAACCCCTTTTATTCATGGGAAGTTACAGGATACCGCCAAATTCTGATGCACCTTGTGCACACCTGCTTCACATATAATGTTATGATCAAGGTTTAAAATCTTGTGTTGGCCAAATGTTTCAGTTCATTGAAAAACTGAGACATACTGAATTAATTCATAAACAGTACAAAAACATACCAATACAAAATGAAACAGGTTTTCGTTCCGGTAGCATCTGAAACGAAACATGCTAAACATTCTGCAAAAATTGAAAATTTAAAACCATGGTGATGATAAATTATGATAAGAAGGATTTGTGTATCATTTGTAATTGTACCCTTCAATAAGTGTCATGTATTTTTATAATAAAAACGGTGTATAGATGGATGTTTATACTACTCACTTGAGTTGGGAGATCTTTCCCCAAAATCATTAGAGTAATGCTAAACAGACCACTTTTTGTGACCATAATGCTTACCATGTGACCTGTGGGGTCCACATGGAAATGATCCAAAGGATGATTTTTGGTAATGATGTTCTCCTCCCCATGAAGATCATCCTCACCAAAAACCATATCATTCTAACACTTCTAACCTGTCATCTATGTGGTAAAATATTGAGACGTATATTGTAACATTAAATTTACAATTGTAATTTTTAGAGGGGTTAGGAGTTTCAGAATGATATGGTTTTTGGAAACGATGATCTTCATGGTGAGAAGATCATCCTCACCAAAAAGTAGTCGTTGGATCATCTCCATGCCCCACAAGCCACATGGTCAAAATTGTGGTTACAGAAAAGTGGTCCGTCTAGCATTACTCAAATAATTAAGACCGTTGATATCCACACAGCCAATTTTGATACCTTGTGACCTCATTTTGGTCAAACAAGTTTGACCATCAATTTTGATTTCTAATGACCTCAACTCTATTTGATTAAAATAATATTATTTTTAATTAAAATATATTTTTAAATTTTTTTATAAAAAATATTAAATAATTTAATAAAACAATTTTTTTCTTCTTACCCCACCTTCCACCACTTTTGTCACCACCATCTCCCCACCTCCACCACTTCAGCACCATTTTCCCACATCCACCACCGCCACCCACTACCTTCACAGAGATCAGAGTGAGAGAGAAAGAGAAATCGGAGAGAGATTGATGGCTAACGGAGAAAAAGGAAAAAAAAAAATTCAGATCTGATTTTTTCAGATCTAGTTTAGGGAGAGAAAGGGGCTAAATATAGAGTGGATTCATGTGAAGAAAACGATGACGATGAGGGTTTTAAGAAATCTGTGAAAAAAAAATCGACGAAAAATTAATTTCGCCAATGCTCGGCCTTGCAGAGAGGAGCACAATCATTGTGTGCTCGTTGTCACGATAACGAGCATGAATAAGACATGCTCGTTGATCCATTAACGAGCCAAAAAAAAGTTACTGGACCCTTTTTTAAGTTGTGCTCGGAGTTGCAGAGATGAGCACGTGCACTGGTGCTCGCCAACCCACCAAGGAACACGTAAGTATAATGCTCCTTGACATAATGGCGAGCACCAATGCACGTGCTCCTTAGTGTACGACCGAGCACTGTCAAGGTGTGCTCCTTGACATAATGGCGAGCATGATACTTACGTGCTCTTTGGTGGGTTGACGAGCACCAGTGCACGTGCTCATCTCTGCAACTCCGAGCACAACTTAAAAAAGGTTCCAGTAACTTTTTTTGGCTCGTTAATGGATCAACAAGCATGTCTTGTTCATGCTCGTTATCGTGACAACGAGCACACCATGATTGTGCTCCTCTCTGCAAGGCCGAGCATGGACGAAATCTATTTTTCACAGATTTTTTTTTCACCGATTTTCTAAAACCCTCCTCATTTTCCTCTCTTCATCATCATTTTCTTCACATTGTTCATTCTCTCTCTTGCCCCTCTCTCTCCCTAAACGAGATCTGAAAAATTTCAGATCTAGATTTTTTTTCCTTCCCTTCCCCTTCTTAATTTCTATCCGGCCATCATTCTCTCCCCACTTTTTTTTTCTCTCTCTCTCCTCCCTCTTTCTTTCTGATCTTTGTGAAGGCGGTGGGTGAGCGGGGTGGCGGTGGTGGTGACGGTGGTGGTGGGGAATGAAAAAAAAATTATTAAATTTTTATTTGAATACTTTTAATTATTTAATATTTTTTAATAAAAAGTATTTTTTTAATTAAAATATATATATTTTAATTAATATATATTTTTTTAATTAAAATATATTATTTTAATTAAAATATATTATTTTAATCAAATGGGTTGAGGTCATTAGGAATCAATTTTGTTGGTAAAAGGATGAGGGCACAAGGTATTAAAATTGGCTGTGTAGATATCAACCCTCATAATTAATGATAGATGAAAGTCTGAAACAAGAATAGATATAAGATGTTATTTTGTCTCTCAACAGAACCCTTCGACTTTCCACATGGTCAAAATTGTGGTTACAGAAAAGTGGTCCATCTAGCATTACTCAAATAATTAATGATAGATGAAAGTCTGAAACAAGAATAGATATAAGATGTTATTTTGTCTCTCAACAGAACCCTTCTACTTCTGGAGTTGTCTTGGAAGACTTTGATATGGCGTTTAGCAACAAGTTCTATCACAGCCACCTTGATGACCTATGTGAGTTAATCTACTCATGGATTTTGTACTTCTATCTACTGCCTCCTCCCAAACTTTTTATGTTTCTATTTATTTGATATCTTTATTATTTGAATGCAGCTAATATCAACTCCTCAGCTGTAGTGGCGGCTGCTTCTCTGGTTGCCCGCACTCTTTACATTCTTGCCAGTGATGACAAGGAATTGAATACAACAAAACTGAATTCTATCAATGTGAATTCGTCACTGGTTGAAGAACTGTTGCGGTGCTTATTGACCTGTGAACCAGGTCTTTCATGTGGGCTGGTGAAGGATTATATAGCACCCACCACTGCATGTCCCAACCACTATGTTGGTGTTATATTGGGTCCTCCTTCATCAACACCATATTTTGAGGATTTGAGCGATACATCTCGGTTTGTGTGGAATTTTCTCGCTGAGAAAACCTCTAACCTATATTCTCCTGTTTGCTCACAAGATTGCAGCAACAAGGGTGGAGTCTGCATCAGGGCAGAAATAGAGGGAAAGGGCACTTGTGTTATCTCTACAACAAGGTATTTTCTAATTAAAGAAAACAAGTATTCTGTGGATCAACATCAATCAACTAAAATGCCACATAGCAGTGAAATGAAACCAACTGAATATTTATACACAAAATCTTCAACAAAATATCTATGCACAAAATCGATGAGATTTGATAATCACGTATCCATATAATGCATTCTTTGGATGGATAGACATACTTTGAATGGATAGTTTTGATCAACATCAATCAACTAAAATGCCACATAGCAGTGAAATGAAACCAACTGAATATTTATACACAAAATCTTCATCAAAATATCTATGCACAAAATTGATGAGATTTGATAATCACGTGTCCATATAATGCATTCGTTGGATGGATAGACATATACTTTGAATGGATAGTTTTGATGATTCTTCTGTTTCATTACTTTTGAAGGTTTTATCCGTGCGACCCATTAAATGATGGGTCCTACCAACTGCATGTGTCCTCAGCACCCATACTGATAGATGAAGGCCCTGTTTGGTTTGTGATCTAGAGACAAATTCATTGTTTTAAAAAGCAAGGGATGCAAAAGTTTTTGGATACGATACTGAAAATAACCCAAAATCTGAAAACGAAAAGAAGTCATTTTCGGGGTATTTCATTGAAAATAGTATCAGTTATTTATTTCGAAAACAATTTCAGGTTGAATATGAAACCTATTTTTGAATATAAAAAATACTGAATACAACCCAGATTTGTAGATTGGTTTCCAGATCGTGAACCAAAAACAGACTAAACTTCTTTGGCAGGTTAAGTGTCTTGCTGATAGATAAATGTGATTTTCCCTTCATGTCTAATTGTCATATTTACTCTAATTTCCAACTTATTTCGTTTGAGCTTTAGTAACAAATGTAAACTAACTTTTCAGGTACATTCCAGCATATTCGACTCGATTGAAGTTTGACTCTGGAATGTGGAACTTAATAACCGCAAATGCTTCCGATGTCATGGGGATGGTAGACCCTGTGTGGACAGAGAGCTTTTGGAATGTCATTGGGCTTCGGGTTTACACGGTCAAGAATGCTACTTACGACCGATTAGTCCTTCTGGCAGGAATAGCTGTTACAGTTTTGGCTTACCTGGCGATAATAGTTACTAGAGCTATCGTGACAAAAGCCCTTAAACGTGATTGAAGATAGATATAATCATTTACATGTAAAGTGCGGAAACCCATCTTTATTGATGAAGGCCATGAAAAGGGAATCAACAAACTGCTGCGATCAAATTGGAAGAGCAGAGAAATTACGTGTCATAATTTGACATTCTATGAAGGGTTTTGGGAGGTTGAAAATTAACTGAAGCTGATATATTTTTAGCCATTTTATTAGGGGTTTAAGCATATTCTTCTATCCAGCAACTGATGAACTCTCCAAATATAATTGGAACATAAAATTTTAAGAATCAATTTGGGTGGAAATATGCGTTTTTTTTTCTATACATTGAGTCATGTGTTTATAATGTGAGAATGATTTGAGTGGAAATATACGTTTGTTTTCTGTACATTGGGTCGTGTTTATAATGTGGGTTTTTTTAACCCACATTTAAGAGGAAAGGGTTACGCTAACCCAATTTCTTTAAATTTTAAGGATGAATTTGGTGACGACATGTGGAAACTAAGGTTTCATCTTTATAATATAATCAATTTTGAAGTAAGGAGTTAATTAAGTGATAAGAATGATGTTATTGAGATTGAAGTTAACGCTTCTGCAATATTTAATTTTTGCAATGAGGGTTGTATCAAAAGTGCTATTAGAGCCGTGAAAAGATACCGGAGAAGATCTCGGTTCATTTTTTTTTAAGCATCACAAGTATGCCGGAATGGAAAACAAAGTCATGGTTTATGGATCGTGTGGAGAATATTTGATCGGCTCAATGTGTGGATTTCTTGGAGGAGAACTTGGTGGAGGCGAAAGGTAATGTATCTCCTTTGCCTGAAACACGCAAGTCTAACCAAGTAGATTACACCGTAACCCCCGAAACCCAAATACCTTTTCAGCAAGTCATAACAGTTTCTGCCACCTCACCACAGAAATTGCAGTTTGTTGTATAAGCGAGACCCCCGCCCAACCACCCTGTCTTGCTATAGTTTCCTTCCCCACCAAATCAGATGTAAATCAACCTTTGATTAATTTTGATATTATCTTGCAACAAAAAAGCAAATCCGATTTTGCAGGGAGTGCAGAAAAAATAACGAATTAGATGAAGAAGGGCGTAACGGTCCAATACAGATTATTGGTGCTCCGCAAATTTTTGACCCCCTGTGGTCTGATTTCATAGAGAGACATGAGGCGAACTTTAAGAATGTTTGTGCGGAAGGCTGTTGATTGTTGGGGTGATACTTCCTGCATTGGAAAGTACTTATCAAGGTTTATTTCGTGTAAGAATTTGGTTACAGAAATTGTCAAAATTCAGGTCGAATTGTTTTCATGCAGGACTGATGCTATCTAGCATCCTAGGTTTTCCTTTGGCCATCCTAGGAGTAACAATTTTGGTCAAAATTGAACTTGACTTAATTTTGAATTCACTTCCTATTAGCCATCCTAACAATTGTAAAATCAATACCTATTTACAAAGAAAATATTTCTAGCGATCTAAAAATAATTCTAAGGTAAAAATAATATTTTTTTTCTAGATTTCTACTTTCCCAACTAAAAACATAATAGCTTTTTAAAAATTTTACCTTAGAGAGAGAAATTAGGGTTTTGGTAATAACAAAAAGGATTCGCCGGGAAACGCCATTAGTGCCCATTACATATGGGTTGTGGCTGACAACAATTATTGTTTTCTAAATTAATAGTTTATATAATTTTTAGGATCCTATAATTGTTTTTTTTTCCAAATAAAGGCCCGTTGCCTATTAGATTAGGAGATATCTTCTTATTTATTAGTTTTCTAGATTAGCTAGGATTCTATAGTTTTTATTTAATTATATTAGATATCCTCTATTATAAATTAGTTTTGAAGTAATGAATTAATTAATTAGTCGATTGATAAACTATGAGAGTCGAGTTTTGTTTGATAAAGTTATGCATCCGCAAAAGTCTACTCGGAACTGGGGGCTAGTTTGGTTTGATGAAGTTAAAATGCAAACAAACAACGGAATTAAAAGTTACGCACCCGCAAAAGTCGATTGTAAATCATATTCCGTTGTTTGTTTGCATTTTTAATTCCACGGAACTGAGGGCCAGTTACTTAAAAGCGTGGTTACTAGTTTGTTTTTAATGTAATTCCATAGAATAGGCTTTGAAAGTCTATATACCCTACGGTTTAGTTGGAATTAACGGTATGTCTATTTGACTATGGTTAAGGATCACACAATCACCTAATAAAAATTACTAAGGTGATAAAGAGTAAAAACAATAATCTCTAACAAAAGAATTGACTTATTCGATTCTTAATATGAGGAATTAAGAACAATAATCGAATATTTCAATCTCATAATAAGTAAGAAAATATGCATAAGAGATTTTGGTTACGAGAAAAACCCAAACTGGGAAAAACTCCGAGACCTAGTCCATAAATAATCCACTAAGAGTTATTGAAAACTTACCGATTTACCACTCGATGGATATGATTTAGAGTCCCTCTATGCTCCGATCAGCTACGGTTGTTCTTCCACAAATTTTGTCACACCCCGATTTTCGGTACTCTAAATCCGACCTGATTCGCAGAGTCCGAAAATCAAGGCGTGATTACTGTAATAGATGTGTAAGTAAAAATAATAAATAAAACTCATTTACTTTACTTTTGAAAGACAATGAATTTAAAAATATTTTATTAATGGTCTACTTTAGTCAATATTGGTTATCTTAAAGTTAGTCTCAAGTCAACCAAGTCAATGTAAAGGTCAACTTAAGTCTCTAGCTAAGTCAAAGTCAATTTAAGTCAACAAATATTTAGGTCAATGCTCATTGACTCGTCAAAATCGGTCCAAGTCAAACGAAGATAAAAATGTAATGTTTTGAAGATAATTTTCGTGTCAACTGCATACAGTAGAGTAAAATAGGCTGATCTACTTAAAATAAGTCCGAATTTTACAAATAAACCCATTCTAAAAACTAGATTCACAGATCTACAATTTCATCAGAAATAGCCCGAGGCTAATTCTAAAAATAAAGGGCCCAAATATGTATCCGAATTACTGATACTGACGTGTAAAAACTCAGAAAATATAATTTCAGCTTTTTAACAATTTTTGTAAAATCAGTAACTTTGAAGAGAAATTACTCTCTAACTCAAAATTAGAAATACATTGTATAATACTTTTTTGAAAAGTGAAATTCGAGATCTATAATTTTGTCAGAAATAGACTCGGCTCAATTTTGACCGGAACATGCCCAAAAATATTGTTTTGTAAATCTGACAGTATGAATTACGGGAATTATACAATTTCGTATAAAATCTAATTAATTCAATTATTCATGACGATAGTTAAATGTAAATTAATACATAAATTATACAATTTAAAACTTAACATCTAAGTTCATATGAATGTTAAAACAATAAAATTCATACAAATAACCCTTTTCCCAAGTGATAGAATAGTAGTTTAATTCATCAGCTATATTTATACAGATTTGAATAACACTAGCAATCCGTTTCTTAATCTGCACATCCTTCACCCTCAACGTAACCTGTGGGGGGAATTTAGGGGTGAGTAAAACTCAGTAGGTGCAAACTATCCAAAAATACTAAATTTGAAACATCCAAAAATTACCATATTAATGCATCAAAAAGAGATTTTTCTTTTTAAATAATTAACCATTATTTTAGGTCCATTACATCGGTTTCCACCGTCTCCTCAAGTCGGAACTCAACGGTACCTGCAGGTGTTATGGGGGTCTCCCATTACCGATACCATCTAGATTTGTTTTTAATCTAGATGACAAGTTATTATTAAACTTCCTTTAATTCATTTTTTGAATAAAAACTCAACCCTTGCATTTAAATAATTAAATGTAACCATGCAAGATAAATACATTTCATAACAAAAACATAAAATTAGATTTTGTTTATAGTAGGGATCCCACCTACCTTATTCGCTATCTCCAATTCAATGGTGTAGAACATTGAATTTCCATAACCTTATTGATATTTGTAAAATCAACCTTATGTAATTAAATAGGGTAAAAAATGAAAAATAAAATGGAGACATGTTATTAAGAGAGAGATATATGAGAGAAGATGGGAGAAAGAGTTAATATAAGTGGAAGAGAGAAGGGAAGAAAGGGGAGAGAATTGTGAGGAGAAATGGTAAGGAATTATGGGTTTATATAGGAAATTTATAATATTATTTTATTAATATTAATATTTAATAATATAATAAAATATTATTTCTTTTTTTCATTTTTTTGACTAACATGGCAGTCCATGTTTTCTTTTCTAGCAGCCCATGTTTCTAATTTAATAAAATATTATTATTAATATTTTATTAATTAATTAGCTAATTAATTAATTAAATTTTTTTTTAAAAAAACTCTTGTAAAGTATATACTATATGTTTCCATGAAATTTACAATTCATGTAATAAGTTTTATTCTTATTTTAAATCACTATACCTAAATAGGTATACTTAAAACTTGGTTCAAATATAAACTTCATATATTAAAATTTCTGGGTATTACAAATTTGAACTCCATGAATTTGACCTCTTAGTTGATTGTTATGCGTCTCCAACTTAAACTCCACAAGTTTCGCACCTTGAACCACAACCACTTCAAGCTTAACCACCAGAAATCCCCTGGTACACAAAAATAAAGTTTTTAGTTTAAAATGGGAAGGATTGAACCATGTACAACAAGCTTGGAAGCTAAAGATTTAGAGTTGAAACTCTCCAAGAACTTGTTGATGAATAGGGTGAATGGTTGGTTGAAACAAGGATGAATCAACTCTATTTATAATGGTGATTCTCAGATCTAGATCCAGAATGCACCGAGTGTAATGAGTGCATTTGTAGCTCTAGATCTAAGACACACTATTTACAATGACTACGTTCTTAGATCTAATCTATGACAGCCTCATTTGCAAAGAGTACGTACTTAGATATAAATCTAACCACTTATGACCTAACAAGGTCGAACATGGGGTTTTATATAAAAAGCCAAACCCAAAATGATAACTTTTTTGCGCAGATCTGGGCAATGTTTTCGAAAGTAGCAAGTTGCTTGCTTATTTCGAAAGCAACAAGCCAGATTTGAAATCAAGGCCATTTGTTGCTGAACAACTTTTTGGTTTCGAAACCAAGGAAGTTGCTTTCGAAACCAAGGACACCTGTTTTCAGAAATGACTTTTGGTTTCGAAATCAACGATGGTAGTTCCGAAATCAATGTGTCTTGATGCTCACAAACACTTTTGGTTTCGAAACCAACTAAGATGGTTTCGAAATCAAAGTCTCATGTGACCAAGAGACCTTTTGGTTTCGAAACGAACCTAGTTACTTTCGAAACCAAAGTCATCTGTTTCTAGGTGACTTTTGGTTTTGAAACCAATAAGGTGGTTTCGAAAGCAGTTGTGTCCAACTGTGTTCTTAAGTGATTTAAGTCTTTTAAAATCATTTTTCAAGTGTAGGAACATTCTCTAAGGTCTAACAACCTATGGTACTTAGGTTTCTAAGTCACTTACCATCCTAGAACGTCTTCTAGTAGTGAGTTGAGTTTTTTGGAGTCTTCTCATCAATCTGATTCGAATCGAGACTCACTAAACTCTAACTCAATTACAAAGACCTTTTTGAGTTTAACTTTGACACGAAATTCAACAAATAACACATGAAAAAACTCATGGACCTTTCAATCTCCCCCTTTGTTGATTTTGTGACAAAAACCATTATAAGGGAAATACAGATAACAACCTTTCCCCATTAAAGTACAATCTCTCTCATAATTAACTCAAAACTGAAAAGACACAAAAACTCCCCCATAATATGAAAACCTAGACTCTAAGAGAAGTCTTTCCTGTGTTTCCTGCAAAAACTCAAACTCACACCAAAATAAGGTAATAAAGAAAATGATCAATAAAAGCCACACCCTACAATGAAAACCAGAGAAATTCAAAATTTTTTCCTCTTATGAGAATGAATCTCCCCCATAATATATATCTCCTGCAACAATCATTCAGAAATATAATCACTTTTCCCCTGTAGGAACACCTTTTCAGATTGAGCTTTTCGCTAGAGAAAAGAGCTTTTTCACCAAAGAAAAGAGGTTTCCGAAAGGTAACTAGACAGAAAGAAGTAAACAAACAGCTGTCTAGCACTTACAAACAACTTTCAAGTACTTATGAATAGTTCTCATACACTTATAAAATGAAAGACAGGTGTTTATTGCTGATTGGCTAGGAACTTGACTTTGAAACTTGGCAAGTCTATAAATAAAGGAGCCAACCTCTCAATTGAGAACACAATTTTTGGAGCAGAGAAACCTCTCTCACTTTCTCTCTCTAGAGTCTTTTACTTTCTCTCTCTAGTGTCCACTAGGTTCTCTCACTAGAAACCTCTTGGTTTTCTCTCTAAGGAACCATTTTCTCTCTCTAAACTCTTTGAATGAAGGATCAAACCTCTTGTCAGGAAATTGTCTCCTTCATTTTGGCACCGTTCGTTACATCTTTCTGAGCTAATAAAGATACAATCGTCGAAGGTTGCCAGAAAAGCAAGGTTGATCTCGACGAAATTAAGCTAAGTAATATACTTTCTCTCTTTAGAAATTTCAATCTTCTCCTGTGTTTTCTAGATGGAGAAACAAGAAAATCTTCTTTTTGAAATTTTCACAAATAATGCTTAGAATTGACATAACAAAAACTTATTCGATCAAGAATTGAGAAGATTTCATCATCTAATGATCCAAAAGGGACTGAAGATGAGCTTTCTTTAAAAAATTTCTTTAGCTCAACATTTTTCAAGAAAACGATAAAAAAACCTCAGAATTGAAAGGTTTCTAAGTTACACTTCAAAAAATCTTTAAGAGTAAAATCTGGAAAGAAAACTCTGACAGATTCAGGAAAACTCTGACAAAGCTTGCTGAAAGTAAAGTAAGTCAAGACATTTACTTTCTGAAAACTATAGAAGGTGATCTCTTTAAATCCCCAAGAAACAAACTTCAATTAAAAAGGTTTAACCTTAAAAAGAAGTATTCTGACTCCGAAACTATATTGGTTTTCCAGGTTTGCCCTAGAATTATAACCTTGGCAATACTTGGTTTTTCAGGTTTACCTTATAATGAAACCATTGTTTCAAAGATTTACTGGTTTACCCTCAAAAGAAAACCTTCAAGGACTTTAAATGTACCTAAAGCAAGGAAAGATATAGCAGAAAACTCCAACTGTATAGATTATCAGGTTTTGCCTAAGAATTAAACCATAGACTATAAGGTTATCCAAGAATGTAGTTCTTTGGAAATTAAAACACTTGTAGAAAAGTATCGGTTTTCCAGGTTTGCCCCATAATTTAAAAATGCGGAGTTGAGGTTACCAATGCTAGGTTACTGGATATATAACCTTTGAAACGTTACTGGCTTTTTTGGTTTCACCCAAGAATAATAACCATAAAAGGATCCCAGGCTGGGTCTTGGTTATTTCCTTGGATTATTATTGGATTTTCATGTTTGCCCTATAATTACAATAAATCAGGGAGGTCTCTATTGAGAAAGTGGAAATGGCCTCAATTGGTTTTCGGTTTGCCCTAAAATTAAACCGTTAGTAGCAAGGGTCTTTCAATGAACTAGTTTTCTTGAATGCCACCCTTTGTCATCGGTTTTCTTCGATTGCCCAATAATTAGATCGTTCTTGAGAGGATTCTTACTTTTTTTGCACTCAAATGTGTACCTATGGATTTCCAGGTTTCCCTTTAAAATAAACCTTGGACAAAAGGTTTACAAGTATAAAACCTACTAGCTAAACAACAAAAAACTAATAAAAGGTCCTTCTTTGTGTAAAGGTTTCTCAGGTTTACCCTTAAAATAAAAAACCAAAAACAAAGCTTTTTTAGGATTGCTCTGTCAAGCATCCAGAAAACAAAAACGCAACAGTATTCCAGTGTGATATCTTTGGAGTTAAAAGCAGTGTCATTTCGACTCAACCACAGAGTCCAGCATATCGCGTGTGGTATCATTGTCCAAGCTTCCTTTGCTTTACCTCGAAGCTTACAGGCTTCCCAAGCTTCCATCACTCCTATAATGTCATTACCTTGCACCCATTTTAAACCCATTGAATCAGCAAAGTAATTCCAAACAGCGCATGAGATGTGGCAGTGCAGAAGTAAGTGCTTTACTGTCTCCTCTTCCTTGTTGTAGAGAAAACAACTATTGATGAAGACCATTCCCCTTCTTCGAAGGTTGTCAATGGTGGGCATTACATTTCTTGCTGCAAACCAAATCATAAAGGACACTTTAGAGGGTATCTCTTTCTTCCAAAAGATCTTATCCTCCCAAACTTCATCTCCTACTTCAGCTGAGGCTAGATAACATTCCTTTGTTGAAAATAGATTGCCTTTAGCAAACTTACCAAGAGGTGTCATCTTCACCATGCTCCAAAGGGATAGCCTGTTCTAAAACCCCAACGAGCTGTAGTAGTAGTCTTCTCTCACCACTGTCGAGAATTTGTCTTAAATCAAAGTCTAAGCCATTACCATCAGTTATAACTTCAGCAATTGTGGCTTTCTTGTACTTAGCAATGTTGTACAGTTGTGGGAACTTCTCCATTAATGTAGTCACTCCAATCCATTTGTCCGTCCAAAATAAAATGGAGCTCCCATTTCTGACCTTGATCTCCGAGTTGTCGAGCACAAACTATTTTTGCTTTAGAATGTGTCTCCACACTCCAGTCCCATAGGGGTTTTTGGTGTTACATGGAAGTAAATAGAAACAAAACAAAAGAAATTTTTTTCCATTGAAGGGTCTTAAAAGCCGAATAGCTTTCAATACCTGGAAAATAATAGAATTCCTACAAGCTTAAAGGAATTAACACATAAAACAATCAATAGTTTTTCAGAAATAAGTCTTGAAGCTGAATTGCTTTCAACACTCGGAAAACAACATATAATAGAGGTTTCAAGCACATAAGCAAATATACACGAGCAAATCAAAAGAAACCTTATATAGCTTCACATAACTGAAGTTTAGAACTAAAAATAAGGTTTCCAATAAAACTCAAAAGTAACCTCTTTTAATACTTGAATAGACTTGACGCTAACAGCTTTAAAAAACAAATACAAACAAAGAAGGTTTCCAGAACAAAGTATATCCAACAGAAACCTCTTCCAACAAACTTTGTATTGTTTCATGAAAACAGAAACAAAAAATAAATCAAAGTTTGCTAAACAAAAGAAAATATTCTAGAAAGAATGAGCAAGTTTACACTAAAAGGAAGTGCTGGAAGAAAACTTAACTCCAACACCACATGCTCCAACAACTTGTGAATCTCTGGTTCAGTGAAATGAAAGGTTAGTTTCTACTTCTATGAGTTTTCCTTTTATAAATCTCGAGTTTCACTTTTCAATAAAAAAGAAGCTTTCAAGATACGCCTTAGAAGTATTGAAAAAGAAAAGCTTTAAACAAATATAAAGCCAAAAAAACCTACAAAAAAGAAAAGTAGGAAAGGTTTCTGATACTTGAGGATATCAATTAGAAACTGCAGAAAACTAAAAGTTTTAATAGGTTTCCCTCAAAACCAAAAGTAAGAAAGGTTTAAGAAAACCCAACGCAAGAGGTTTCCGGGTTTCCCCTCAAAACCCAGAATCTAAGAGGTTTCCCTCTACCAAACCCTCCAATACAAATAAGCAAAACAGTGGTAAAAAAACCAAAACTTTGTTTTCCAGACAACAAAGCATTTTACAGGAATCCTTCAAAGAACTTTAGAAAAGTTTTCAGAAAGTAAAACCTCTACCACTTTCAAAAGAGGTTAGCTGAAAATAGCAATAAGAAAACACAGGAGGTCTAACCCATTATGAAAGAAAGAGACCACAAACCGAGGGTAAAAATTACCTTCAATTAAGGAAAACCTTTTCAAAATCTGAAACGACTTTTCAACAACAAAAAGCTAATCTGACTCCCTTCACAAACGGAACAACGCGTAAAGATAGAAGAAAAAACCTTCCCCAAAAACACAACAAATGCATAGCAACAAGCAAACTGTAGCTCAAGCATAGAAAAGTGCAAAAAACAGCTAACTGGGGGCAAAACTCAAACAAAATCCCTTCAGCTTTTCCCATTAGTACTTTCCTTCAAACATGATTAAGAAATACAAGAAGGTTTCCGAACAGAAACCTCTCATTTTTTGCGGGAGAAGGGGATAATATCCCATCCAAACGAATTTTTTCTTTCTTTCTAAGAATTTTCTCAATATTACTCATAATATTAAGAAAATGGGGGCAAAATGTAGGAGCACCTTTTCGGATTGAGCTTTTTGCAAGAGAAAAGAGCTTTTTCACTAAAGAAAAGAGGTTTCCGAAAGGTAAACTTGACAAGAAGTGGTTTCCGAAAGGTAACCTGACAGAAAGAAGTTAACAAACAGCTGTCTAGCACTTACAAACAGGTATCAAGCACTTATGAAGAGCTGTCATACTCTTATAAAGTGAAAGACCGGTGTTTATTGCTTCTTAGCTAGGAACTTGACTTTTATACTTGGCAAGTCTATAAATAGAGGAGCCAACCTCTCAATTAAGGACACAACTTTTGGAGCAGAGAAACCTCTCTCACTTTCTCTCTCTAGAGTCTTTTACTTTCTCTCTCTAGAAACCTCTTGGTTCTCTCTCTAAGGAACCACTTTCTCTCTCTAAACTCTTTGAATGAAGGATCAAACCTCCTTGTAAGGGAATTGTCTCCTTCATCCCTCTTTTTGTCTAGAATGGAGAAAGGTGGAAAAAACACAATTCTGCAAGAAAAATCATTCACACATAGATATGGGAAAAGAAACAAACTATCCATTCACTAAATAAAACTTATCCGTCCATTAATTAATCAATTAAAAACTAGATAAACAAGTTTTAAGAAAGTAAAAGTTGAATCCGTAAATGAAAATGAAAATAAAGCAGTTTAATGTACCATTCACAACATAAACAAAAAGAGAAAGAGAAGAGATCTAGCTGTCCACCTCTGCACCCGCAACAGAAGATGGATCATCATTACCCTCATCAGTACTGTCTACGTGCATGGTGTCTCCACTAGGTGTGCGTCCAGTCCTGCAGTTGGTTCCTCCTCGGCAGCAATAGCAGCAGTAGCAGCAGTATCTCTCTCAAGAGCAGCCGCATCTCCACCATCATCACCAGCACCATCCTTAACATCATCGGAAGGCTTATCAGTAGACTCATCAGAGGAGTCATCATCCTCTACCTCAATAGGCCTGTCACGAGAGGTCTTGGCCCATACTTCTTCAGGCAAGATTAGGACACCCTCAATTCCTATCTTCTCAGCAATCGCATTTGTAGACACCCAATTTTCGCAGCTATTTTGGGTGCTATCAACCGCTAATTGTGAACAATTTTGGGTTAATTGTGACCAAATATTGAGAAATACCAATTTTGACCGAATTGATTGGAATAATGCTTTGTATCACATAATGAAATCTATGATGAAATTTATAGGAAAAAGCCTGATTAATATAAGCTTGAAGACTACTAGAACCAATTTGGGAGTGGGACCCCTTTTGGTAAAGGAAAAGTTATTACGAGGGCCTTTTTGAAAAGTAATAAAGGTTTGGACCTAGTTCCAATTAACTTGTTTTAGAAGTAAAAGTAACTTAATTTTGAGCTTGAGCCTTTCACTTGTACCCTAAATTCAAACCTCTCTCCCAACCAAAAACGTTTAGATTCAAGAGTCGAAATTCAATCTAGGGTCAAATGTCTACCCAAATTCTAACAAAAATTTGTATCAAAAGCAAGGGGCAAAAATGAAGACCCTAAAGAACTCCAATGTCAAAAATCCAAATCAAGGGGCAAAAACAAATTCCCCCCAAAAAGTAAAGTCATTCAAGATTCAATCCTAAGGGCAAATCGAAACCCTAGAAGAGCCAAAAAAAGTCATAAAGGGAGATACCTAAGATGGTCAAAAGTGGATAGTTTACATTTGAGCCTTTACCATCCATTCTAGCCTGTCCTAAGCCACTTTACCACCTATGAAAGCCCTTTCTAAATCTTATGAGCAACGAACGTCCTGAGTGGAGAGCAAGAGCGGCAAATCCTTAAAAAATGAAGAAGGTAAAAAAGTCAAGAATAAGAAACATAGTGTGAAAAATAAAGACTTGAAAAAATTTGACCAGTATTTGTCGAATCTCGAACTCAACTAGGATAATATCATGCGCAGAACAATCAAACAAGGGTAAGAGAAAGTCGGACATTTATAAGGGAACAAAAGAGGAGTGTATCCCCAATCGAGAAGGTGGTGACGTTAGAAGCCCATCTGTAGGCAAGGGCCAACCTAATCTCGAAAAGATCAAAAAGAGAAAGTCTAAGGGAAAGGGTGATCTGTCTTGATATACTCTAAGGTTGAGTAATAATACCTTCACTTGAGGTCAACCGAAGCTTTTAGACAGAGTATTCATCCAAATTTTCTAAATTTTAAGTCTTGTATAGATTACCAGTTTTCCCTGTGTCTTTTTTTTTTCAAAAATACTAAAAAGGAAAAATTGTTTCGTTATCGAACCCTTGTTCCGTTCGGAGCCTATGAGGACAAAACCATAGGATACTGAGGCCATGCTTTGCATGACGTTAGCTAGGCAACTGAGGCGAAATCCTTAAAGAACAAGTGTACTTTTATAATAAGAAGTTCAATGAGAGGATTGTTTACACATTGATGAAAAATGAAAAAAACAACGCTTTTTATCTTCACATTATTAGTGCAGAAATAAGTGAGAAAATAAGAAAGGGGGATGAATATCACTCCTTAAGCGCTACTGCAGCTCTGAGCCGTCACACCTCTTCTTGGAGCCGAAAGAAGCGGCCTCGCAATACATTGAACCTGGTATCAGATGTGATGCTCTTCTTTTCATAATCTGTGGTACCCTGGTGTCACCACACACAACATCCTTCAAATCAACAATCGTCTTTAGCAATCCTATGGGTGCCCTGTAGATAAAAAGGGAAGATGTAAGGGAGTATGCTACGAAAGATAGCCAAAGCATAGAGATGGATCTGACTTACTGCCGGGAGTATGCTATAGAAACCAAGGGCAGGATGCAAAAAGAAATTTATCATGCAAGCAAATTCAGCAGAACCTCATTTTTGTGTCATCAAAAAAGGCGACAAAGGGGTCTTTAAGATAGAAAGAATATCTATGATCAACCCCACTATTTCAACTCATTTTTCGTTTATCTTTGTCCAGACTCATTGCATAAATGTTGAAGTATTTGCTTTGCTGATTTTTACAAAAAAAGAGTGCATGTGGGGGTTTCAAACTTTAAAGCCATGCAATTATACATTAAACAGTGGGCCAGAAATAAGCAGTGAAGTAGTTTTATGTCAATGCTACAGATTTCAGGGCAATAAGAGAGATCAATGAGTAGTAGTTCAGGCATATTTCTAAAATCAATGGGTGCCGATGCATAATGGTTTCAGCAGAGAGATGAACCCATTCACATCAGAATAGCAGTTCAGATAAAATAGAGCTCACGTCAATGCTCAACGAAGACAGATCGGCAATCTTGAGGAACCCTTCTTCCATTTGGTGTATTCGACGAGCAAGAGGCCTACAAAAATAATAAAAAGAAGAAATTCAGAGAGTTGTTAGTCAAGGTTTGCCTTTCAAAAAATAACAACAAAAATGTTATGAAAAGAGTGTTTTGAGGCAACATCATTTAAGAAGTATAAGGATGCATTCGGATTAGTGAGGAACCAATGCCCCGGATTGAGGGACCTGTTGAAGACCAAATGGTGAAAAAAGTCGAGGAGCAAATAGGACTAAAGGGCAAAGATTGCAAAAAAAAAAAATAGAAAGAGAAGCAAGGAACCAACAGTGAAGTTACATGCTTTCTCAATTTTATTATGGCATTAATTGTTCTAATCCTATGTCTTGGTTTCAGGAATATGAGCAGCATAGAATGGTATATCAGTAAGGGAAAAGGAATCGGCCCCAACCAATCTTGCTTCAAAAACTTCAGCACTACAAATCTATTCAAAGCCTCTAGAAAGAAATCGAGTTATATGGGTTCATGCTGATTTCAGAGCAAAGAGACCAATAAGTGGTGAAATGGATCGGTACAGGTCATCCTCAACACAAAAATTACAGTTTAAATCAACAATTCAGCCCAAAAACAATTTCAGCACCCTCATCGTGTTGGGAGGTCAGATTCACATCTTGCAATTACAAGTTGATTTAGGAAAACAGAATAGTTCAAGGTTACTTCAAGGAAAGGGGCGGCAGTAGAAATCAGTTCACAATAGCATAGGGTTTGGAGTTTTCAAAAAAAAAAAACTCACCTCGACTGCCATTAATGGTGGATCGATGGTGAGAAGCGCCGACGACAATAATCCAAATGACGAGCGTAAAACCTGCAAGGAAGGAGATGGGATCCTTTTTTAAGCTAGGGTTTGGTTTAATCAAAAAAGAAAATAACCAACGACAAAGGGCAAAGAAAAGAAGACAAACAGAGAGAACTTACCTAACCAGCGTCAATGGCCGATTGGAAGTGACTGGCAGATCAACGGGGATACCTCTTTTGAAGCATCACCGGTTCCGGTCATCATAGTAGGATGTTTCCATCCAAACTCTCGCTACCCAAACTTGTTCCTCTAAGGACCTAAGGAAAGCTCTCACGCGTGCCTTCCAATATGGATAATTACTTCCATCAAACAGTGGTGGTCGATTTATAGCACTTCCCTCTTTCTAAGAATCCATAATCTCTACTACGAATCAGGATCACACTTAGGCTGTTAAACCTTAGTAATCGAAACCGCTCTTTTACCAATTGAAATTTGTCCTATGGTTATTCGAATTAACTGTTTTAATTCGTAGCAAAGGTTAGGGATCAAACTATCACCTAATAAAAAATTTAAGGAATTAAACTAAGTCACCAATAGAAAATCTCTACAAAGAGTATTGACTTATTTGATTCTTAATATGCGGGATTAAGAATTAGAACCGAATATTTCAATCTCTAGTAAAATAAAACATTTAACACAAGAGATTTTTGTTAACAAGGAAAACCCTAACTGGGAAAAACCCGGGACCTAGTCCAGCCAAGTAATCCACTAAGAAATAAACAAAGTACAATACTATTACCCACTGACAGACACAAACTCCATGCTCTGAACAACCGATGTTGCCTTCTCATGATCTGAATCCACAAACCGCTTCTTAGTCGATCAACGATGCGTCTCCAACTTGGAAATCTACCAAGTCCCATAACTTGTACTCACTCGAACTCCACGAGCAAAAACACATTCACTTGAATCCACAAGCGAATCACCACTCACCGGAACTCCACCGATAAAAAACGTAAGATTTTGTGTGTAAGATGGAAGGATTTGTGTATCACTTAACATATAGTTAATCTAATCAATTGATCAGAATTCAGTTCATCAACTGATTAGAACTTGACTCTAGAACTAGAAACCCTAGATATTAGAGTTGAATGGTCTCTAAGTTATGTGTTGATTTCTCTTTATGAGTATATATCCTCTTTTTTATGTAAACCAATCAATATATATAGGTTTTGGTCGAACTATACACCTATAGTAGGTTTGAATCACTTTTAAAGTCGGTTTATCAACTTCCAAAACACAAAAAGTCACAAAATGGCAACAATTTCACAAAATCCAGAACTCGATTTCGAATCCGAAAAGATTTGGTTTCCAAACCAGCAGTGAAAATCATACTAGTTTCGAAATTAAACTTTTCTGATTTCAAAAGCCAAGCTCTCGGGCAATTTTGGAACAAACCTGAGAGGGTCAATTTCGAAACTAGCCTGGGTAGTTTCGAAACCAGTCCTCAAGGTTTGATTTCGAAACCAACCAAGGTGGTTTCAAAATCAACCAACCTTGAAAGAGTTCCAAAACTCCTTTTTGTTTTAAGTCTCTAACCAACCTAAGTGCATTAGTTCTAAACTAGTCTAACCCCCTAAGAATGAGGTCTCTAGGTCACTTAACATCCTAAGACGATTTTTGGTGATGAGTTGAGTTGCAAGATGCTCTCCCTCTGATCATTCAAATCTTCAAGTCTTCAACATTGAGAACATAGAGAATACACCTAACTCTAACCCAAAGACATGGATATACATTAAGTTTTTTGAATTGACACACAAATTGATAAACCCTAGGAGGAACTCATGGTCCTAACACATCTCACCCTTCTAAATGAAAAAATTCGCAGATAAGTCCCTGAGTTTTTATTCTTTCTCTGGCTTAAAAGAAAAAAAAGTTGCGGTTTTGACAGTTGGATTTAAGTAGATAGAGAACCACCATCATAGCATCTAAGCCATTGAAAAAGCATGCTACCCAATGATTTGACTTTCAACTATTTTTATCATTTTTCTCTCTACAGGGGGAAGTTGTCGAAGAAAAAAATGAAAGAAAAGAGAAGAGGGAAATTAACTCATGCCATGCATCATGTGGCTCGTTATGGCATCTCCAATATGAGAAGGGTTAAGGAAATCAGTCAACAATGCACAAAGAAATGGTGAAGTCGCAAAAAAAAAGGAAAAAAAAGAAAAGAAGAGATAAAGCAGTCTAGACTTCACGAATCATCAATTCAGGAAAACGATAAATTTTTTAGAAAGCAGAACATCAAAGCCAATGTGCAATAAGCTCAAAATCATCGATTTGGCCAAGCCAAATACAATTGGTTCCAATCAGAGCAAATGAACAACATTTGACTACTATGAGTTAAATATCAAGCAAATTTAGCCTCAAACCCAATCAAAATTAGCTAGAAAAAGCCGAAGAGGTCAATATAAAAAAAATCAAGTCAAAATTTTAAGGTCCAGCAATCAAAAAGTTTGAAGCAAAAGAAACAGAAGTATCTGATGACAAAAGTGTAGAGATGATCGAGGGGTGTAACACTAACCTGTCTTTTGCAGATTTCCAATGGGGACGCTACAAGCGAGGAAATCCTGGCATGCTCCCATTTGAAATTTGGATATTTCGTAAAAGTGATCAAGTTTTCAAAATACACCTGCCTATGCCCTCAGTGAGCCTTGCTCGCTCCACCCGTTCTGGTCTCGATCGTCATCAACAGTGAGCCTTGTCCCAATCCAGTCTCGATTGTTATCGACAGTGAGCCTCGTCCGCTCTAGTCTTGACTATATCAACAGTGGGCAATAGATCGATGACTTATTGAATAAATGAGAGGTCACAATCCCAAGACATTTGGGACTCAATTCACCCTAAGTTCCTAGATCTGCAAAGATTGGATGTCATCAGCTTCGCCAATCACCTGCGAGCAGCCTCTGGCAAAGAAGGGCATCTGTAGACACACAATTTTGCACCCATTTTGGGTGCCATCAACCGCTAATTGTGAACAATTTTGAGTTAATTATGAATAATTTTGAGTTAATTGTGACCAAATATTAAAAAATATGAACCAATTTTGGCCAAACTGATTGGAATAGGCCACTGGTAACTACCATCCAGTTTTGGATAAGGGCTGTGAGGTGATATGGGCTGTTCAAAATAGGATAAGGGCCATAAGTGATATGGGCTATTTTACCCAAAAAAAATATTATTTGAGGTCCCTAGGAATTTTTTTTATTTTTACTAACTACTTTTTCTTAAATTTATTTTTGGTGAAAAATACCTGTTGCCTTCTCCGGCAGCTCCAGTAGAACTTCTCGAGCATGGCCATC
Organism: Macleaya cordata; assembly: GCA_002174775.1. NCBI lineage: Eukaryota > Viridiplantae > Streptophyta > Magnoliopsida > Ranunculales > Papaveraceae > Macleaya > Macleaya cordata. Next base: position 130,614 of record MVGT01001085.1, on the reverse strand, counting down.
TTCTCCAGTTGCTTTTCCAACAGCTCGCCAGTAGCACTTCTCTC
>MVGT01001085.1:111334-127694 GCA_002174775.1 Macleaya cordata | reverse complement strand
GGAGAAGATGGCCATGCTCGAGAAGTTCTACTGGAGCTGCTGGAGAATGCAACAGGTATTTTTCACCAAAAATAAATTTAAGAAAAAGTAGTTAGTAAAAATAAAAAAATTCATAGGGACCTCAAAATAATATTTTTTTTGGGTAAAACAGCCCATATCACTTATGGCCCTTATCCTATTTTGAACAGCCCATATCACCTCACAGCCCTTATCCAAAACTGGATGGTAGTTACCAGTGGCCTTAATAAAGTTTTTGACCTAGTTGCATTTAACTTCCTTTAGAATGGCCTAGTAGTAATTATTGTTCGGGTGAAACCACAGTCGTTGATGGCCTTTCATCCAACAGCCCAGATAGCGAGTCACTACTTGGAGTTGGGATCCGTACTTTGAGTAGGGATCCCACCTTCAAGTGGGGATCCTTAGGTTTTTTTATAATTTCTTTCTTTTCCTAGTTTCCTTTTTCATCTTTTTTTTCTTTTCTTCTAGCCGATTGGTTTAGAGGGGGACCACGTGCTACCACGTGTTCATTTGGGCGACATTTGTTTTGTGCTTTCTCTCTCACATTTTGCCCATGTGTTTTCTCACCCTCTTATTTTCAACCCTTTTTTGAGTGATATGTATGAATCAAGAGCAACCAACTATGTGTAAGAAATCTGATGGTTGCTTGCATATGAAACACATAAATTTCCTTTAAAAGGAAAGGTCTGCCCAAAGACGAAAGGGTTCTCTTTTGGAAAATTTGGCCTCTAGGTCTTCTTTCCCTTTTAGGGTTTCTACTCTTAGCTGTTGAGTTTGTTTTCTTCTCTATTAAAGAACTACTTAAGAAAGAGAGGGTGAGAAATCGATGAGGTAAGAGAGAGGATTAGAGAGAATTAGGGAAAGAGTAGAAAGAAGAGAGAGAATCAGCTCATATTAATCTATTTATCTCCTTTACTTCATCACCATATGGGATGAGTCCAGAGAGGTGACATCATTATTTCTTCTTTGGGAATTTGGAATTCCAGTAACTTTCTACTTATTTCTTTAATCCAAAATCAATTATATAGAGCATATTATGGATTTCTCTCTTATTCTTGCCTAAGTGGATCATTTGCAATCTACAGGTTAGTAACATTTCCTTCTCTATTAATCTAGCTTTTGTGTGAAAAGAATTCCATGTTAGAAATCTAAATGTAATAATCTTGTTTTCCATTTTTGTATATAATAAAATTGAGCTAAAAAGTACGTAATAGTATAGTTTTTCTTTTTTGTATATAGTAGAACCTTGGGATTAAAAGGCATGTTTACCTTTCTGTTCACAGTAGCTTTTGCATGTTATAAAAGTATGTCTATAGTTATAAAAAGTCTTGTAAATAGATGGTTATGTGAGACTCGAGAATGAACAATAATAATGTGTAGATTTATTTGAGAGTTTGTGATTGATTTGGGTTGATGCTATTAGAAATCATGCTTGTTTCGAACACTTGGTGATTAAATCTTGCTTGGTTATCAATAATCATGAATCTCTTATCTTGAATTTGTTCATCAAAGAATATGCTCATGTTCATTTGAATGAATTGTATGATAATGTTGATTCTTCACATGATGGTTTGAGAAATCCTAGTAGTCATGTATGTTTTTGTTATAATGAATGTTAAATGTACATATTGATTATCATTAAAATGTATTCCTCATGAGGTGATGTCTTTATGATGATTTTCATGTGGTGTGTTTCATAAAAAAAGAGCAAAATGTGCACAATTCTATGATGTATGAACTAAGAATGCCTTGATGTTTGTGATGAATATGTTAGAAATGACATGATCTTTAATGTGAATGGTTTGGATCGTTGAAAATGTCAAATTCTATCCATTTTTGTGATCTTTGCTCTCTTGGTACGATGACATTATTATGTGATGATTCATGAGATGAAATGATCGAGTTTTATGTTGTTTGATTTATTTGCATTGTGTACCATGCTAGAAATCCATGAAATGCGTGCATGTGTTTTTTTATTAATGAATTCTCAAATATGAATGAATATGAACGAATGAGCATGATATTTGGGAGCTTTCTCCATTTTATCTAGATTTTGTCTTACTTTTGCTTAAATTGAAATTTATTCTTTTCAAGCTAGGGTTTAGAGAAATAAATGCAAATAAGCTTTTGAATAAATATTTGGGACTTGAACCCCCTTTATGGGTTCACAGGCCCACTTCTCCCTATTGGGCTTTTGAAACCCAATAAGTATCAAACCATAAAAACCTCTAAAATATACCTAAGATCGTGCTTAGTCTAGGGTTGCTGGGTTTAGAAATCGGATGCATTAGTCCTAGGGCTGTTTGTTGACTTTTCGGGGTCGGTCTTGGAATTCACTTAGTTAAGTAAAGCTCCTGATCTGATTCCAACTTTGGGTCAAAACCTTTTTCCGAAAAATAAAAAAGAAATTAATATTTTTCTATAAAAAATCATGTCATTAGACTAGCTCATGCATTAATGACCTTAGAATTTCTTAGCAAAGACTAGGTTTTTTAGATTGATCTTAAACGGCCTCTAGGGCCGCTCTCATGCATTCTTGCGCACATACACTGGACGTGTGTGGGTCATCATCTTCGTCACTCGTGCGACTCACACTTGACACAACCTTTTCAAAATAAAAGAGAATCAAGTTTTCGAGAATAAAATAATTTATCGTCGTCACGTGCCTGTTTTGCATGTCACCAGTCGCCACGTGCCTGTCTTGCACGCCACTCTTTTGTCACATGCCGGTTTTCCACGAAAACTACTCTTTTGTCACATGCTGGTTTTGCACGTACTCCCTTTTTGTCACGTGCCTGTTTTGCACGTTCGACCTCTATTACGAGCATATTATGCACGTATAGACTCCCCGGTGACACGTCCTAATTTACACGTTCCCTCTTTGTCACGTGCCTATTTTGCACGTATGTCTTTCGTCACATGCCAGTTTTGCACATATGACTTCTCAGAGCACGTGCCAGTTTTGCATGTCTCTCCCCCTTTCACGTGCCTATTTTGCATGTCCCTCATCATCACGTGCGGTCTTTTGTCACATGCCGATTTTGCACGTAGGGTCCTTGGTGAACATGGCAATCTTGCACATATCACCCTCGTCGCGTACCCATTTCATACGCTAGTGTTTTTAGTAAACGTGCAGTTTTGCACGTATCGCTTAATTGCTTGTGCACATGCATAGTTATGTAGGTGTCACTATTGTATGCTTAGGTGTATGTGCGGTCGCACATATCACCTCTTTTGTGCATATATGCTATCTTCACACGTGTCACCACGCTGTGACGCATCTTCAGAGCATGCAGAGGCGTACCCATTTTATTTTTGTCCCAAAACCTTATTCGTATGTCACGTAGAGCTAAGGGGCCCCCACATTACTTTTATTGCCTTCCCATTGTAGTGTAGCTTAGTTTGATCTCAAATTCTCAATGAATATCCTTAGCTGTGAAGTAGAGGCCGATCTCAAGATCGGGCAATTGTCAGGTGCCTAACACCTTCTTGATCCGTACCTGGATTCCCTTACCCAGGAATCTCTTTATTGCAGACTATTGATCGGAAGATCGCCATAGAGTTTTCGGTAAAAGAAAAGTAGTTTTCCAAACAAAAAGGGTCTTGATTCCCTCTAATCAGGTGGCGGCTCCATTTTCATATGACTCTTTAGTCGTTCTACATATATTACCACTTTTTCGTGGATGAATTCAGGACCATCCTCTTCTTCTTCATCTGAGACCGTTGCCGGATTTCGGGTTCACAACATTGACCACAGGCACCAACATCGTCACATAGGCTAGTGTGGCATTTATGGCATGTGTTTGTGCCTGCCGTGCTTTGCGCCTAATCTCTCTTCTAGGAGCTCTTGAAGAGGAATCCTGTGATACTGGAGGAGGAACATAAAGAATATCATTAGATGTTGGAGTTGAAACAGGATCAGTAGTAGATTTCTTACTCTTGATCTGACTCAATACGTGATTGACTATAGACTGATCAATGGTATGCATTGCTTTCATGAGTACCTCCCCAGCTGCTATCTTTATTCCTTTGGCAACCAGAATCTTCTCTATAGGTTTTGGAAAGGGAAGAGAATGAAATCTGGTTGTATCAGCATCCCCATTAACCACTCGGGCATCGACCCAGGAAGAATCCATTTTAAACTAGTGATGTTCAATAAGATATATCAAAATTTTTAGCACTTAAACAAAACAAAATATCCTAGTGAGAGATAGTCGAACCAGCCAGTTTAGTCCATCAATGAATCACGAGCTTTATTGTCAACCCATCCAATGATCCAACTAAGATAAAATTACACTTACTCAAGAGACTCTTATGTGCATATGATTTATAGATCAATCAAGAGATTATGTGGATTTAATGTAGAGATTCACAAGCTATATCAAGATAAGGTGAAATAAATCAAATTTGTGAAACTTATACGTTCAAGTATATTATAAATGATAGACAATAACAACAAGAAGAACACTTTTGAACAAATTGTTATTAGAATGCAATTTTTTAAAGCAAACTAATCTTCAAAACTCACTCTTCAACCCAAAAATGATATACAATGCAAAACATGGAAGGAGTGAGAAAAGAACAACTAGGTAAAAACAACCACACCAATAGATCTTTTAAGGAGTTCAAACCTAAGAGTGTCTAGAGGTTTTGTAAGCAAGTCAGCCAATTGTTTTTCAGTAGGAACAAACTCAAGACAAAGCACCTTATTTTCAACAAAATCACGAATTAAGTGATATCTTATGTTTATATGTTTGGTCCTAGAGTGTTGTACTGGATTTCTAGCAATATCAATGGCACTTTTATTATCACCTTATTTTCAGTATAATGTTCAATGCCATAATTAGATAACATTTTTTTCATCTAAAGCAATTGAGTGCAACACGAACCTGCATCAATGTACTCTGCCTCAGCAGTTGACAAGGATTGAGAGTTTTATTTCTTACTTTACTATGCTATCAAGTTATGTCCAACAAAGTAGTAACCGCCTGAAGTACTCTTCCTGTAATCAACATTACCTGCCTAATCTACAAAAGAATAACCCACTATTTTAGCATTTGTATCATTACTATACCATAAGCCATATCCAAGAGTTCCCTTAATATAATGAATAATTCGTTTAACCGCTATTAAGTGGGACTCTTTAGGTTTTGCTTGATAGCGAACATAAACACCAACACTACAAGAAATATTAGGACGACTGGCTGTGAGTTGAAGAAGACTTCCTTTTTTTTGAGTGAAACCGAGAGCAAGAAACTCACAATGCATACTAGGTTGGCACCCCCAAGGGCACCAATCATCGATCCAGCTCCCAAATATTATTAAAGAAAAAAAATAAACAAAAGGCAGGAGGGGACGTAAAACCAAAACCCCTGTGAAGGAAAAAATAATGGATAAGACAGACCCTAGGGTTTGAATCTATAATAAGGTTTAAAAGCCATATCATGCCCTACAAAAGAGTAACCGAAGGGGGGTTAACAGTCCACCAGTGGTGCTCTATCAAACGCTCCCCCATGCGTGCCAAACAATTAGCAGCCCCATTACCTTCCCTATAAATATGGGAGCATTAGAAATCAACGTCACGATGCTTGAGCAAGCTGTTATGCCAAGCAGCCCGCAACTGCTACGGAATAACCCTAAGGTTCTTAATGGCAAGAAGAACAAACGTTGAGTCACATTCCAACCACAACTTCCTCCAACCCCGCACCACAGCGTGATTAACTGCACAAATCACAGTCGAAAGTTCCGCAAAAATAGACGTCTGAATGCCCAACGGACCTGCAAAACTGCCCACCCCCCAACCACGACTGTTCCTAAAAACACCACCATAGCCAGAACTACCCGGATTACCCAAAGAGCAACCATTATTTTTAACCTTGACCCAACCACATAGAGGAGGATTCCAGTTAACCAAAATGAATTTAGGCGCCTTTTGCAAACCAGGAGCAATATAAAAAAATTAAGAATCTGGTTTTCAGCCATCGAAGACCCCGCATGACCTGAAATAAGCAACCTAGATTCAAAAGTCAGATGCCGGATCAAACTACAGGCACTATTAGTAAGCACGGAGAGACCTTCAAACTGCAGCTTATTCCGAGCCTCCCAAATGACCAGAAAGAGGAGATAATCGCCGTCAAGCAAACATTCTCCACCTGGGGACTAAAACCTGCCGAATCTACACCCTTCAAAACAGAGAGGACAAAAGAGCAATCCATTGTATGACCAAAAATTGCACCCAACCATTGCCAAATAGAAGCAACAAATGAACACTCTAGAAAAATATGGCTAATAGTTTCACAAGACCGCCCACAAAGATCATAACAAGAAACAATAGGAATCGTAGAGCGTTGCAAAACATCATCTGTAGGTAACCTGCCACAAAAGGTACGTCAAACCATCAAAGAGCGTCGTGGAGGAATGAAAGAATGCCAAATGAACTTTCCCCACCAAACCTCAACTCCACGCGGGCGCATATACTCATAGGCTATTTTGAGAGCCAAAGTTCTTGAAGGGCTATCTTCCCAGATAACTGAGTTAGGATTCTGGTCTAAAGAAATAACCTACTGCTGAATTTCCTCAAGCACTTCAGGATACCTGTCACAAAAGACCTGTGGGAATACCCAGCACCCATCAGAGATGAAACAACTGACAGAGGCCACCAACTGCTGCTTAACAGTCTCTGGGATATCAATCATGTCAACAATAGGGGAAGTTAGCCACCTATCTCTCCAAAAATTAATTGAAATACCATCTCTCAAAAGCCACTGAGCATGAAGTTCCACAAAAGGAATCATAGAACGCAACCCCGGCCACAAAGAGGAGTTCTTATAATAGGTAATGATGGAACCCTTACTCCAAAACTACGCCCTCATAAACCTTGCCCAGTAAGAAGTCGAAGATACAACCTCCCATGCAAGATGGAGCATACTGCCCTCATTAAGCGCCTGCAAGTTACGAAGACCAATCCCACGTTCAGTCTCAGGCAAACACAACCGACCCTAAGCCACAGTGCAAGTTTTCTTTTCTGAAATATCCCCACTCCAAATAAAATTGCGAATCCAGCCATTTAACTGCTTAATCATTGAATTTAGCCACATATAAACTCAAAAAGGGTATAAAACATACTAACAACCACCGACTTGACAACTGGATTCTCCCCATCATAGAGAGAAGCTTACCTTTCCAAGTGACCATCTTAAGCTTCACCTCATCGATAAGAGGCTGAAGATATTTCCTACGAGGCTTACCTTTCAAGATTGGGACACCCGAATAAGTAAAAGGCCAAGAACCAATCGGGATACCCAAAATAGAAGCAACCACCGGAACACGACTTGAGGCATTAGCACCAACCAGGAAGAAAGATTTCTCCTTACTAACAACCTGACCTGAAACAGCAGAGTACTCATTAAACAAGTCTAAAAGAGCCATCAGACATTTCTGAGTCCTTTTGCAAAAGACAAGAAGATCATCAGCATAAAAAACATTAGAAGGAGCCACACAACCTCTAGGCGAAGAAATGGGAGCAATCCGCCCATTATTCAGCAACTCAGTGATACCTCTAAAGAACACATCTTCTACCAAATAAAAGAGTAGAGGATAAAGGGGATCACCCTGATGTGCCCCCCTCGAGCAACCAAAAAATCCAGCCAGCTTACCATTCCCCCCCCATAGAAAGCATGTCAGAGTGCAAGATACAGTCAATCCAGTTCAAAAAAGTATCATAAAACCCAAACTGAAGATAAAAAAGACTTCCTATCATGCTTCTATATTATTTTTGGTCTACTTCCTGTCCAGTTAGGTCCTTGGTTAGCTTTGTAGTGGTTCCCATTGGTGTGTGAGCATCTTTTACAGATTCCATGCCAAACTTTGTTATAAGATCCTTGTCATATAGATAAATAATTAAAAATAAGAAGGGACTAGGATAAACATGGATTAGGTAAACTTTTAGTAAGTTTAGGAATCAATTAAGGAGGTGGAATTGGAGAGGCTAAACCCTATAAATAGGGGGCTGGTCGACCTCCCCATTCCACACCAAAATTTTCAACTTCAAGTTAGACAAAAAAAAAAGAAAAACCCTAGCCTCTAGCCCTAGTCGATTTCTCTCTCTCTCTTTCTCTGGTTGAAGAAGAATAACCTACTCAAGTTTTGGAGAAGCTTGGAGTTTTTGAAAGCTAAAGGAAGATTAAGTTAAAGCCTCGTGGAAATTAAGCAAAAAAGGTAGGGAGAACCGTTACAATAAAACTTTATTTTCAAGTTATGTTTTCTATCTTGTTTTCTTCGAGTCATATTTTCAAAACCTATTTTCTACATACAATATCATGTTTTCGAAAAGGTTTTCATGCATAAAAAGCAATATTTTGGTTTGTGTGATCATGAGTGACTGTTTAAAACTATCGGAAGTTAAAGTGGAAAGATGAGAGGTTTAAAAAGTAAACCTAGGGTTGTAAGGTAGTTTGCCTTAGTAACCTTGATTAGTAATGTCCAATGAGAGGTATCTAGTACTCCAAAAGAGAGGTATGATGTGTACTCCATAGAGAGGCATAACCTGATATAATAAAACATAATTTCGTCAGTTGTGATGTTGTGAATTTGGTATTGTGAAAGTGATATTGTGATTTGGCTTATGTGGCATCGTCTTAAAGGCATCTCCACTAGAGAGGTTTATAACCGGATCCGTTGAAAATGTGATGGTGGTTGGTTTCCAGAAAAACCCTGATGAAGGAAGTGGAACATTAAAAATAATAATGTATGAGAAGTTGTAAGTTAGCATAAAATAATGTATATTACCACTATATTATACTATATATATATACTTTGTCTTGTTTTATTTCTTTATAGCTGAGAATTGGATTTTAAAAATAAAATTGTTTTCTATGGCTAACACCAGTCTTTTTAAAAGTGTTTTTGAAAAACATGTTTTGGGAGAACAACCCTAAGTAGTTGGTTTTGTTTTGAAAAAAGAGGAGTATGTAAGGTCTTTTCAAAGGAAAGAAAGATTGGTTTCAAAGGGCATTGATGGATGGATTTTTGGTAAAAAGCTTGTGGTTTCTTGAAAATCGGTGTTAGTTAGCCTTAACTTATTATTTTTGGTTGTACCTACTGGGCTTTACTCATCCTATATTTTTCCCCCATAGGAACAATAAGAAGAACCCGAAGTTATAGCCTAAAGTTTGAGAAGAAAACAACTTAGAAATACGTACAGTCTAAGCACTTGAAAAGATGATAATTAGTAATAGATCACATGAGAATATGGGATTATTATTATTATTGCTTGGTTGACTATATGTTTGGTAGTTTTTCTTTGGTTTTGATTATTACAGAGATACAATGAATGTTTTAAAATATGGTTGATTAGTTTTGAGTAGTTTGAATAGTTTATTTAACATATAATTAATGCTTTAATATTTTCCTTGAGTTGCATGTATGTGAATGATGTTACGCCTTCTACTATAATTACATTAGACTCTGATAATTATACCTAGTGAATTTCACTTAATTTTGAGACTAGGAAGATGACCTTTCGACTTCCCCAAGTTTGACCTTGTTTGCTGGAAAATCCTGAATTCCTGTATTGGTCTGAGTTGAGCACAATTCTGTATAAAATTGTATAGATTTAGCTTCTGGTCAAAACATAGAAGTTTTATATTTCTCTATTTAGTTTCCAGAAAACCTGACTACACTAAATTCTAAATTATAGTTAGAGAGAAAAGGCATGTTCTTCGTCGCTGACGCATCATTCAGACAACAACATTATTCTAGGAATTAGATTATTTCTTTTAGGTTTGAGGTCATTAAGTGTTTGAACTTAAGTAGGGTATTTAGAATATATTAAACCTAGATGCCCAATGGTTTTCTATAATGTTCAACTAAGTACTTTCCTTTCACCCCAGTGACGCTCCGAGGCCTGGGTCATGGATTCAACTCGAAAGTGGGTTGGACCATTGGGATCCCAGGGTCAGGGTGTCACAATAAAAGTTTGGTGTAACAAAATAATAATGGGTGGAAATATCCAACATGTAGTTTCGACTTTTGTCCAATAAAAACCATATTCTGAAATTGAAAAATTAGGCTGAAGGCTTAATTTCACCTTTTTTATATTGAAAAAACTAGCCTCAACTTTGTCTTGGTTAAAACTCCAACTACCACACTAAACTTTATTGTAAAAACTGAAACTGCTTTTTCACTTTATCAAAACTCTTGGACCAAATTAATTTTTTCCTATTTTCTAGTTTTGCCCTTGTTTTAAATTATATATGCATTTCAAGACACACACCTCTCTTTCTCTTCTTTTTCTCATACGTTCAAACCACAACCTCACCACCACCACAACGCCACCACTACCACCTCACCACCACCACCACCATGATTAATCCACATGACCCCATGCACAACTTATATAGCCACTGTAAGTTGAGGTAATGGCGTTTTTTGATAAAAACTAAAATTAAGCTTTATAATTAACTTTGAAAGATTCTGTATATATAGTTAAGGAATAGAACTAGCGAAGTTCGATTAAGTACCGCTTCTCTTTTATCCATTGGATTTAATAACCTTTCACTTTTTTAATTTAGATGGTGTTTGGTTTGTGTCAAAACTCTCCTCCAGATTCTATTTCCCCATATCCATGTAACAGAATCTCTCCAAGTGTCAAGTGTCACGGGCGGAATGGTTGACCAATAATATATGCGGTCACGCAGCAAAAATTCTCAATACCATCTATCCGTGCAGCATTATAGACTCCCTCCTAGTCCATCATCAGCCTCACTAACCATCTCGGTTCTACTCAAGACCTTCTAGTCATCTGGCGCCAAAGTACACAACAGAATAACCAACTAGAGTAATGCTCATATATCAGCCTACGAGTCACTTAATTGTGTCCTGCGACACTCATCCAATAGGTAGGATTCACTATCTCGACAGTACTTAGAAGGTAACCATGAATAGCTATCCACTTGGCCAAACCGACATTACTCAGACTTCCCATATAGTCATAAGCTTTACCTTTCTAAAAGCATCGAGGCCACAACTAATCATATGCAAATGCGAGGTCCATTCTGGCAAAAGTTCCAGCATAGCAACATAAGAATGCCAGCATGCAATTTACTAGCATCTAATAATCTAGACATTGCTCGCCCCTTACTATGCCACACTGTGCTACACCACCACAGATAGCTCAACACAAGGCATGCCAAGCATATCCACAAGCACACCAAGACATGCATCCCGGATAGCTCCATCATTCCAAGGAAGCTTCAGGCTGAGTATACTATCGACATGATGTCTAGCACACACAAGACCCTAAGGCAACCAATAAAAGCCGATGTACTACCTCCTGTGTATACAGTCCCAAGTCATCTCCTACGACAAGGGAAACCAACGCATAGCCCTTCAGCTAAGCATGATCTGACCCACGCATTGCTCTGTGGAATCCCAATGAAGCTACACAAGAATGTGCAATAAGGAGGTCGGGGACCCTTCCTTATAGTAGTCTCTTAAGCTTCAGGCACTCCGCTTAAAAAAACATCAAATCATGAGACCAATCATACTCTTTTTCGGCCCATGAAATGAATATGCACTTCGCAGCTTCTCCAAGCTTTGAAGCTTAACTAAGCCCTCCGGCTCGCTCACGAATGTTCACAACATAGCACCTTCGTGCCATGAAGCTTCACTTCGCCCTTCAGCTCAATCCCGCATATCCAGGCGCGTAGGACCTCCTTGCCATGCATATGCATCTAGCCCACTGGCTAAGTCACGGTCTACGTATAGTCAAGGAAACTGACTGTGATAGGCTCCCCCACTCGCTCTGTCGAATGATTTCATCGACAAAACTCATGGTACACCTCCAGACTTCATACCAATGCGCTGGTCTCCATATGTACTGTATTGTAACGCTGCCCCCATCTTTGACCACTTTCATCCACTGGGAACAACTAACACTATGTCCAACACTCTTGCTAAACTTGACTCCGGCAACACTGTACTCTCATCTGCTCAATCGACACCACCATGTCCTTTAAATGACTCCATATAACCCTATATTCTGTCTTGCAAAATAGGACTCGCAAGTCAACTCAACATCACCATCTTGGTGCGGCTCACTAGCCAAATACATCACACTGATGTTCAATCTTCTACATTAGAGCTTCATCCCCTTGATTCAGGTCACCTATGTGCACTCGGTCCTCCTGCCAAGCTACACCTCTATGTATACTTGTTCGTCCCATCAAGCTACACGTCACCATGCATCACCTTGATGCTAAGTGGCCCAACGACTCTTTGTTGCTTAACTCTGCATAAGTTTCACCTTTGACACTCACTCAACTGCATGCTCCCCCACTCTGGTTCACCTGACCATCTTGAGTCTTCAAACTCTGTATGATTTCTGACACTACTCTTCACTCTGTACAACATCCTCTTCTTCCCACACATGGAAACTGTGGAGGTATTTCCTAAAAGAAAGATGAATTAATCTTTTAGAAGAAAGAATAGGCAAAGTTTAATCAGAATATACGAAAGTGTTCTGTTGTGCAGGACATTATAAAGCATCTAGAAAATATTAGGAAGGCGCATTGATTTCACAACTATGAAGAGCATCTCAGAAGACACATAATGGTGATGTGGCAATGAGGAGCATCCTAGAGATGCATGATGATGACGTGGTATGGAGGAGTGGTTAGAAATGTGTGGGAGCATCTTAAAAACGCGTTAAAGCTGACGTGGATGAGAGGAGTCACGTGAAGTGTTATTTCAGTATTTTTGTCTATAAATAGGGATCAGAAGTTCACTTTTATGTAATCTGAAAAAGGTGATGTAATAGAAAAGACTGAGATTCTGTTCTAAAGAAGTTGAGACTGAGCATTTGATCTTCATGTTCGTTCTTGAAACCTTAAAATTAAATCTCTGATTATAATCTTGCATCCAAATCAAGATATTTTGACATGAGAGATCTGATCAGATAATCAGACCTCTCATTTTTGGCGCCGTCTGCGGATTCAAGTTTCACAAAATCATTGTTTGATCGAGAAAATCTGAACATTTTTTAGAAGTTTTGATCTAAAAAATGTCGCCTCGAAGATCCTCGACTAGGAAGGATTCATCTCATATTTCAGAAGCAGAAGTTCCAACGCAACTCCGGTAGAACGAGAGCAGCAACATCCAGCAGGAGACTTTCCCGTAGATAACATTTCAGTTGAAAAGTTCCGACGGATGTTTCTGTTCTGACTCAGTTGTTGCTAGCAATTTAAAAAATTCAAGAAGATCATGTTGACATGATGAAAATTTTTAAATAGTAGAAGGAACAGAGGCAGACTATGGATGATGTTCCTAATCAGAGCGAACAAGATATTGTGCGACATGATGAAAATTGTAGTAAAGATCTAGCAGATTTGACAAATGATGTGGATGATGAAAATTGGAAAACGTCGTTCGGCAGGGGAAGGATGACTTGATTCAGATTTTAACAAAAGCACAAACTTATCCAAAAGATTTTGTATTGGACTTTGTCGAAGAGTCAGATCCGATAGATAAAGCAATTTGTGAGGTTGAGATTCTGTAAAAGTTTTAGGCTCCAAAGTTTATAATGTGTGACGTAACTTCAGACCCTTTTGAGCATATTCATCATTACAAACAGTTGATGGCAATATGGGAGACGAATAAAGCACTCTTATACAAATTCTTCCCTTCAAGTCTTACAGGAGAAGCTTTGTCATGGTTCTCAAGGCTTCCTTCTAATTCTCTTGAGAAATTTGTCGATATTCGTAAAGCATTTGTCATGCAGTACATTTGCAATAAGAAGGAAAAGCCTGATATTGATTTACTATTCAATATACGACAATGGTTCGGTGAATCCTTACGAGATTTCACGAAAAGATTTCGATCTGTCACACAGTCAATCACAGCTGTTTATGAAAGAACAGTCACAATCGCTTATAAAATGTATTAATTATGGGAACAAGATTCCATGAGACATTGATTGTTGATCTACCAAGAACAATGCAAGAGCTGTCCAAAACGGAGAAGTATGCAAAATTGGAAGACGAGTATTTAATCTGATCTACTGGCCGGACAAACGTATATAAAGTGTCGAGAGGAGAAAACAAACGATTCAGCGAGAATGAAGTGAATCAGAGTGATTATTTGATAAAAGGAGATGCTCTGATGCTGAGATCAAAGATTGGAGACATGTAAAAGAAGATCGAGCTAGAAGATGGAAGGATTTAGTTAAACGAAACATTCTTCTCAACACTCCAATAGATAGAATCCTTGAAAAAATTAAAGACAAAAGTTACTTCGAATGGCCAAGAAGGTTAGGAACATCCAACTCCAATGCAAAAAGTGGAGAGTATTGTGCGTATCATAATGAACATGGTCATTTAACGGTCAATTGTTGCACATTGATAAGGTTCATATAGAAAATGATTCGTGAAGAAAGATTACAGGAGTATGTGCTCGATAAAAAGAAAAGTCCCATGACCGCTGTGGTGCATCAGGAACAAGAACATCAGGTAATGCAGAAGCGTAGAGGAGTGGTAAACGTTATCTTGTTTCTACAAGCTAGTTCACAAATCAACCCATTGGAATTTTTGGATAGAGGAATAAAGTGCAGAGCCGCGTATTTGAACCTAGTTTACAACTCCGAGAAGAACTCAAAGAGGATAGCCGATTCTTCTTCTTCTATAGTTTTTACTGATGATGATGTAGTTGATCAGGGGATACTGCATTGTGGTCCATTGATAATCACGTTATCCATTCACAATTGGGAGGTGCATAAAATCCTAGTAGATTCTGGAAGTTCTGCTGAGACACTTTTTTGGAATACATTAGAAGAAATGTTAATCAAGAAAGAAGACCTCCAGCCTTCTCGATCCCCTTTAATTGAGTTGAATAGAGCATGTGTCTATTCGGAAGGAGAAATTGAGTTACCAATACTTGCAGGATCAATGTTACTATAAAATTTCTGGAAGTGAATAATGCTTCTCCTTACAATATAATCCTAGGAAGGAATTTGATACATATGATGAAAGCAATACCATCTTCCTTCCACCAGAAAGTAAAATTTCCAACTTTAACTGGTTTAATGGAGATAAAGGGGGAAAAGCATGCAGCACAGGCCTGTAATAGTACTGTCGTTGAAATTCATCGGGAAAAAATAAAATACCAATTATAGAAATATAATAAGGTGTCGCATAGTGACTCGGCACCAGATTTGCCTGCTTTCTTCCAGAACCTTGTAACGCCCCAATTCGAAACTCAAAATCTCTAAGAAATTGAGTCGCATCTTGAGGCATTAGGCTTACTACACGAGGTGACTAATTAGTACTAAACAAACCTAAACAAAGGTTTACAAACCTAATCAGAGTTAAACTAATACAACTATCCATATCACTAATCACCTCAAATTATGACTAGGGCAAACGAAAAATTCGCCAGAGTCTCCCCTGTAATTTCAGGGTTCTCAAATATCATCTCATTAAGACTAGTCTACCTTACTTCATCGAAATAATAATACCTAGTCATCCACTAGGCTGGATTCAAACCACAATTCTAAAATGATGCCTCGCATAATAATATACATAGATAACCTGAGTTAAGTGATATAATATATATAACTGTGTTTGTCTTATGTACATATCTTCAGAAAATATATACAAAACAAGTAAAATAACATGCACCTCAAAAAGGCTAAATACAACACCTCAAGTGTAAGAAAGCTATCGTTGACATTCTCTCTATATCAATCTCCTCAAAGGGTATAGATATAGTCCGATCAATCCTCTCATATATCCTCGTTTCCCTCTGTAGTAATATCTCCTGGATCTGAACAAAAATCTCAGTAAGAAACTTATAATACTAACAAATAGTCACTAACATGAATTTAAGACAATGCAGGTTTTAAAAGAAAATTGAGAAATCAAATACAGTAATGTAAAAGTAGTTGGTACTTGTTCTACAACATAAACCGATAAACATTCACTTACCCATACAAGTAAATATAAACTAACAACATCTTACATCATAATATTGCATAGTGTAATCATCTTTGAGTGAAGAGGCTACGACTAGATGTTTCAGCTTCTAATCGGTGAGCAAAATCATGTTCCAACTTAACCGATGTGGAACCCCATCGTTAATTCCTGATTTCTGACCGAGCGACTGATTTATTGGTTTTTGTGAGAAGCACGCTGGCTCATGATTTGGGTTCAGGTGGACCCTTGACCATAATTTGCCGATGTAGCCATTGTCGCGGTGGTCAGCCGTTTGACTCGTGCAGACATTTTAATGATCATTAAAATAATTCAGGAGTTGTTACGCTCCTCAAGTCTTCGCCTAATCTAGGCAGCAT
>MVGT01001085.1:70138-95746 GCA_002174775.1 Macleaya cordata | reverse complement strand
GCTTTCAAAATATTTTCCTACTCTTGGTGGCTTTTATCTTGTTATTTGATCTACTCAGAGCTAACAATGCTCTGATACCACCTGTAACGCCCCGTACCCCAAAACAAGGGACATTACCATCAGTCTACAACGAGACTCAAATCTGACAGAGTCTCCCATGTAAACTGGACATTTTGTCACCTAATAAACACAGTGCATACAATAAATACACAGCGGAAGCAAAAGAAACTAAAGGTATGCACAAGAATTTGCCACCCATTTTTTTTTCTCAACTCAACTGAAATCCCAACGATGTAGGACCAGGAGGGACCTGTCAAGACAACATTGTCTAAAATTATACCATCCTCTAAGTCACCTGCAAATAACTATGATATTCATCTTTCACTTAACATGGATATATTTGTGATATGATATATAGTTATGTTTGTTGTTTCTTGTCAAAATATATATAGTGGGAGAAGATAAAGTAGAAGTCGCATTCATATAAAACAAAAGTAACGTAACGTAAAGTTCACAACCCGGGCCATAAAACATAAGTCTCAAAGAAAAAGGAATAGAAGTAGGAAATCATCCACTGTGACTGAAGAGAGGGAGGCCTACATCCACCACAAATAAGGAATCCCTCGCTAAACAAACGTCGTCACAGCACCACTAAGGATCCTAACTCGATCATCAAACGTCAACTGTAAAACCACGAGAATAATTGGGTGAGAAACTCAGTAGGTAGATCAACCAACCTAATATCATCATATGCAACGATTAATCCGATAACATTTCGAAAGCATTTGTAAAAGAAATGCATATTATATAGTTGATTGAAACATCAAAGGAAATCCTGCATATATATGTATACAAACAATAATAGTGTACTTCTGCTAGCATAGCCAAGGAACACGACTGGGTTACCCCAGTTAGAATTATTTCAAGATCGGATACTACGTGCGCACAATTTGACGACTGCAGACTAGACAAGGGCCCGCAACTAATCCAGAGAAGGTTCCCCAACAACCTTCCCCCGCGTCTAACACCCATCGGGCAGGCATGCGAACCTCAGCTAAACTAGTTACTTAACACCACCAACAAACATGGTTTACCAGGAAATAATCGTGACTTCCCAGGCTTCCCTAGATGCACCTGTCTCCCTGACGTCCCATACCGCCCTGAAGACAAAAACACCTAGCAAAGTCTCAGATGGTGTACCACATCCGGATAAGCATGATTCACCATCCTCATAGAGAGTCTCCAACCTTTCACAAGCTTACCTTAGTGATAACATATAGTAGTATATATATATAGGTTGTGTGTCAGTTCGAAAACTATTTTGGAAGAACCCTTTTTGAAAACCAAAGTCCTTTTTTGTAGAAATCCCCTTTTGAAATTTCTTCTCTTTTGAACTCTACATACAACAAGTGTAACTTGTCTTAAGGATGAGGGACAATGGTAAGCCAACTCACCCACGCTCGTAAGGGTGAGGGTCCCTGGCGGCCAACACACACAGATCACTCGGGCGGGAATCCGAATAAAAGTAACACAGGCACTAGTCCACCTAAGGCATACACGGTTCTCCGTGTCGTCGTGAACCCTATCAAGCCTGGTAGTGAGACGCCACTACCGTCTTTAGGCGGTCACGGAAGAAATTGCTTTTTGTCACATTTTCAAAGTTGGGTTTCACATCGAGAAAACACTCGATAAAATAGATTTTCGTCTCTTCCAAAGGTTTTCAATATATTAAACATGGCTTTCCAAACAAACCATCATTTCATCCACATAAATCGTGATAGTAAAATTGAAGTCACATTTGTTCACAATCCACGAGAATCATTTCATAAACATGATATAAAATCAAGCATGCATATTTCCATATTAAAATCAGTTTCTCAATGCTTTCTTCATAACATAAGTTTGTTGTTATCCATAAATTTTATGCCATGCCTTACATACAAAAAGTACATACATAACAGTTCGAAACATGCATTTAAAATGGTTGGGTGCTAATAAGATGAATTGACCACCTACCTCTAGCGGTACAGGAACTGATCCTACTCACCCAGAGAGTCAGCAACACCCAGAGAGTCAGCAACACCCAGATCACCAACTGGACAAAGAAACAAAAGACAGAATTAGGTTCTAGTACTTAGAACCAAAAAGTCGAATAGATAGAAGAGAAACAATAAAAATTTAAAATCAAGAAACACCAAAGACTTAGAGTACTACTCTAAACCTCACGAGTTAGTAGGATTAGTACTACTCCTACTTCAAACATCTCTAATCAACCCATTTCCACCGAAAGACAAGATAGGATTTTCACTTAAAGCCTCAAATGATGTGAACTTCATTGTTGCCCTCTAATGAAATTAAATTTCCTCAAAATAGTACAAAAAGATAACCTATCCCATAAATCCCGTCTTTAGCTTAAGATTGATCTCCATAGTCTTCAACATGATAGTTCCATCTAAAATAACTTGGATTCATTACCCACTATCACCAAGCTGAATTACATATGAATCTTCAAAATTTCACACACCATCATCCTCAAATTTCTAGACCCAAACTGAAGGTTCCATTGGAATCATCAAAATCCCCAACTCTAAGCAAGGTAAACTTCAACTTTAACCATCATTAATGGTCCCACGAATACCTAAAATAATCCACAAACTTCATCCTAGTTTCAGAAGTCATTGTCCACCAAAACCATGCAAGATTTTATATTCACCACAACTAAGCACCATATTTAGTATGAACTAAAGGAAATCATCCCGATAATATATATTTCACCATCTAATTTATTTATCTTGAACATCAATTTTTTTTAACAACATCTACAAGCCATACAAAGATAAATCACCATAACCTCATCAAGTTTAGGTCTTCCCTTGCATGCATAAAAAATGGATGAAATCAAGATCATAAAAACCATAAACTTATATCAAATCTTCAACCCATCCATCTAACATTTCTAATTCATAATAAAATTTCATTTTCTTCTAAAAACCCCAATTTACATCACAAAAATTACAAGATCTAAAGCATTAGGGTGCTGATTTCTCACCTTAACATGAAAAAAGTAGCCCATCTCATCCCCTCCTCCACCATTAAGCTCTAAAACACTAAGATCTACACTAACATGCATGTTGAATAAAAACCCTAAGTAATTAACTCAGAAAAATCAACTGAAATCTAAAGATTTTTGGGCTAAAAAAACTTACCCAAGGAGTTTAGAGGTTGAGGGAGAAGAATGGGGCTGATTCCCCTTCTTTTCCCCCCATCTTCTCCTTCTTTCTTCTCCTTCTTTCTTCTCCTTCTTCCTCCTTCTTCCTCCTGCGTTTTCTGTAGGTCCCCCTTTTTTATTCCACTTCTTCTCCTTTCAGCTAGGATGGCAGCTGTTGCTGCTCCTTCCGACAGCAGCTGCTGCTCTCCTTCTTTCTTCTCTCAATGCCTCTCTCTCTCTCTCTCTCTCTCTCTCTCTCTCNCTCCTTTTCTCTCAACTCTCTCTCTTTCAGCTCCTATCTCTCTCTCTCTCTCTCTCTCTCTCTCAGTTCTCTATTTCTCTCTCGGTTCTTCTCTCAGTCTCTCTTTTCTTTCTCTCTCGGTTCCTCTCTCAGCCTCTCTTTTCTTTCTTTCTCTCTCAGCTCTGTCGAGCTTTCTCTCTGTCTCTCCTTCTCTCTCTCGGTTCCTCTCTCAGTCTCTCTTTTCTTTTTCTCTCGGTTCCTCTCTCAGTCTCCCTTTTCTTTCTTTTCTTATTTTCTCTTTTTTTTTTATCAGCATTCAGCTGATTGGGGGGAGAGGGAGGTGGCGGGCTGAGGTTGGGTCACGGGCAGGGTCGCGGGTCAGGCCAGCCCGTGTGCCCCAAACCTAGCTAAAATTCCTCTCTCTCTTTCTCTCTTTTTTTTTTGTTTGCCAGTTTTTATTTTTATTATTATTATTTTTAATTAACGGGGTTTCACACTTTTTCTCTCACTAGTCCATATAATGAAGGTATATTCGAGAATAGACCGATATAGATCCATCTCAATCAACTTAATTAACAGAATTGTGAATATATAGAGAGGCAAAGAGTGAAATAAGAGAGGAGAGAGAAAGAAAGAGAAGGACATTTGGGTTTTTCCTTTTTGACTTTTTCACATTAATTAACATGTTAGGGCAAGGCCTATGACCTACCGCAGAAGTTATGTGCGACACCCTTTTTTAAAATTATTTTATTAACTAAAACACATCTTTTAATTATTTTATTAAATAAAAGAAGGTGTGTCGCAGAAAACTTATGCGAATCCTTTTATTTGATTCTTTTTAATTGTGCCATCACATAACTTATCTACGATTCTGCGTGGTAGAACATATCTGCGGGTACCCTTAACCCCTACACCCTTCACTAGCCTTAAAATTTCTCAGAGTTTGGGATTTAAGAGTGTGCACTAGTCTTGCCCTTATACACCATATGGATATGGATAAGGGTTGTGAGTCAAACTGAGGTCAAATCAGTTTGACTGCAACTAAAGTTTTAAAAATTGTAAAAAAGTCCTTAATAAATATAGTATTTTATTAAAAAATTCTTAGGACATGGGCTGTTAGAAAATAGAATTTTTGTCCCACTTTCAAAATAAAACCACCACCGACCAAACCCCATCTTCTTCTCCATACAATTTTTATTCCTTCATAAACCTCTGAACATAATTTTTCGGTCACTGGTAGCATTCTCCAGTAGCATCATTTTGGTGTTATTAACATTGTGGATGGTGATAAAGTTGGGAAGAAAGCTCCATTAATGGACGATTCTTCTAGAAACATTTGGGAAGAGATTAATGGATCTTCCAACCCAATCAAATAAGAAAAATCTTAGGTAAGACAACCTATTAACAAGTTTATTCTTCGATTTTTAAGTTTGAAACTGCATTTTTTTGTTTTTTTCGTTTGATGTTTGTTCTTACTGGTACGGGAACAATATGATAAATGTCTTATCTGGTATATGGAAATAAAATGATAAATGTTCTATTAGGAACAAGGGAACAATATGACAAATGTTCTGCTAGTGATAAATGAACAAAATGATAAATGTTTTATCTAGTATATGAAAACAAGATGAAAAATGTTCTATCAGGAACAAGAGAACAATTTGATATAGAGTCTGGATATATGTACAGGCTTAAATGTACAGGTTAGATGTACAACCTCTTGTGGGGCCCACATGAGGCTGATCTAAGGGTTGAGATTTTTTGAAAATGTTTTCCTTACCATGTAGATCATTTTCACCAAAAATCAGTCGATTCTAAAACTTCTAGCCCCACTAAAAGTTGTCTCTATTTCTCATCGTTCATTTCTCGCCGTTAATTTTTAATCAAATTCCGATCAACTTTTAGTGGGGCTAAAAGTTTTAGAAATGACTGATTTTTGGTGAAGATGATTTACATGATGAGCAGAACATTTTAACAAAATCTCGGCCCTTAGATCAACTTCGTGTGGGCCCCACAAGAGGCTGTACATCTAACATGTACATTTAAGCCTGTACATATATCCAGACTCTTTGATATATAGATGTTCTACTAGTGATGAGTGAACAAAATGATAAATGTTCTACCGAGTATATGGGAACAAGATGATAAATGTTCTATCAGGAACAAGGGAACAATTTGATAAATGTTCTACTAGTGATAAGTGAACAAAAAGATTAATGTTCTATCAGTCATAAGTGAACAATATGATAAATGGTATTCTATATATAAGTGAACAAAACAATAATTGTTCTATCGTGTGCACAAGTGAATAAGATGATAAATGTTGGTTGGTGTTCATATTACCATATGTTCATCGGTGAACTTACTTATGTTTTATAGCGAACATAATACAACATGTGAACAAAATGCTCACTAACTCATGCTTTGTACACTCCCTCACTCACTCGTGTGTATTTGTTATTATAGGATTTGAAAGGTGGAAGAAGATTTAGTAAATGACACAACTGTAGATAAAAGCAGTCGAATTAAACCTGAATGCGACTCTATCTAATTTTTAAGCAAATCATGAATTAAAGTCACCAAAATATAATTGCTAAATCTCTATTTGGTTGTTTTTAACACAGGTATTTGAGTCACGAAAAGCTATAACTCATTGGTGCCAAAAATCGGGAAGAAGCATAATATAGTTATTGTGACTACAAAGTCGGTGACAACTATAGCCGGAAAGGGATCTAAATTAGAATTTAGTTGTGAGAGAGGCAGGAATTTGTTGTGACTACAAAGTGGGTGATGTCATAACTAATGTTCCACCCAGAAATGTAGCACATTATGTACCATGTTCTTTCTACCAAAGTGGAACATATTTTTCCGAACCTTTGTTTTCCAACACTTAGTTATTTTAAATAATTATGTAATATTCCATGACCGGGAACCAAACATCATAACTAATGTTCCACCCAGAACCGTAGCACATTATGTATCATGTTCTTTCTACTGAAGTGGAACATACTTTCCCGAACCTTAGTTTTCCTACACTTGGCTTTTTTAAATATTTATGTAATGTTCCATGAACGGGAACCGAACATTATAACCAATGTTCCACTCAAAATTATAGCACATTGTTTATCATATTCACTTACGTATGCTAGGACAATGGTCCTTTTGTTCGTTTCCATACCATAGGACAAATTATAAAGCATTGTGCCTTCTCAAAATTTGTGTTCCCAAGTCAAGTTTTTCCAAGTATATTAACAAAAATGATTTTAAATTTTTTTTTTGGCAAAGTTATATTCTACGCGGTTGAAATGAACATTAGACTATATGTTTTGTTACATATTCTAGGACAATGGTGCCTTTGTTCATTACGATACCGTAAGAAAAATTATAAATAATTTATTCAAGTTTAAGAGTATAGTGATACGTCATAAATTCATCACATATGCATTATGGTTTAATTATTTTTAATATTCTTTTGATTTATATTGACTTACGTCAGCTTCAATTAACTTAAGTGTTTAATTTAGATTTTAGGATATTGAAGTTTATATGATGTTCCTCTCTCTCTGTTCTCTATCACTCGGTAATAGAACTGGTGATGGTGGTGGTGGTTCTGAAAAAAGCATCGTGTCTTCTCAAAATTTATGTTCTCAACTTTAATTTTCCTAAGCATGTTAACAAAAATAATTTTAATTTTTTATTTTGGCAAAGTTATGTTTTACAAGGTGGAAATGAACATTAGACCATATGTTCTGTTATATATACTAGGACAATGGTCCCTTTAATCATTACTATACCGTATGAAAAATTATAAATAATTAATTCAAGTTTAAATTCATCACATATATATGCATTATGGTTTAGTTATTTACAAAATTTCTTTGATTTATATTTACCTATGTCGGCCTTAATTAACTAATGTGTTTAATTTAGATTTTAGGATATTGAAGTTTATATGATGTTTCTCTCTCTCTCTCTCTCTCTCTCTGTTCTCTATCACCGGGTAATAGAACTGGTGATTGTGGTAGTGGTTCTGAAAAAAGCATTGTGTCTTTTCAAAAATTATGTTCTCAACTCAAATTTTTCCAAGCACATTAATAAAAATAATTTTAATTTTTTTTTGGCAAAGTTATGTTCTACGCGATTAAAATGAACATTATAACATATGTTCTGTTACATATACTAGGACAACGTTCCCTTTGTTCATTACCATACTGTAGGAAAAAATGACTAATGTTCGTTTTATGAAAAAAGAATAAAACATAGGGGTCCAATGTTCGTTCAGAAAATGTAGGATATTGTATTGAATGTTCCTAATGTTGAAGTGGGATATATTTACTAAGCCTAGTTGAAAAGTTTAACTCCTATGTGAGATGTATTCTAGATAGAGCATTTATCATTTTGTTCACTTATCACTAGTAGAACATTTATCATATTATTTTTTTGTTCCTGATAGAACATTTATCATCTTGTTCCCATATACCAGGATGAACATTTATCATCTTGTTCCCATATACTAGATAGAACATTTATCATCTTGTTCCTATATACCAGATAGAACATTTATCATATTGTTCCCTCGTACCAGTAAGAACAAACAGCGAACGAAAAAACAAAAAATGCAGTTTTGAACTTAAAAATCGAAGAATAAATTTGTTAATATATTGTCTTACCTTAGATTTTTCTTGTTTGAATGGGTTGGAAGATCCAATAATCTCTTTCCAAGTGTTTTGAGAAAAATCCTCCATTAATAGAGCTTTCTTTCTAACTTCATCACCATCCACAATGTAAATAACACCAAAATGATGCTACCGGAGAATGCTACCGTGACCGGGAAACTATATTCGGAGGTTCATGAAGGAACAAAAATTGTATGGAGAAGATGGGGTTTGGTTAGTGGCCTTTGGAAAAGTGGTTGGTTAAAAAAACACTTAAGGACCTCAAAATAAAAAATTTGGTGAAACAATCCATATCACTTCTAGTCAACATTAATTACAATTTAGTAGTCAATGTGAATTTAAAAATAAAAATAAAAATAAAAACTGTTGAAAATATTTTTCATACTTAACTGCACATACTTTAGTACAATGGTCATAATTTCCTAACCGTAAATCAGAATTATACGAATGAAACCATTCTGAAAACTAGATTTAAAGTCTACAACTTCAGTAGAAATAGCCGGAGGCTAATTCGGATCATAAGATACTGAAACCTGGGTCTAACGTTTACTATCAGATTTATACACAATTTTCAGAAAAATAACTTCGAAATTCTTATAATATCCAGAAATCATAAATTTGAAACTGAAATTACTTCCTAACCAGATATCCGAAATACATGTATAATACCATTTTGAAAAGGAAAAATTGAAATCTTTATTTGTTCTAGAAATAGTCCTTGATCAATTTTGAGCGAAACATACCCAAAAATGTACTTTTCTAAAACTGATAGTAACAAATACGAAATTTATATAATAATTTATAAAACATAATTACTTCAGTTCAGTAACATAAAAATTAAATACAAATTAATAAAACATTTGCTTAATTCTAATTCCAACATAAAAACAAATAATTATAATAATACATATCATAATTCTCATAAACAACCTATAATCCCATGTGATATAGTAGTAATTATTCTTCAAATACAATATATAATACATACTAACTCAAGAGATCCAAGCTATCTCTTTGAACCGCACCTCCTAAAATCTTTCGCCCTCAACTTGATCTGTAGGGGGAAAATAATGGGTGAGTTAAACTCAGTAGGAGCAAACTATCTAAAAATACTTGATTTGAAACATGCAAAAATCACCATATTAATGCATAAAGAGAGATTTCTTTTCAAATCTTTCAATAATTAACCATTAATTATTTTAGGTCCATTACATCGGTGTCCACCATCTTCTCATGCGGAAAACAATGGTACCTGCAGGTGTTATGGGGGTCTCCCATTACCGATACCATCTAGATTTGTTTTTAATCTAGATAACAAGTTATTAACAAACTTCCATTAATTTATTTTTTTTCATGAATAAAATATCAACCCGTTCCATTAAATAAATAAGTGTAACCATGCAAAATAAATATATTTCATATGCATTTTCATAACAAAAACATAAATTAAAATTTTGTTTATAGTAGGGATCCCACCTACCGTAACTTGATGCCAAAAATCTTATTTTTTTTAATCATCACCTTGTTGTAGAAATTCTTTTCCTTGAATGTTTGAATAAAAATATAACTATTTAACAAAGAAATTATGAAATGGGAAGAGAGAAAAATAAGAGAATATAAGAAGTTAGAGAGGGAGAAGGAGAGATGGTGCAAGTTGAAATGAGGAAGGAAGGGGGTTTATATAGATTTTCTTTCCAATAGTGTCACTATTAAAATGAAGGCTAGTTACTATTGAAATGGTGGCTAGCTACTATTAAAATGGTGGCTAATTACTATTAAAATGGTGGCTGATTTTTATTTTCAATTAAAATATGTTGGATACTATTGAAATTGAGGCTATATTATTGACCATACAATTCATCTAATGTATGCAAATACAATACTATATGTATTTTACTATTAATACGTCACTATTTACCGTGACATAAAAATACTTGATTTACTTTGTTTGTAAATCTAATTCATGTAGTATAAATTGGTACACAATATTGCTTATGTATACGGTACTATTCAAATATACGGTATTGTTCACGCCATACTGATCATGAAATACTATTTTATAGAGTATAATTTGCATATTATTATCACTCATACACTATTTATCAAATATTATTTATGTATACTAGATTAATTATACGTGTATGTATTTTACCATTATTAGGCGCATGTATAAAGGTTGAGCATTAACTTGGCTATCCAAGTCAAGTATGAGTTTTGAGAATTGAATTTTTAGGAGTATTACATCATCACCTCCTAAAAAGAATTTCGTCCCAAAATTCAACACCAAAGGTAAAGCATACCTGAAAAAAGCTCTAGGTAGTTTGTCCGCATCTCGGACTCTAGTTCCCATATGGCTTCCTCAGCCGCATGATGTTGCCAAAGAACCTTGACAAGTTGTATCTTCTTTGAGTGAAGTTCACGCTCTTGTGAATCTATGATTCTTATGGGTTTCTCTTCATAAGATATGTCATCTTTCAATTCAACGTTTTGCCACTCGATCACATGGGAAGGATCGGAGTAGTACTTCCGTAGCATGGAGACATGAAAGACACTATGTATCCCATTTAGTTGTAATGGTAAAGCCAGTCTATAAGCTACCTCACCAATGCGCTATAGAATTTTGAAGGGCCTGATGTACCGAGGAGTAAGCTTCCCTTTCTTTCCAAATCTTTTGATTCCAAATCGAGGTGAGACTTTAAGAAAAACATATTCACCTACTTGAAACTCAAGATGCCTTCTTTTCTTGTTAGCGTAGCTCTTCTGTCGACTTTGTGCTACACGTAGCCGTTCTTTAACTATTTGAATTGCGTTTGTAGCTTCACGAATTATTTCAGGTCCAACGACGCTCTTTTCACTCACCTCTGCCCAATACAGTGGTGATCTGCAAGGTCATCCATAGAGTACTTCATAAGGTGCCATACCGATGTTGGATTGAAAACTGTTATTGTATGCAAACTCCACATATGGTAGTTGATCGATCCAACTTTCTTTGAAATCCAATACACAAGCTCGGAGCATATCCTTAAGTATTTCGATCATTCGCTCAGATTGTCCGTCGGTTTGTGGATGGTAAGTTATACTCATGTTGAGTTTCGTTCCCATGGCATGTTGAAAACTTCTCCAAAATTTGGATGTGAAGAGAGGATCTCTATCTGAAACAATGGATAATGGTACTCCATGTAGTCATACAATCTCTTTGATGTAGTGCACATAATATCGAAATGGTATCAGTCCTTTTCATTAATAAGAAGTGAGCCGATTTGGTTAGTCGGTCCACAATTACCCACGCACTATCCTTTCCTTGACGTGTTTTGGATAATCCTCTTACGAAATCCATCGTAATGAAGTCCCATTTCCATTCTACTATGGTCAATGGTTGTAATAACCCTTGTGGCTTCTGATATTCTGCCTTCACTTGTCTACAAGTTAGACATCTTGCTATGCAAAGTGCTACAGCATTTTTCATCCCCTTCCACCAATATTGACGTTTTAGATCCTGGTAAATCTTGGTATTCCCAGGATGAATAGTAAATTTGGAAGTATGAGCTTCGTCGATAATCTCTTTCCGAAGTTCTTCATCGTCAGGTACACAGAGTCTGCCCTTATAAGTAGTCCTCGATCCAATCGCTAGATCCAGTTCTCAGGTGCTTCGTCCGTCCTGAGTTTCATTTGAATCCCTTGAAGTTCTGAATTTCGTTGTTGAGCTTCCATAACTTTGTTGATGATAACAGGTTCAACGACGACATGCGACAAATACGCACATGTAGTTCCACGTTCGATTTGGAGATCAAATTCTTCTAATACTTCACATATCTTAAGTGATGCTAATGGCCCGTACGTTTTTCGACTAAGAGCATTTGCAACGACATTTGCCTTGCCGGGGTGATAATTTAAGGTGAAGCCATAGTCCTTCAGAAATTTTAACAACCGTCTTTTCCTTAAATTCAATTCCTTTTGCGTAAATACGTACTTTAAGCTCTTGTGATCTGAGAATACTTCAAAATTTTCTCCATATAGATAGTGTCTCTAAAGTTTTAGAGCAAAGACGACAGCTGCAAGTTCTAAATCATGTGTTACATAATTTCTTTCATGATTTTTCAATGTCGTGATGCATAAGCTATGACCTTTCCTTCTTGCATCACTATACTTCCGAGTCCGTTGTGGGATGCATAACAGTAAACTACATACTCCTTGCCTTGCTCCGGTGTAGTCAGGATTGGTGTTGTTGTTAATCTTTTCTTCAGTTCTTGAAAAGACTTCTCACACTCCTTGCTCCATTCGAACTTGATTCCCTTCTTTGTTAGGTGAGTCAATGGTGCTGCCAATCTGGCGAAGTTTTCCACGAATCTTCGATAGTATCCAGCTAGTCCAAGAAAACTACGTACCTCAAAGATATTCTTCAGTTGCTCCCAATTCAAGACCGATTTAATTTTAGCTGGGTCCACTACTATTTTATGCTGCGAGATGACGTGCCCAAGAAATAGAACTTCAGACATCCAGAAGTTACACTTGCTACGTTTAATGTACAACTGGTGGTCACGTAGGGTTTGTAGTGTAATTCGTAGATGCTCCTCCTGTTCCCCCTTGGTCTTTAAGTAGATTAAAATGTCATCGACAAAGACAACAACGAACCGATCAAGGTATGGCCTGAAAATTCTATTCATCAAGTCCATGAATGTTGTCGGTGCATTAGTTAAGCCAAAAGGCATAACTAAAATTCAAAGAGACCGTATCTAGTGCGAAATGCCGTCTTCTCGATGTCACTTTCACGGATTCTTAATTGGTGATATCCTGACCGCAAATCAATCTTTGAAAAGTACTTTGCTCCTTTTAACTGATCGAAGAGGTCGTCGATTATGGGCAGTGGATATTTATTCTTGATCGTGACTTTATTGAGTTGTCGATAGTCGACACAGAGTCTCATCGATCCGTCCTTCTTTTTCACGAAGAAGACAGGTGCTCCCCATGGTGATGTACTGGATCGAATAAAGCCATTTTGTTATAGTTCCTCCAATTGCTTTTCCAATTCATTAGGTTCAAGTGGTGCCATTCGATATGAAGGAATAGCTATTGGTTTGGTACCGGGGTAAACTTCAATCGTGAAATCAAGTTCCCGTTTTGGAGGTAACCCTGGTAGTTCTTCTGGAAATACATCTGGAAACTCTAGAAATATAGCGATATCTTCCACTATTTTGCTCGAATCTTCTTCACCTACCATATGTGCTAAAAGAGCTAACTGACTGGTGGCTTCTGACCGTTGAAGTCGTCGTCCAGGCATTCGAGGAGTCAATAGTTTCTCCTTGTCTCCCAGAATTGTCAACGTTGGACCACCAGGAAGATGAAAAGTAACTCTTTTTTTTAAAACAATCTAAAGATGCATGAAATAAAGACAACCAATCCAGACCAAGCATAGATGCAAAATTCACAGATATGAATGAGTGTGATGCACCAGTATCAAACAAAATACATGCCCAAGAGCTAAATACAAAAAATCTACCTTCCATAACTGCTTTTTCTTGTTTTATTGCATTCTCCATGGGTGCAAGGTTATGGACTTGACCCTGCGCTCTCTGCTGGTTTTGTTGTCGAGGACTTGGCTGATATGGTTGTGCAGGGTTTCTCTGCTGGTAGGGAGGTCTTCCCTGATTATTCTGGGGTTACACATACTGTTGTTGATGTTGGGGCCTCGCTAGTGGGAGTTGCCTTTGATTTTGCCTAGATGTTTGCTCTTGTTGAGGTCTCCACTCAAGTTGGTGTTGTTGCGGTCGTGATTGTTCTCCTTGATTCAACAAAGGACAGTTCCTCCTAATATGCCTAGGTTGCTTACATTTATAGCATACGACTTCAGTATTTTGTTGTGCTGTCTTAGTCCCTTGACTTTGAGTTTTATTTGCTGGGTTCGTCTTCTGCTTCTTGTTCTTGTTATTTTGTTCTCGAGACTTTTGACTGCTTTCCCAATCAGCCTCGATAACTCTTGCAGTGTGAACCACCCGTGCATATGTTTGGTGACACGACGGGACCACCTTGAAGCGTATTCCTAGTTTTAGCCCTCTTTCAAATTTTAATGCCTTTAAAACTTCAGTATAAACTAAGTGACGTCCATAACGCGATAATTCTCAAAATTTCTTTTCATACTGAGTAACATTCATGTCACCCTGTACAAGTTCAGCAAATTTTATACTCTTTTGCTCTCTATCGGGTTCTGAAAAGTATTGTTCGAAGAATAATGCTTCAAACTCTACCCATGTCATTGTGGCGGCATCATGAGTTTCTCTGATGTTATCCCACTAGAGATCAGCCTCACCTTTGAGCATAAAAGTAGCAATCCTTACCCAACGTTCTTCGGCAGCTCCTATTTTAATCAGCTTATTGCGGATTCCTATAAACCATCTTTCTGCATCTAACGGATCTTCTGTTCCCACAAATTTGGTAGGATTTAGCCTCTGAAATTCTTTCAGGATCGAGGTCGGTCGTTCTTTAGGTACAACTACGATCGGAGGATTTGGATGATTTTGCGTTTGTTGGTTATTTTGCATGTTTGCTGCTATTCCATGTAGGATGCCTACAACTCGCTCGAGTTGTTCTTCGACACGTTGTGTACGGTTTCTTAGTTCTTCATTTTCTTGTTGTGGTTGCTGAGATGTTTCACCTTCCATTTCTATTGGTAAATCGTAAAGTTCTTCAACGTTTCTCCTTGAATTTCCTCGTGTCATTCTTCAATACACAATTAATTATCTATTAGGTTTTTCTACAACAATTCCTAATTATAACTATATACATACAATAGGTTAATAATAAAGCTTTTAGTTATTAATTTTCCACCCCAACTATACTTGCTACAAGATTCACTCTTTATAGCTTAACTTATGCTTGTGAACCTTTTAACCTAATACATATTTTTTTATAGAAAAATTTAAAACTCTCAAGCCTAGGAAATCAGGAACTTGTGCTCTAATACCAAGTTGTCATACCCCGTTTTTCGGAACTCTAGAATCCGACCCGATTCACTGAGTTCTAAAAATAAACGAGGCGTGAAGAGTGTTAATGAAGTGTAAATTAAAGCAATGAATAAAATTATTTCCTTTATTTTTTTTGAAAGGTAAACCATTTAATGAATAGTCAATTCCAGTCAACATTAATTACAATTTAGTAGTCAAAGTGAATTTAAAAATCAAAATAAAAACTGTTGAAAATATTTTTTGTACTTAACTGCACATACTTTAGTTAAATGGTCATAATTTCTTAACCGTAAATCAGAATGGTACAAATGAAACCATTCTGGAAACTAGATTTAAAGTTCTACAACGTCAGCAGAAATAGCCTGAGGCTAATTCGAAACATAAGATACTCAAAACTGGGTCTGACATTTACTAACAGATTTATACACAATTTTCAGAAAAATAACTTCGAATTTCTTATAATATCCAGTAATCATAAATTTGAAACTAAAATTACTTCCTAACCAGATATCCGAAATATATGTATAATGCCATTTTAAAAAGGAAAAATTGAAATATTTATTTGTTCTAGAAATAAGCCTTGATCAATTTTGAGCGAAACATGCCCAAAAATGTACTTTTCTAAAATTGATAGTAACAAATACGAAATTTATATAATATTTTATAAAACATAATTACTTCAGTTCAATAACATGAAAATTAAATAAAAATTAATACAACATTTGCTTAATTCTAATTCCAACATAAAAACAAATAATTATAATAATACATATCATAATTCTCATAAACAACCTATAATCCCAAGTGATATAGTAGTAATTATTCTTCAAATACAATAGATAACACATACTAACTCAAGAGATCCAAGCTATCTCTTTGAACCGCACCTTCTAAAATCTTTCGCTTTCAACTTGATCTGTAGGGGGAAATAATGGGTGAGTTAAACTCAGTAGGTGCAAACTATCTAAAAATACTAAATTTGAAACATGCAAAAATCACCATATTACTGCATAAAAAGAGATTTCTTTATAAATCTTTCAATAATTAACCATTAATTATTTTAGGTCTATTATATCGGTTTCCACCATCTCCTCATGCGGAAAACAACAGTACCTGTAGGTGTTATGGGGGTCCCCCATTACCGATACCATCTGGATTTGTTTTTAATCTAGATAACAAGTTATTAACAAACTTCCATTAATTCTTTTTTTTAAGAATAAAATATCAACCCCTTGCATTAAATAAATAAATGTAACCATGCAAGATAAATACATTTCATATATATTTTCATAACAAAAACATAAATTATAATTTTGTTTATAGTAGGGATCCCACCTACCTTAACTTGATGCCAAAAATCTTTTTTTTATCATCACCTTATTGTAGAAAATTCTCTTCCTTGAATGTTTGAATAAAAATATAACTATTTAATAAAGAAATTAAGAAATGGGAAGAGAGAAAAATGAGAGAATATAAGAAGTAAGAGAGGGAGAAGGAGAGATGGTGCAAGCTGAAATGAGGAAGGAAGGGGGTTTATATAGATTTTTTTTCCAATAGTGTCACAATTGAAATGGAGGCTAGTTACTATTAAAATGGTGGCTAATTACTATTAGAATGGTGGCTGATTTTTATTTTTAATTAAAACATGTTGGATACTATTGAAATTGAGGCTATACCATTGACCATACAATTCATCTAATGTATGCAAATATAATACTATACGTATTTTACTATTCATACATCACTATTTACCGTGACATAAAAATACTTGATTTACTTTGTTTGTAAGTCTAATTCATGTAGTATAAATTGGTACACAATATTCCTCGTGTATACTATTCACATATACTGTATTGTTCATGTATACCATACTATTCATCAAATGCTATTTTATAGAGTATAATATGCATATTATTATCACTCATACACTACTTATCAAATATTATTTATGTATACTAGATTAATTATACGTGTATGTATTTTACCATTATTAGGCGCACGTATAAAGGTTGAGCATTAACTTGACTACTCAAGTCAAGTATGAGTTTTGAGAAATAAATTTTTAGGGGTATTACACTTATCCTATTCTGAACAACCCATATCACCTCACAGCCCTTATCAAATTTTGAATTGTAGTTATTAGTGGCCTTAATTAATTTGGTTAATTAGTTTTAGGATCCCAAAAATAGTTGGATATTATGCTTATGGTCCTAAATATGTCCAGCTTTAAGTCTAGGTCCTGAGATGACTGTTGACCTAGTTGAAAATCCAAAAAATTAGATCAAATGTCCTCTGTAAAAAGTCCAAAATATCCCTAGCAATGTAATAAAAGACTGACGTACCTAGCGGTCCATTTTCTCCGTTAAAACTAAACACACGCGCGAATCACGTGTACAGTAGACGATGAAATAGATGAAAAAAAGACTACATGCATTTTTTGTGAAACACTATGAATGCATAATTTTTTTTCTTTTAAAGATTCATCAATGTCAGAAGTGAAGAATTTATTAAGAAAATTATAAAACTAATCAGATAAATTAAATTACTTAAGAATTATATATATTTTAAAATTAAATTTCAATAAATCTTTGTTATAAACTATTAATCTACAAATATTGTTTTATTGAAATAAAAATAATATTGTAATTAGTTAGTATATTTTAAAAAAATATTTAGTAATTAATAATTATTAAAATAATAAAAATAAATAATTTACAAATATCTTATTTAAAAAGTATTATTCTAGCACTAACTTAGACATGTTATTTTAGAAATAAAATATTTATTCAAATTATAGTAGTTATTTTTAAATGATTAACACTAAATTATCGAATCAAATTATTTAACATAAACTTTTATATTCTAACTAAAATAGAAATATTTATATTTTTAAAATAATGGAGAAAAATGACTAAATATATGTAAAAAATATAATATGCATTCATAGTATGTACTAATTTGATAGTTTTTTCATATAGGTAACTAGTACTATCAATTTAGCCAATTAAAAAAATTATTAAGTGGTTACGAACATTATTATTATTATTTTTTGGTACGAACATTATTTTCACGTATTAAGCTTTATAATATAAAGGTATATGGACCCACTTAAGGATTTATCATAATAGTTATAAAAGGAAACTAAATTGTAAGGTTGCTTGTTCAAGTCTTATAAATGCCTTTTGATTAACTCTATCGTAATCAATACGTATCATTATAAGAAGAGTTATATATATGTAATCAACAATCTATTACAGTTAAGTTTTCTTATCAAGTAATTTTAATTTTTTTCGTAAACAAATATATTTTTAAGTGAAACTCGCTAATTTTTCGATCAAACTGGTATTTAGAAATTCAATAATTTTTTTTAATTTTATTTGTTGCCTCTCTTAATAAAATTATATTAAATAAAATTAAATAATTAAAATACTACTACTTTATTAAATCTATTTAATAACAACAACAAAAATAAGAGACTGTTACTAGAATAATGCTAAGGTCATTGTCAGAATTAATGAAGTCTTTATTGCAATCATTTTTGCAATATGTAAACACAAATTGATTTCTTTAAATGATATTAAAATTACAATTTGCATCATTTAAGACTATGAAATTACGATTTATATAATTAATAAATTTTATCAACTATTAATTTTTTACTTTATATATTTTTAACAACTAAAAGAAAAAATTTTGTTACTAAATTAAAAAATAAATAATTTAATCATCTACAAATCATTGCTATAATTTTTTCTATTGAATGTAATGCAAAAATTAATATGCACTAAACATATAGATGTTTTAGTACTTATTAAAGAGAAATGCATTTCCTAATAATTAAAAAAAATAATTTTTTTTTATTTTGATAAGGTTATTGTCTAATCAATTACAAGTACAATTAAAGGCATAAGAGAGTACGAAAAGGATAATAAGATAGTTATTAAACCGTCAATCGCTATAAACATCGGAGGATCAATCATTGACGATAGAGAGTACTTGAACGCTCCTAAAATATACACAATTAATTACAAAGTCTATTCTGTCAATAGCAATAGACTTTACCAAGCTTATACTGGTAATAGCAACAAACTTTACCAGCTAAGCAAATTGTCACTTCCATTAATCAATTAATTGTAATGCTTTTGAATAAAATATTTAAAAATAAAAATATATTTTTTTAAGAGAAACGTTTATGTGTCAGTTACTAATACTTAATCAAAGATTAATTATTTAATATAATCACAAGAAACTTAATTTTCTAGTCACAAATTCTAATTGAAGTATTTCATGTTTATATAAAGTTGAGATTGATTTTTTTCATATTTTTTCTCGCTAGTATAATTAACTAAGAAGTAATATTATATTCCTATGAATTTATGAATTAGAAGATTTAATTATTATTATATTTTAATATCAATCTTATTGTCTCAATAAAAATTAATCACTGTCAAAATACATATACTAATTTGTAAAACCTTATACAAAAAAATTATTTAAGGAAAGAAAACGAAAATTAGTTTCATCTATAATTTATAACATTTTGATTTTGGAGGCTCCACTTGTTACAAAAATTTTAATTATTGTATATGTTACACTTTCGTCTCTTGCATTGATATATATTTTCACATGCTATCATTTTTCACGTTGTAGAAAAAAATTTAGTTAAATTATATTTTATTCTTAAAATGAAAGTTCAATATCTCATTTCTATAGAACCATTTAATTTATTAAAAAATATAAATAAAAAATATTAACAAATAATTGAAAGTAAGATGCATCAAAATATTTGATTCATTAACTATATCAAACTTTGATTTATAAATTTAAGTAATTTACACATATCTATAGCATCCCACTGGAGATCATCAAAAAGCGAATTTTTATCTGATAAAGATATTATCATTACATAAATAAGTCATTAGATAATATCAAAATACGTAATAGTAAAGTATAAGTAAAATGTACAGAAATAAAAGAATTAAAAATAAGGTGGGTGCAACATGTAGAAATCTAAGCAGAGATATCTAACTCAATTGGTCCTATTAGTGATTACGCATATTTACAAAGACTTAGTACAATAATGAAAGAATCAAACTAAATAACTAAGTTGTTTGTTTGAGTTTTGTAAATATATACTAATTCCGTTACACGTAGAATTATTTTTAATAGGTCAATGAGTGCGACCATGGGATTAGTCTTGCCTAAAGGCTGGTGCAGGATAACCTACCCACTAGAGAAACTAGGCATTCGCTTAAAAATTTGAAAATAATAAATAGTACAAAAGG
Organism: Macleaya cordata; assembly: GCA_002174775.1. Lineage (NCBI taxonomy): Eukaryota > Viridiplantae > Streptophyta > Magnoliopsida > Ranunculales > Papaveraceae > Macleaya > Macleaya cordata. Next base: position 75,377 of record MVGT01001085.1, on the reverse strand, counting down.
CTACATATAAAAAAATAATTCAATTTTTTTTTATTATAGTAGAAGTCTATGTAGGTCCTTTATGTAAAATACAAAATCATGTTTTAGGATTTGAATAAAATATTTAGTACAAACGAATTTCTTAAACAGTAAAAACTGTTCAAATTTTTTAATTTTATATAAGTAAATCGTAATGAATATCTAATATCATAAGGGTTATTTTATGCTGATTTTGCTATTAGAATATGCAAAGTTAAAACAAATAATTTTTTAAAAAATAAGTAATAGTCTACTATATGAATAACCATGGGTTTGGCCTTATAATTGTTATATTTTTTTTCTTTGAGGAGGATGTCTTAGGTTCGAGTCTTGTTAGGGTGTATAGTTTAAAATTCTGTAACTTGCAGCGTGATTTTGATAATTTTGGTGCTTCGACTTTTTTAGTTTACATTATCAACTAGCATATGTCCATTTGTTAGTTGTTGCGAGCTTGTAAAAGTCGTATTTCTATATTAATTAGTAGGGGTATCTTTATTAACAAGATACAATAATATATCGTTTTTATGTAAAATGTGTATATATAGCATCTATAAGAGCATCCACATTGGTTGTTAATGTAAGCTAAATATGGATAAATCGTTGCACATTGGATCCAATGTATTATACATTTCACATTATATGACAGAATGGAAAGCTATATTTAGATTTCTCCATAGATGATATGCATAAATTTAGGCATGCGCTATACAGGCTGGGAGTCTCACATTGTGCAGTCAAAGGGCTAGGCGCCTAGCACCAGTCGGTGTCCAGGTTAACCGCCTATTTTTTTAACTTAAAAGGAACCAGGTGGTCTGGGGTGTCGGCGCTTGGAACCAGACGGTGCACAGGCAGCCCGCTCTACCCTCTTTAAATTTTTTTTAAAAGCTTAAACTTTTATTGTGTTGCTTTATTTTATGTGGTTTATATCTAAATAGTATGAGCCCTACATGGAGATGATCTAAGAGTTGATTTTTTTTAATAAGATGTTCGTATCGCCATTTAGATCATCTTTAGAAAAACTAGACTTTTTTTAAGCTTTTATACTGTATAAAAAGTTAATTCTAAATGAACGGTAAAAAGATCATCACTATTCAATAAGAAACCATTGATTTCAATTAAATTTTTTATAGTGATAAGAATTTTAGAATAGACTGATTATCCTTCTAAAAAATTAACTCTTGGGTCATCACCATGTGGGACTTGCACTATGTAGACATAAATCAAGTACTTCAAAATTATACAACAAAAATATTCTTAAGAGTTTAAAAAAAAATTATCCTTTGAAACCAGGTGGTCTAAGGGTACACCGCCTGGTATTAGTTGGTTTGTTTTAGATTTAAAACCAGGCGAGCCCAAGGGACACTGTCTGACATTAAATTTTTTATTTATTTTTTAAAAATTTCCAATGTATCCTCATTTTAGTTTTTTATTATTTTTTAAAACTTTTTTTCTCCACTGATGTGCAACTAAACATTGTAATATAAAATTTTAATAGTAAAAATATATTATAGCTTTTGACTGTTGTGGATTGTGAGATCCCATAAATCGACCCCGTGACTCAGCCCAATGAGTCAGCGAGTACTATTGTAATTTTTGTGGGGTTATTACTTATGCGCACATTTAATTAATGAGGTGTACTTTGAAGATTTAAAAATTTCGGAGGTGAACTCTAGACCTTAAAGGTATTTTTGTCACAAAAACAAAGGGAGAAAAATTTGGGGTTGAGTTAAAAATAAATAAATAAAATTTAACTAGGTTTGGGGCCACGGGTTGGCCTGACCCGCGACCCAACTCGCAACCCAGGGCCAACTCGCCACCACCCCTCTCCCCCAATCAGCTGCTTTGCTGATCAAAAAAAAAGAAAAGAAAGAAAAGAAGAAGAGAGAGGGAGACTCGACAGAGAGAGAGAGAAGGAGAGAAAGAGTGCGTGAGAGAAAGATTGAGGGGGAGAAAGAGTGCGTGAGAGAGGGGGCTTGAGAGAAATCATTGGAGAGAGAGAGGGGAAGGAGGGCAGCAGCTGCTGCCGGAGAAGAAGAGAGACGCAGCAGCTGCCGCAGAGAAAAAAAAACCACAACAGCAGAACCGTGAGGAAGAAGGAGGAAGAAGGAGGAAGAAGGAGAAGAAGGAAGAAAGAAAGAAGGAAGAGGAAGAAAGGGAACTCAGCACATTCTTCCCCCTCTTATTCTTCTTGTTTGGGATAATTTTCTAACACTAAAACTCCAAAATAACTGTTGATTTCTTTGTGTAAAGATTTAGGGTTTTACTCCACTCACCCCTATGATGTAGATCTTGATGAGAAATAGCTCCAAGGTGGAAAAGGTGATGAATGAGCCGGAATTTTGAGGATTGAGGTAAGATCTCTGCAACTTACTATCTTGTTTAAGTTGCTTGGAGTGTTGTAAACTTAGGGTTCTTGAGGGAAACCGAAAATTTGTAAATCTTGAGTGATTCTCTTGTTTAATGATAATGATTTTAAACCAATTCTGAATTTTGTTGAAGGTGGACATCTTTTAAGTTGAATCTTTTGGTTGGTAAAGGAGTTTTGGAGAGAGATTCATCAAATTTTGTGGTAAGATTTTATTTCTTAACCAAGACATTAATTCTTTTGAAGTAAGAGAACATTTGATGAAGAAATCTTAAAACTCACCTTGTAATGGAGTGGATCTCTACATTGGTAAAGGCTAGTTGTAATTCTATTTGGATTATGGAATCTAAATGTTAATTAGTTAAATTGAGATTTTGGCAGAGAAGCTTGTTGTTATGATGAATTTAGCCTGAGTTGCGCTAAATTTTTCATGTCTTAATCGAGTTTTAGTTGTTTTCCGAAATTGGATTCTCAGATTCCACTGCACAGTATGAACTAAAACCTTCATAACTTTCTTACTTTAGATCCAAATCAAGTGCTTCCAATTTCTACTGATTCATAACATTTAAGCTATCTTCAGTAAAAATTTCACGAATTTTGGACAAGTAGACAGCTTATTGTAGATTTTTAAAGTTCACCTATCGTTTTCTAAAAACTAGCAGTTTCTGCAAAATGTATCATTAATCGGTACTTTTCTCATTTTTCGATTTGTTTTCTGTTGTTGATTTCTTCATGAGAAGTATAGATATAGATGTTATCTTTCTATTGCTTTTGGTTTCAACATTTTCAGAATTTCAAATGATTTGTAGTGATTATTTTTCCTAAAACTGTTACATATTTCTAAATTCTTAATATGGGATTACTTTTTGGTATTTGAAGCTTGCTAAATGTTTTCAATATTTTTCTAAACTTCTATTTGAGATAAAATAGCTAATTCTCTTTTGTGTAGATGTTTTAAGCTATAGGGTGTAGAAATGATAATTGTCTTCTAGTATCTTCTTTTCGTGAATAAAAGTTCACATTTATATAGGGTTGGTCTTAGAGTTCCTATATTAATTGTAGGCGTTGTTTTTAGAGGAATTGTACCTCATTGGGTGAAAATCGGGAATGGATTAGGCTTTCGGTGAGCAGCCTAGTAGCATTTTGAGGTAGGTGGTCAATTCATCTTGATAGCACCCAACTATTTTAAATGCATGTTTCGAACTAATATGTATGTACTTTTTGTATGCAAGGCATGGCATGAAATTTATGGATAACAACAAACTTATGATATGAAGAAAGCAATGAGAAACTGATTTTAATATGGAAAAAAATGCATACTTGATTATATATCATGTTTATGAAATATTACTCATGGATTGTGAACAAATGTGACTTCAATCTTACTATCATGATTTATGTAGATGAAATGATGGTCATGTTGGGAAAACCATGTTTTACATATGTGGAGTGTAACGCCCCGTACCCCAAATATAAGGGACATTACCATCAGTCTACAACGAGACTCAAATCCGGCAGAGTCTCCCCTGTAAACTGGACCTTTCGTCACCTAATAGACACAGTGCATACAAGAATTTATACGCAGCGGAAGCAAATTTAAACAAAAGGTATGCACTTAAAAATTTGCCACCCATTTTTTTTTCTCAACTCAACTGAAGTCCCAACGATGTAGGACCAGGAGGAACCTACAAATAACTACGACATTCAAATTTCTCGCTTAACATGGAGATAACTGTGATATCATATATAGTTATGTTTGTGGTTTCCTGTCAAAATATATATATAGTGAGAAAGATAAAGTAGGAGTTGTTTTCATATAAAACAAGTAACCATAAGGCTCACAAGCGAGCCATAAAACAATAGCCAAAACACCCACTGTGAACGAAAAGAGGGAAACCTACGTCAAAACGCAAAACCAGGAGTCCCTCGCTAAGGACCTCGACACAGCACCAACAAGGATCCTATCTCGATCCTCAAAACGTCAACTGTAAAACCACGAAAATGATTGGGTGAGAAACTCAGTAGGTAGATCAACCATCCTAATATCATCACATGCAGCGATAAATCCGATAACAACTCAAAGGCATTTATAGAAGCAATGCATATTACATAGTCGATTGAAACATCAAAGAAAAACCTGCATATACATATACGAACAATAGTAGTGTACTTCTACTAGTATAGCCAAGGAACACGACCGGGTTACCCCAGTCAGGATTATTTCGAGATCAGAACCAAGTACAATAATTGACGACTGCAGACTAGACAAGGGCCCCCAACAAATCCAGAGAAGGTTCCCCGATAACCTTCCCCCGCGTCTAACACCCATTGGGCAGGCATGCAAACCTTAGCTAAACTAGTTACTCAACACCACCCATAAACACGGTTTACCAGGAAATAATCGTGACTTCCCAGACTTCCCTAGATGTACCTGTCTCCCTGACGTCCCATTCCGCCCTGAAGACAAAAACATCTAGCAAAGTCTCAAATGGTGTACCATATCCGGATAAGCATGGTCCACCATCCTTGTAGAAAGTCCTCAACCTTTCACAAGCTTACCTTAGTGATAATATATAGTAGTATATATAGATATATAGGTTGTGTGTCTTTTAAGTTAAAGTTCGAAAACTATTTTGGAAGAATCCCTTTTTGAAAATCGAAGTCCTTTTTGTAGAAATCCCCTATTTGAAATTTCTTCTCTTTTGAAAATCTACATACAACAAGTGAAACTGGTCCTAAGGGTGAGGGACCATGGCAAACCAACTCACCCACCCTCGTAAGGGTGAGGATCCCTGGCAAGCCAAACACACTCACCCATAGGGTGCCGGACCATGGCAAGCCAACTCACCCACCCCC
>MVGT01001085.1:12788-45763 GCA_002174775.1 Macleaya cordata | reverse complement strand
CATCGGGCAGGCATGCGAACCTCAGCTAAACTAGTTACTCAACACCACCAACAAACATGGTTTACCAGGAAATAATCGTGACTTCCCAGACTTCCCTAGATGTACATGTCTCCCTGACGTCCCATACCGCCCTGAAGACAAAGACACCTAGCAAAGCTTCAGATGGTGTACCACGTCCAGATAAGCATGATCCACCATCCTTGTAGAGAGTCTCCAACCTTTCACAAGCTTACCTTAGTGATAACATATAGTAGTATATATATGTGAGTTGTGTGTCTTTTAAGTTAAAGTTCGAGAACTATTTCGGAAAACCCTTTTGAAAACCAAAGTCTTTTTTTTTGTAGAAATCTCCATTTTAAAAATTCATTTCTTTTGAAATCTACATACAAGAAGTGTAACTGGTCACAAGGATGAGGAACTATGGCAAGCCAACTCACCCACCTTCGTAAGGGTGAGGATCCCTGGCAAGCCAACTCACCCACCCCCATAAGGGTGAGGATCTCTGGCAGGCCAACCCACGCACCCAAGTCTATGGGACCTGGTAAAGCAACTCACCTACCCTCGTAAGGGTGAGGAACCCTAGCGGCCAACACACACAGATCACTCGGGCGGGAATCCGAGTGGAAGTAACACATGCACAAGTCTACCTAAGGCATACACGGTTTTCCGTGTCGTCGTGAACCCTATCAAGCCCGGTAGTGAGACGCCACTACCGTCTTCAGGCGGTCACGGAAGAAATTTCTTTTTTTGTCACATTTTTAAAGTTGGGTTTCACATCGAGAAAACACTCGATAAAATAGATTCACGTCTCTTCCAAAGATTTCCAATATATCAAACACGGTTTCAACTACACATGTAAAATATAGTTTTCAAAACATAACCATCATTTCATCCACATAAGTCATGATAGTTCACAATCCATGAGAAATATTTCATAAACATGATATATAATCAAGCATGCATTTTTCTATATTAAAATCAGTTTCTCAATGCTTCTTCATATCATAAGTTTGTTGTTATCCATAAATCACATGCCATGCCGTGTATACAAAGAAAATATGTACATATTAGTTTGAAACATGCATTAAAATGGTTGGGTGCTATTAAGATGAATTGACCACCTACCTTCAATGGTAGAGAAAAGGTTCACCCTCATTACCGAAAGAGTTTGAAGCTCCCAGCTCACCAGCTGAAGGAGAAAATAAAGAAAAACAACAATTAGGTTTTATAACCTAGAACCCAAAACTATAGAAAAAGTAAAACAAGCATAAATCAACCTTTAGAGCCTTAAACTCAGACATCATAAGTCAGAAAAGTCCACAAAGCCTATTTTAACCTCGTATGTCTCCATCCACTAGGCCTTGTTCAAGATGAAACCATAATTCCATAACCCACTATCTTTACAAATATGAGGTTAACTAAAAATAGTCCCATAAGTCTTAGAAATCATCCAAATAAGAGGAATGCTCAATATATAATGTAAACCCACAGAGTATTATCATGTCCATTCATGTAACTTTTATCTTTTCTCCAAATAATAAGGCACATTCATCAAAATCCTCAAAACATCTCAAAAATCTCATCCTAGACCTAAAGTTCATCATCAACTAGGGCTTTAAATTTCTCTTATGCTTTTCCATCATCCACCTCCATCAATTCAAGATTTAACCTAAACAGTCCCAATTTCATTGTTAAACTCATATTAAAAATAGATTTAAACTAAATCCTCAAAGTACAAGCATTTTCATTTTCTCAAAAATAAATCAAAGAACAAGGAGAGTTATACTAACATAAGGTTTGATAGACCAACTTCAACTCTTACTTCCTAGTATACCAAATTCATTTTACATAAAAACCTAAGCATTTAACCTCAAATAACCCCCCTTTTTTTTCTTAAAATTGATAAGAAAACCAACCTTAGATGTTTAGTAACTTGAAACAACTTCTAGGTCACCTCCCAAACCCTAGATTAAGCTCCCAAGATGTTGTCCTATAGCATGCATGTTCGTTTTTCATCAAAAGTCCCAAAATTTCATCATCAAATTAGGGTTTGATCTTACCTCTACCAACAACAACCCACTAAAACCCTCTTCTTCTACTTTGATTGGCATCACAAATCAAGGGTTTCAAACCCAAATCAGTTGTGTCATGCTTTAAACTCTCACAAGAACTTAGTTCTTAGCTTCAAAATAACTCCCTACAACTAATTTTCGTTTTCCATTCAAATACCTCAATTTTCATCATTAAAATTTCATCCAAAACATAAAAAGAGGTTTAAATCTTATCTCAATCCTTAAAATCAGGCCAAAACAATAATCTCCTCCATCAATCAAGCTCCTCCAACAAGATCTACAACAATGAATGAAGTAGAACAAAAAAACCCTAAGTTAATACAAAAAGAAATTAGCAGAAATGAGGGGTTTTTAGGGTTAGAAATTCACCCTAAACAAGAAGAATAAGAGGGGGAGATTGATGGCGACTCCTCTCTCAATCCCCCACTCGATTTCTCTCTTATTTCTCCCTCCTTCACCTTCTTCCTCTTCTCCACGTCTCTCTCTCTCTTCCTATTTTTTTTTCTTCTTCTCTCTGCAGCAGCTGGAACGGCAGCTGCTGCTGTTCCGTTCTCCTTCTCCGGCGACTTCTCTCTCTCTCAGCCTCTCTCCCTCTCGGTCTCTCCCTCTCCCGGTTTCTCTCTCTCAGTCTCTCATGTGTCTCTCTCTCTCTCTCTCAGCTTCTCTCTCTCTCTTTCAGCTCTTTCTCTCTCTCAGCTCTCTCTCTCTCGAGCTCTCCTTCTCTTCTTCTTTTCTTTCTTTTCTTGTTTTTTTTTTTGTTTTTTTTCTGATTAGCATAAAGCTGATTGGGGGAGAGGGAGGTGGCGGGCTCAGTTTGGGTCACGGGCTGGGTCGCGGGTCAGGCCAGCCCGTGTCCCCCAAACCTAGCTAAAAAAAAATAAATCCCTCTCTCCCCTTTTTTTTGTTAGCCAGCTTTTATTTTTATTATTATTATTATTATTAACGGGGTTTCACACTAAGGTATGCAGTATGCTTCTTTTTTTTACCCGTTACTACTAGTATGATAGTATAGTTATTCATTTTCTATCATTTAATTAATGTATACCTTTGCTTTGACTTAAGGTCTCAGTGAACTTGTTTGGAGTATTAACTCCTGTAGTTAAATATTTCAGGTGGTAGAGACCAAGCGGCATAATACGCTTGACTGATATCTTCTAGTGGGAACCTGCTGCCTTGTGCATTGTGGGTGGACCACTCTCCTTATTTGTTTTAAATTTAAAGTTTTGGTTTAAAGTATTCTTATTATTGTACATTCGTTTAGTATGAGAGACAGTTGAGAAATCTATTTGTGGGTTTATGCTGGCTTCAATTATTTTTAACTTGTAGCCAAAGATGAGGCTTAAGTACAGATTTTAACTCAATTGAGATTTTGTTTCATTTTTGGTTTTGAGTATTATCCTTTGTTTATTTTATATAATTCATTTTCTGCAATGGTACAACTGTGGATTCATGTAGAGATATGTTCTCTACAGATTTGTTAAGTGGAGATATGTTCTCTACAAATTTTACTAATGGAGATATGTTCTCTACAGTAATCGTAAGTAGAGATATATTCTCTACTGCTGTTATAGGTTGGGATTTGTTCCCTTAAAAAAAAATAACGACCTCTTTTTTGCATAAGTACCAACTGGACTTGTGTGAAAATTAGGGTCGTTACAACGACTAACAACGGATTCTAAATTATCAAAATTTGAATAAGTTTGTTATTTTTTTCTAATTTATAGAACATGTAACATAGGTGCATAGTGCGCACTAATCAGAATAGTTACTTTAAAAAACTATTTACTTTAGTCAATTACATTAAAAAAATTAGGTGGTTTATAAATATAATTTTCACATATTAGAATTTACAATATAACAATATACACCCATCAAGGGTTATCACAATGGTAAAAGAAATCAAACTATATTAAGTAATTATTTAATTAACTTTATTATACTTAAATTATTCAAAATGGATCGATGAGTACAACCATTGGATTAGTCTTACTTAAAAGGTGGGGACGATGCTCATAATTTCAATACGTGCCACATAATTAAGCAATTGTATTTTAAGTAATGCTTGAGTTACAGCAAATTCCTACAGAATTTGCTACCACTCAAGCATCCAACGGTCAAAGTGATTTGCATCTCCTCGTATTTCGCATCCCATCCTAAAGTGTTATGAATCTCACCGTGAAATGTGCCTGCTGTAGCAAATTCGGTAGGGATTTCGGTAGCCCTAGCACTACCGNTAATCAGAATAGTTACTTTAAAAAACTATTTACTTTAGTCAATTACATTAAAAAAATTAGGTGGTTTATAAATATAATTTTCACATATTAGAATTTACAATATAACAATATACACCCATCAAGGGTTATCACAATGGTAAAAGAAATCAAACTATATTAAGTAATTATTTAATTAACTTTATTATACTTAAATTATTCAAAATGGATCGATGAGTACAACCATTGGATTAGTCTTACTTAAAGGGTGGGGACGATGCTCATAATTTCAATACGTGCAACATAATTAAGCAATTGTATTTTAAGATCGAAGCACAAAAATTTGGTGTGATCTCTTTCTCTTTCGCTTTTATCTTCTAATTTTCTATGGATAAAGTGATAAATGTTTTTACATTTGATATAAATATAAGCACAAAAGCATAATGCTCTTACTTTTTGTTATTATAAAGGTAATCAACTACTGGTACTTATTAAAGTTGAACGTATAAAATATATATGCCTCATATTAGTATTATTATAAAGTAAAACGATATTCCTAATTTTAAAACCTAACGAAGATAATGCATGTGCAGCTTTCTTTATTTATTCAAGACCTAAGTCATTCGTCCTTGCTTCGATCTAAGATAGATGTAATTTACGAAGTCTTAAATAATAGCACTTACTAATACCCAAAGTCATTAATTTTTTTAATATCTAAGGGCATCAACAGTGGTTACAATATCTAGCTAAATTTGTAAAAAAAGTTACGTAGTGGAGGTTAGAAAAAATGGAAATGGATCCTACAAGTCTCATGGCTAAGTCAAATTTGGCGGTTTCCATTTTCAATCTAGAGATTTATAGCTAGGCGGGTGGGGGGGAGTCGTCTGATTTGGGGCGGCTTGGTGAGAAGGCGTCTGAGAATAGGGTGGGTAGGGGGAGAGCGTCTGATGTGGGGCGGCATGGGGGAGAGCGTCTAAACATTTAAAAAAAATTAATAAAAAAATAAAATTTAAGACAAAAGCATCATTTTCAGACGCCCCTAAGGGATACCGTTCGAATTTTGAAAATAGTTTTTTTTTAAAGAATGACAGTTATGTCCCTTAAATAGTTTTTTATTATTATTCTTTTTGCAAACTTAACTTTTTCTACTGTGTTACTTTAAGATGTAAGATAAATTTGGTAAGCTAAATTTGACTTTTACCCTTGGACCACTGTGGATGGCGTAATGTATGTTCTTAATAATACTATTATAAGTAAAAATGATATTTTTATTAGTTAATAATATGTGTACTCGATAATTTTAAAATACGTGGCATTACCATAACAGATGAATTAGTAGAACTGCAAAGCATTCGATAACTCCAGCATGCCTCAGAGGTCGATCTATATATAAATAAGTAGATAAGGACGCCTAAAAATCGGATAAAAAACTTATCAATTACTTGGTGACTATGTCTTTTCGATTAGGATAATCACTAAATATCCTAATTATCTCTTTAGAAAATGAAGATTATTCTTAAATGTACAACATGCAACCACCTTATATATTTTTTTCTAAATATTTTTATTTATATTTCTATCTTAACTATCTAAATCATAGTTATTAATACCGATTTAATATGTTAGTTATCAATACTGATATAAATTGTTATTTATTGACTATATACATGAAGAAAACACAATATATATGAACCATAAACGTCAATATCAAGTATTAGCCATTCAAATATAACTGACATTAATGTAAACACATGTGCAGAACGCACATGTTTCCTACTAATTTTGTAAAGCTGAAAGTTAATTAAAGACTCCTATAATGCTCCAATAATTCATATATTTTCTTCTTTTAAATAAGTATTAAGATGGTATATGTGAAGTTGATATTTTATTTGTACCTTAAATTTTTCTAATGTGGTTTTGATAAAAAGTAAAAAGTGTTGTTAAAACGATACATTATTAATATGTGAAGTTAATGTTATATATATATATATAGCCATACATACATACATAAGAATTGCATCTTTAGATTTTTATTTTTTTTTATCTTGTTTCTTTAGATGATAAATTTTTAATTGTACAGTAAATTAGATGCAATTAGAATTGTTACAATTAACTATGTAACATATTAACAGATATTTATGATTTAACTTTTAGTTTTTCTCATATGATTTGTGAAGTATGAAAACCCTATTACAATTTTTTACTTATATTTGTCACTGAATAAATAGTTATTTTTTTAGGAAAAACTAATCAGATAAATCATTTTTAAAAATCTACAACAACTAAATTAAATTACAAAATAAAAAATTTAACTGCAAACATTACTTTCATGTTAGGGTAAATCGAGTGGTAATCCCTTAATCCAATCCCATGATCCGTTGAGAGATGGATGAAGGGATCCATACTGGCTATTGAAGAATTCCTTAAAAATTAGAAAAAAAAGAGGGAGAGAAATAGAGAGAGAAAATGTTATCCAATGAGCAGCACAAGAGAGAAAAAGGGGAGAGAGAAAAAGGGGGGAGAGAAAAAAATAGTTAACTGCATTTTTTTAGAGAAAAATCTGCCCTTATCTTTTGAGTTGTCTGCTCTTTTGATCAGCGCTCCACTAAATAGATTAGTGGCCTGCTCATCCAATCACCTCTCCACTAGGGATCTACTATTTAGTGGAAAGACTTGTAATACCCCATATCCATATTTTTATGATATTATTCATTTATTTGGTATGGGTATACATAATTTAAGTTGGGTGTGTTTAGTATTTTAGTGTTTGGAAGCTGATTTGGCTAAATTGGGTTAGGATTAACTAACCTAGATTATGTAGACCTAGTTGTAATATCCCATATTTTTATTATAGTTGTTGTGTGATTTGTATTTTATTTAGTATGAGTGTACATAACTTAAGTTGGGTATATTTAGTATTTTGGTGTTTGGGGGCTTATTTAGCTAAACTTGGTTAGGATTAATCAAACCTAGAATATGTAGACCTAATCTTGTAAACGTAAGCAAGGAGACCCATTTGTAATTGCTTCCTCTTATTCCTATAACCAAACATTTAGAAAATCTAATTTATTTAGAAAACTAACTTCTTAAGAAACCTATTTGTGGTGAGTCAATTTTAATTTCTAATTTTTTTATTTTATTACTAGGAGCCTTTTACACAAATAAATCTTTCAAAAAGAGTCCAAAACCTACTAAAAATATGAAAATTTGCTACCCAAGTTATCTCACAACCTAAGGACACTTTCTAAGCATAAAAAACTCTGAAAGAAAACTTTAGGGCCTTCTTAAATTTGTATATGGAAACATGTTTACATTAATTTTGTGTTTTATAAACTTGTTGTAATTAAGCTTACACTAGTTTTACGCTTAATATGCATGTTGAAATCAATCTTATGTTTGTAATGGAGTATAGAACTATGCTGAAATCATATTTGAACTAATGTATCTATGCTGGAATTATATCTTTATCATATTATAATTGAAGTCTGACCACGCCACGTGGCAATCTCTTACAAACTTTCATAGTTTTCTAAAATTCTATTACGCCACGTTAGCCATTCTCTCTCTCTCTCTTTCGTTAGTAAGTTATTTGAATAGCGAAAATGCTTTTGTGACCGATATCTGAATCTGTATATTTTTACAGATTGATGTGGCAATCTCAATCCACCATTTGTTATGATTTGTGTGGTCCCCACAACTAACTGCTTTGCACAATGAGTGGTGGATTGAGAGTGCCACCTCAATCTGTAAAAATATACGGATTCAGATATCGGTCACAATAGCACTTCTGTTTGAATAGACACCTATTTTAGTAAAACTTAATTGGGCCATGCCCTTTTTTACCCATTTTATGAAAGTAGATACACTTTTCAATAGACGTGTCCAATGTCTCACACACAGTAAAGGTACCCTTTCACTAACTACAATAAAACGCCATTAACTTTCCTAAGGGGTTTGATTGGTCCAATTGGTTTCACAAACCATTATATATAACACAATCCATCTTTCTGTGAAATAGACGTTCTAATAAGTATTAAAAGCAACATCTAAAGGCCACGCCTTATTATTATAAGTTAGTAGCCCAATACCTAAGCTTAGATTCAAGCTTCTAATTTGGATCTTCAATAAGTCGCCTGTACTTAATTTAAGTGGTGATCAATAATGACGAAGATCGAACAGCAACTTGGGACGATTTTGTAGAATGAATGGTTGAGTTGTGAAGTTCAACAACGACAAATAAAATATTTTTTAGAGTTTCTACCACCTATTGTCCTACAAATTTCTCCTTCTTATTGTTTTTTAGAGTATTTAGTTTTTAGTAATTAATACATACTACTTTTTATTTTGAATGAGTTAAGATCCATGTGCATTGCTTAAGTGTACGTACATCACTTGCAGAGTTGTGGAGATGATCTGTAATGCCCCGCCCTCATATTTCAAGTCTGCAACCCTTACTCAATGAGAACTAGGCATTCCGGCGGAACCATTAACATCCTGTAGCTTTAGAGTGTACGCCTTATACCAAGCTAACAAGAGGCTTGCACTCACATTCAAAATACAAGTAAAATAAGCTGAATATAAACTTTATTAACTCAAGGATAAGTTGTCAATTGAACAAACGAATGAACGAATATTCTTAAAGAATAATGGACTAAACATGTGTCCAAAACAAACTAAACTTAAATGAAAGAATCAAGTAATGTCTTCACGAAAATCTAAAGAACTCTAAAGACTTATTTTTGAACTACGAACATCACCGCTACTGATTATTCGCCTATTGAACTGTACCTGAAAAGATTAATGGTGGTGTTAGGTCAAAACCTAGCCAGCAAGTTCACTAGTTCCCTTGGCTTAGATTTAGGAGAACCATGAGTTTTATATGAGTAAGTGTATTAACATTACAGCATAAGATATGTCAGGATAAAAGATTAAAAGAAAAGAGATGCACAAGATAACGGTTGTTGTGTTTTATGATCTTTAGTTGAGATTAAGTTATCATAATAAGTAGTGCTCCCTAATTACTACCCATGTTTCACCCGTCCCGATAGTTCACTCGGGACACTAGTCGCGCGTCACGTGAATCCGATGAACCGCCTCGAAATCCGTCCTCGAACACTGGTAACCTTGTCGGCATTACTTACATGTCAAGTGATTCCATAGACCTCACTTGGCGATTCCGTAGACCTCGCTTGGAGAGGACCAGGCCTATACAGGACCTAAACTACGTTTGCATACAAGCCAAACAAGTTGATTAAGCACACATCAAGCTTATGGAGGTTTCTTACTTATTCTTTCTGCATCCACAAGTGCTTATCTTCATGGAAGCAATTCACAAGAAGTTACATATGCATTCTAAACTCATAAATACATATTCTTTAATAGTATGCATGTACATAATCATAATATCTTTCATACATAAACTAACTACGCAAAAGAAACTCACCAAAAATACTTTTAGGGTCAAAAGGCCAGTAGGTATCGATAGACCTTCAGTGGGTATCGATACCCACTTTCAGACGTGGGAGGTATCGATACCCTCCAGAGGGGGTATTGATACTAGCCCCATCTGAAAGCTGGTATCGATACCCATATATAGGGTATCGATATCCTCTGGGTTTTCTTACCTGCAACATTAGGGAATCATATAACCATCAAATATTCATAGATTTCATACATTCTAGCTATTAGAAATATGCACACATCATATGATCATGGATTACTTGCATTCATTCATGTAGTTAACATATAAGCAACATATAATCTAGGTTTTCATGCATTCAATCATTAAGAAAGCATACCAGCATCATAGAAAACCTAAAGAGTAAGTTACTACTTACCTTGACTCACCAAAGAGGTTGAATCCAAAGGAAGAAGAAGAATAAGATGAATCCTTGCACTCTCTCTCGCGAACATGACTCTTCCTCGATCAATCCTTGTAACACCCCTTTAATTTAATTTACTAATTTTAGGGGGCACCCACTATTGCTAAGGGCACCCTGACAGAGTTTTAGTAAGTTTGGGTTTATAATTAGTTATAAATATAAACTAAAACCCAAAATCTCTCCCACTTTATGCTGATCGACCAGAATAGAGGAGAGAGAGAGAATCGGCAGGGAGAGAGGGAGAGCAAGGGAGAGAGAACCCACCAGGGATTGGAGGCAGAGAAACTCCAAGTTCCTCTTAAAGGATCGATCGAGGAAGAGTCGTGTTTGCGAGAGAGAGTGCAGGAGTTCATCTTCTTCTTCTTCCCTAGGATTCAACCTCTTTGGTGATTCAAGGCAAGTAGTAACTTACTCTTTTGGTGTAGACTTAAGTTTCTATGATGTTGGTATTTGCTTCTAACGAGTTAATGCATGAAATCTAAAAATAAATATGTTGTATGCATTTTTCTGTGGTTGAAAGCATGAATCTAGGTTTATATGAGGATTACATGTCTTTTAATGTTATTGTGCATGAAAACTATGATATTAGAAGCATGGTTATAAAACCCTAACTTTTGTATAGCAGGAACCCAAGTTTACTTGTGATAACAAGTGAAAACGAAGGCTTCAAATCGCACAGGACATAGATGTGAGGAGTATTGATACTCCCAAAAGAAGTATCGATTCTACCCACATCTGTAGTCATCGAATGTGAGGAGTATCGATACTCCCAAAAGAAGCATCGATACTACCCACATCAGTAGTCAGCGAATGTGAGGAGTATCGATACTCCCAAAAGAAGTATCAATACTACCCACAACTTTACTCAGTGAATGTGAGGAGTATCGATACTCCCAAAAGAAGTATTGATACTACCCACATCTGTAGCCAGTAGACATATGGAGTATTGATACTGCTAGACTTGTCAGTAAATCTCATCTTTTGTCGTTAATAATCTTTTTTATGTACATGCATGTGATCTACATGAAGTAGGATATGTATGTTTATGTTTAAACATGTATTAATAATAGTGAATGCATCTTTAAACATTGGGTTAAGTACACTTTGGATGGTGATCATAAGAGAACATGCTTAATATACAATTATCCTCCATAAACTTGATGTGTGCTTAAATAACTTATTTGGCTTATGTGCAAATATAGTTGAGGTCCTGTATAGGCCTGGTCCTCTCCAAGCGAGGTCTACAGAATAGCCATGTGAGGTCTACGGAATCACTTTAAACGTAAATAACGCAGATAGGGTTATCAGTATTCGGGGGACAGATTTCGAGGCAGTTCACCGAATTCACGTGGCGCATGGCCAGTGTCTCGAGTGAACTATAGGGACGGGTGAAACATGGGTAGTAACTAGGGAGCACTACTTGTTGTGATAACTTAATCTTAACTAAAGATCATAACACACAACAGTCGTTATCTTGCACAACATTTTACTATGTTTAATCATTTATTGACATATCATATACAATATTGTTAATGCACTTTTGTGAAACTCATGGTTCTCCTAAATATAAGCCAAGGGAACTAGTAAACTTGCTGGCTAGGTTTTGATCTAGCACCACCATTAATCTTTTCAGGTCCAGGTCAATAGGTGAATAATCAGTAGCGGTGATGTTCGTAGTTCGAGAATAAGTCTTTGGAGTTCTATTAATTTCTGTGAAGACATTACTTAATTCTTTCATTTAAGTTTAGTCTGTTTAGACACATGTTTAGTCCATTATTCTTTAAGAATATTCGTTCATTCGTTTATTTAAATTGACAGGTTATCATTGAGTTAATAAAGTTTATATTCAGCTTTATTTTACTTGTGTCTTGAATGTGAGTGCAGCATCTTGTTAGCTTGGTGTAACGCGTACTCCCTAGAGCTACCGATTGTTAATAGTTCCGTCGGAATGCCTAGTTCTCATTGGGTAAGGGTTGCGGACCTGAAAGGTGAGGGCGGGGTATTACAGTTGGTATCAGAGCCTCATGTTCAAAGTCCTAGAGGGAGTAAAACGAGTTAAGATGTTGTTTGTGACACTTAGGCACAAAATCTAAGGGTGCACTTGAATGAATTGCTTGCTTGTTGTTTGCTTGCTATTTGGCTTGGATAGCGATAGACTTAGTTCTGTTTCTTACCCTCTTTTTCTAGTATCTCAGAACTTTATCTGGGATGTGAGGAAGAGGTAGAGGTGGTTGGCGTGGAGGTAGGGGTGCACGGGGGAACAACAATGATGTTCCAATTGATGAGATTAACGCACCACAGCCTGAGTTTCCTCCACCACCACAACAGGGAGAGACTGGGCAAGGATCGGGTCAGAATCGGGCAAGAGGCGTTAACCCTCAAATGTCAGAGTAGACGGTGTTGCGTCAAATGATTACGGAATCTGTAGGGGCAGTTGTGGATGCTAGGCTGGATGTTAGGTTAGGTGCTAAGGGTCCCGGGGCACCAGCTCCGGTCCAAGTGCCACAACCGCCAATGGTACGAACAGGAGCACCCATGTGGCTGGAGTTGCATAAACACTTTCTGAGTTTGAAGCCACGAACTTTTGTGGGTTCTACAAATCCATTAGTGGCTCATCAATGGATCAAGGAGATGAAAAATACGTTCCGTACTTTTGAATGTCCAAATGAGTATAAATAGATATTTGTGGTTTTTTCAGCTTGTTGATGACGCTTTAGATTGGTGGGAGTCTCGTTCCCAGGATCTGGATACTACCACCCTAACTTGGCAGCAGTTTCAAGTGATGTTCTTTGACCAATATTTTCCTCAAAGTGCACGAATGGTGATGGAAAAGGATTTCTAAGAGTTGAGACAGAAAGACGACCAGATAGTAGTCGAGTATAAGAGAGAGTTCTATAGGCTAGCGTTGTATGCTCCAGGTCTTATTCCGACTGAGCAGAGTAAGATACTGAAGTTTTTAAGGGGATTGAACCAGCAGATCTCTAGGCATATCATTAGGCAGTCGAGTTTTGATACGGTTGCCAATGTTGTGGAGTGTGCACGACTCCATGATTAGAAAATCCAAGAGGCACGCCGAAAAAGGAGTGAGAAAGCTAAGACCAAGTCAGTTGATAAACATGACCAGAAGAACGGTCAAGGACAACAAGGAAAGAATCGTGAGAACAAAGGTACCTGGAAGAGACAAAAAAACTGAAGAGAAGAACACCGGTGCGGTAGTTCCTGCACAGCCCGAAGCACTGAGAGCTAAAGGAGGCAATAAACGACCAATTAGAGGTCCTTGTTATGCTTGTGGAGAGGTAGGCCACAGAGCAGTGGATTGCCCGCAACGCAATGGGGCACAAGGGGCTAGGCAGAATCAATAGCTGAGGCAGAACAGACAGGGTCAAGCTCGACCACAACCAGTACCTAATCAAGAGACACAACAGCAGGGATAGAAAAAAGGATAGCCTCAGGGTAGAGCCTATGTTGTAGTACCTATGGATGCGAGAGCACCAGAGGGAATGGTGGAAGGTACGTTCCTAATTCACACTCTGCCTGGCCGAATTCTTTTTTATTCTGGAGCTTCTTATTCCTTCATATCACGTATATTTTTGGACACCTCGACACTTAGGCCAGAAAAGTGTGATTACCCTTTCTCTGTTATGTCACCTGTAGGGAGGACAGTACCAGTAGAGCTAGTTTGCAAGGGTTGTGTTATTAGTTTAGAAAAATTGGACTTCCCCTCAAACCTTTTTGTGTTTGGTCTAGAGGGCTTTGATGTGATACTAGGCATGGATTGGCTTGCTGCATACCATGCGAAGTTGGACTGTTACACAAAAATGGTAACATTTTCGATACTAGAGGAAACGACATACGTGTTGTCGTTGGCGGTAGGATGTGGTCTTGATAGGACACACTTGTGCTTTGTGGATATGTTGGAGCAACCGGTTGAAGGTGAAGGGCTTGAATCGATTCTTGTGGTGCGCGAATACTGTGATGTATTTGGCGAGGTCCTAGGGTACCACTTCACAGAGAGATAGACTTCGGTTTGGAGCTAGTTCTGGACACAAAACCGATTGCTAAGACACCTTATCGGATGGCTCCAATAGAGATGAAAGAATTGAAGAACCAAATAGACCAGTTTTTGGCTTAGGGTTTCATACGTCGTAGTTCGTCACCTTGGAGTGCACCAATTTTTTTGTTAAAAATAAAGATGGGTCCAGGAGACTATGTATAGACTATCGGGAACTAAACAAGGTTGCGGTAAGGAATAAGTATCATTTGCCTAGGATAGATGATCTGTTTGATTAGCTTAAGGGAGCACAATAGTTCCCTAAGATAGACTTAAGGTCAGGGTATCATCAGCTGAGAGTTCGAGAGTAGGACATTCCCAAGATAGCATTTCTGACAAGATATGAGTCTTAAGAGTTCTTGGTAATGCCGTTTGGACATACCAATGCACCAACAGTGTTTATGGATCTAATGAATCAGGTTTTCAGAGACTTCTTAGATCATTTTGTGATTGTCTTCATTGATGACATTCTGATTTACTCCAAGACACGAGATGACCACGAGATTCATTTGCGTAGAGTGTTTCAGACTCTACGAGAGCATCAATTGTATGCTAAATTCGAGAAATGCGAATTTTGGCAACAATAGGTGAAGTTCTTAGGACACGTAGTGTCGAGAGCGGGAGTACAATGGATCCCTCCAAGGTTCAGGCTGTACTGGAGTGGCGACAACCCACTACAGTGACAGAGGTTCGAAGTTTCTTAGGTTTGGCTGGGTATTATATTCGGTTTATCGAAGGATTTTCGCGGATAGCAGGTCCTTTGACTAATCTCACTAAGAAGGACGTTACATTCAAGTGGGATGACAAGTGTGAACAAGCATTTCAAGAGCTGAAGGCAAAGTTGACAACAACTCATGTTTTGATCATACCGGAGAGTGGAGCCAGACTTGTGGTATTTACCGACGCATCGCATCAGGGACTGGGATGTGTTTTGATGCAGAACAATCGAGTGGTTGCTTATGCTTCGAGATAGTTGAGGACTCATGGGCACAACTATCCAACTCATGACCTTGAGCTAGCAGATGTAGTGTTTGCACTCAAGATTTGGAGACACTACTTGAGCTCTTCTCAGATCACAAGAGTCTCAAATATATATTCTCGCAGAAGGAGTTGAATATAAGGTAGCGTAGATGGTTGGAACTACTGAAGGATTACGACTTTCAGTTGCAGTACCACCTGGGAAAGGCCAACGTGGTGGCAGATGCTCTAAGTAGGCAGCCTAGAGGCATAGTGGCGACTATGATGGTCCAGCAGTGGCAACTACTAGAGATAGCATCGGAATATGACTTCGATTTGGCAACCTAGGAGTAGAAACAACTATTGTTGGGTAGTGTAGTCATTCAACCAACTCTAATAAGCCAAATCATCAGTGAGCAAGGAAACGATCAGTGGTGTCGTGATAAAGTTGCAGGTATCCAACAAGGAGAAGTCACAGACATGACTATAGGGGGTGATGGTGGCTTGAGGTTTAAGGGACGCTTGTGTATTCCAGAGAAATCTGAACTGAGGAGGAACATCTTGAACGAGGCACATCGTAGTAAGTATACCATTCATCTGGGTGAGAACAAGTTGTATCGGGATCTTAAGTGAAATTTCTGGTGGTCAGGAATGAAGCGGAGCGTAGCAGAGTTCGTTCGAACATGCTTTACGTGTCAGCAAGTAAAGGCAGAGCATCAGAAACTAGCAGGCACCTTGCAGTCCTTAGATATACCTGAGTGGAAGTGGGAGAATATATCTATAGATTTTATTGATAGATTACCCAAGACTAGGAAGGGAAAGACTCCATTTGGATGATCGTGGATAGACTGACTAAGTGCGCACACTTCGTGCCAGTCAAGAAGACATACACCGCAGAGCAGTTGGCTACGTTGTATGTAAAGGGCATAGTTTTATATCACGGAGTTTCAGTTTCAGTGGGATCAGATAGGGATACTTCATTCACCTTGAAGTATTGGAGAGCGTTCTAAGAAGCTATGGGGATGCAACTTGACTTTAGCACGGCTTTTCATCCTCAAATAGATGGGTAAATGGAGAGAGTTAACCAAGTGTTGGAAGATATCCTCCGTTGTGTAATCCTTAACTTCAAGGGTAATTGGGAAGATTCATTACTGCTTGTTGAGTTTGCCTACAACAACAATTACCAAACTAGCATAGGGATGGCACCGTTTGAAGCATTGTATGGTAGACCTTGTAGATCTCTAGTATGTTGGGCAAAAGTAGGAGAGTCAAAACTCCCAAGATCGGAAACAATACAACAGACTGCAGAGAAAATAGCTCTAATCAGAGAGTGTATGCGAGCAGCTCAGAGTCGACAGAAAAGCTACGCCGATCAGAGGCATAGGGAACTTGAGTTCGAGGTAGGTGATCAAGTGTTACTGAAGGTATCACCGATGAAGGGTGTTCTTCGGTTCGGTAAGAAAGGAAAGTTAACACTGTGTTTCGTTGGACCTTTTCTCTATCCTAGAGAGAGTAGGAAAAGTAGTATACCGGTTAGCTTTGCCAGACCAGTTAGCAGGAGTTCATGAGTGTCTTCCATGTATCTATGTTTCAGAAATATCTCAGGGATGAGGATCGCCCAGCAGTGGTAGATTTCCACGATCTAGAGTTGCAACCAGGAGTAACCTATGTAGAGAAGCCTTATGGAATTCTTGACTACAAGGAGCAGAAGCTTGGGTCAAGATCGATACCATGGGTGAAGGTTCAGTGGCATCACCATGATGAGCACGAGGCCACGTGGGAAAGAGAAGAGGAGATGCGTGCGAGTTAACCGGACCTTTTTGAAGAGGTATGTGCGATTTCGAGGACGAAATCCTCTTTTAGGGAGGTAGACTATAATACCGATTTAATTTAATTTACTAATGTTAGGAAGCACCCACTATTGCTAAGGGCACCCTGACAGAGTTTTAGTAAATTTGGGTTTATAATTAGTTATAAATATAAATTAAAACCCAAAATCTCTCCCACTTTATGCTGATTGACCAGAATAGAGGAGAGAGTGAGAGAGAATCGACTGAGAGAGAGGGCGAGCAAGGGAGAGAGAACCGACCAGGGATTGGAGGCAGAGAAACTCCAAGTTCCTCTTGAAGGATCGATCGAGGAAGAGTCGTGTTCGGGAGAGAGAGTGCAGGGATTCATCATCTTCTTCTTCTTACCTGGGATTCAACCTCTTTGGTGATTCAAGGCAAGTAGTAACTTGCTCTTTTAGTGTAGACTTAGGTTTCTATAATGTTGGAATTTGCTTCTAAAGAGTTAATGCATGAAATCTAAAACTAAATATGTTGTATGCATTTTTTTATGGTTGAAAGCATGAATCTAGGTTTACATGAGGATTACATGTCTTTTAATGTTATTGTGCATGAAAACTATGATATTAGAAGCATGGTTATAAAACCCTAAATTTTGTATAGCAGGAACCCAATTTTACTTAAGATAACAAGTGAAAACGAAGGCCTTAAATCACGCAGGACACAGATGTGAGGAGTATCGATACTCCCAAAAGAAGTATCGATACTACCCACATTTGTAGTCAGCGAATGTGAGGAATATCGATACTTCCAAAAGAAGTATCGATACTACCCACATCTGTAGTCAGTGAATGTAAGGAGTTCTTTTCAGGTCTAGGTCAACAGGCGAATAATCAGTAGCGGTGATGTTCATAGTTCGAGAATAAGTCTTTGGAGTTCTCTCGATTTCCGTGAAGACATTACTTAATTCTTTCATTTAAGTTTAGTTTGTTTTGGACACATGCCTAGTCCATTATTCGTTAAGAATATTCGTTCATTCGTTTGTTCAAATTGACAGGTTATCATTGAGGTAATAAAGTTTATATTCAGCTTTATTTTACTTGTGTCTTGAATGTGAGTGCAGCATCTTGTTAGCTTGGTGTAACGCGTACACCCTAGAGCTACAGGTTGTTAATGGTTCTGCCAGAATGCCTAGTTCTGATTGAGTAAGGGCTGCAGACCTGAAAGGTGAGGGCGGGGTATTATAATCCTTCAAGAGGAACTTGGAGTTTCTCTGCCTCTAATCCCTAGTCAGTTCTCTCTCCCTTGCTCTCCCTCTCTCCCTGCCGATTCTCTCTCTCTCTCTCTCTCTTTCCTCAATTCTGGTCGATCAGCATAAAGTGGGAGAAATTTTGGGTTTTAGTTTATATTTATAACTAATAAACCCAAACTTATTAAAACTCTAACAGGGTGTCTTTAGTAATAGTGGGTGCCCCCTAACATTAGTAATTTAAATTAAAAGGGGTATTACATGATCTAAGATTATTTTGGCATATCATGCATAGATATGATCAATGTCTGATTTTAAGTTGGTGAAATGTTCTCCTCATTATATATGCCATTCTCACGAAAAATAGGCCATTATAAAACTTCTAATTTATCATTCTTTTTTAGATTTTCAACCTGCTTTTAATTAATTGGTTAGACATTTTAAAAGAATCTACTTTTTGATGAAGACGATATTCAAGATAAGAAAAAGATTCTATAGCATCTGTAAGTATGAGCCCAAATAACTACTTTTTTTATTTTTCACTCGTGATTCTTACCCACTACCTGCTGATATAAAATTAATTAAATTTAAAGTGAATATGAAGTGAATAATATGGGATCTTAACTTTATCTTCTCATTCTAAATTTAGTTGGTGGTACGTCAACGAATAAGTTTAGTGGGTGAGACTCTTAAGTGAGTGTAAAAGTGCTCATCAATCTCTTATCAATGACATTTTAGAAGAAACAATGATGATAAATTTGAAAATATTATTTTAATGGTATTTATCTCTTCTTTTTTTTGAACTAAACATGGGCTATATGTAATATTAAAAGTTCATTAATTTCTTTTTTTTAGCGTGTTAGCCAATATAATTTTTATCATTTTCCTTATATTTTACAAATAATTTCAAATTTAGTAACGATAGTTAAGAAATCATTTGATTGCTTATGCAGGCAATGATTGTTTTTATTATTCATTTTGGGACAAAATCATAATTTTATGAACACATTTAAATAATAAAAATGATCTCGATAAATTACTCAAAACATTGTATTATATTTTAGTAAAATAATACAAATTATTTAATAAAATAAACTTTGAAAACGTTGCCCGTGCGTAGCATAGGCTTTCAGAACTTGTTTGAAGTAATGAATCAATGTCGAAAAATATGCATATACCTATCTTACGTTAAAACATGTGTTAAACTCAAATCTATAACCATTCAATGTCATATTTATTTATTGAAAATAGTTCTACATGAATTGACTTTTGAGTTTTTGTTGGTGTTGATGAATTGACTTCTAATTTTTTTTAATTTTTGTTGTTGTTGGCGTTGATGAATTGACTTTGTTGTTGTTGGTGTTGATGAATTAAATTTTGATTTTTTTGATTTTTATTGTTGTTGGAGTTGATGAATTGACTTTGTTGTTTTTGGTGTTGATGAATTAAGTTTTGATTTTTTTGAATATATAAGCTAGTGTGTGTTGTTGATTGAAATTTTATGAGTTAAATTTTGTTTAGACATAATTTTAGATTGAAAATTATAGGTTTGGTTGTAAGGTATCGAGTTATGAGTTTGGATTGGGGTTTACACAATAACTAAAATTTATGAAGTTACACTAATCTTGTAGATTTAAGTGAGGGTAGCAATTAGTAGTAGTTTTCCATTATTCCTATAGTCAAACACTTAGAAAATCCAACTTATTTAGAAATCTATCTCTTTTAGGAAACCTATTTGTGGTGGGTAATCTTAGTTTCTAAAATTTGTAAGGTCCATATGTTGTATTGTCAATTTATGACTAAAACAAACTCAATATAAGTCCATGTCTTTAAGTTAGAGTTAGGGTGTTCACCTCCATGTTCTGATCATTGAAGACTTGAAGAATCGGAGAAGAAGGTATCTTATAACTCAATTCACCACTGAAACACATCTTAGGATGGTAAGTGACCTAAAGACCTTATTCTTAGGTGGTTAGACTAGTATAGGACTAATGAACTTAGATTGGTTATCCTTTACATTGTGTGTGGGAAACATAGGGATACTATCAAGGTTGAAATCAAGTTTTGAGGGTTGGTTTCGAAACTACCCTTGCTAGTTTCAAAATCAAATCTCTCGGGCAATTCAGAATAGACCTGAGGACTTTGATTTTGAAGTTGGACCTCTGATTTTGAAACCAACATTTTTGGTTTCGAAACTAAACTTCTGGGCAGCACAAAAAACTTGTTATTTTGTGATTTTTGCGAATTGGAAGTTGCCCAAGCGACTTTGAATGTGTTTCAAACATTCTATATGAGTTTAGGATGACTAAATCGTATAAATGTAAGTTGTTTTACATCGAAACAACAACAACTACAACCTTGGAGGAGCATAATTCTTATTTTAGGGTTTCCAAGTTCTAGAATAGAGAAAGTTCAATATCTTCATAACGAAGAACTCAAATCCCTTGGGAGCAGGTTCGTTTTGACCAGGTAAGTGCTGAGATTCATATTTATTGATTCAAATGAACTTGGTTGTGAGTTGAGGCTAAGATAAATCCTTTCCAACAAAGACCTTTACACTTAGTTTAGGTTTACCGGTGGATTTCTGTGTGTGGTGTTGCTCGTGGATTCGAGTGTGGTGATGATCGTGGATTGCGAGAGGCATTGGTTCGTGGATTTGGATTATATATGCAGATCATTTATATTGGCTTGGTGGATTCTAAGTTGTATGCATGAGAATTGATGATATTTTAAGGGGCGGTTCGTGCGTTTCGAAGCTGTGGAAGATCCGAAGACTGTTTTTGTCAAGCGTAGAGGGAATCGTAAATCGTGGTCTGACGAGTGGTAAATCAGTTTATAAGTTCTCGCTAACTATTATTAGATTTTTACTGGACTAGGTCTCGGGGTTTTTCCCAGGCTGGGTTTTCCTCGTTAACAAAAATCTCTTGTGTTGATTTAATTGTTTAATTTTCTTTAGAGATTAAACTATTCGATCCAACTTCTTATTCTGCAAATCTATAAAAGGATCGAACAGGTTAATACTCTTCCCAAGAGATAAAAGTTCTTATTGTTAGACTTAGTTTTCCCCTCGAGATTTTAATTAGGTGATAGACTATTCCCTAACCTTAATTACAGAGTAAAACGATTAATTATAGATAACCGTAGGGCATAATCTTCAATTGGTGTCACACCTTATACGCCAATTGGACGTTATTTTAAAATTTATTTACTATTTTTGTACTAGCTTTTTAGGAGGTATTTTAGAAAGTCATAAAGTCTTATTAATTATATAGTTGTTTTATACTTAAAAAGTGTTTTTAGGCTATAGAGTAACTTGTCTAGCAAGTTTTTATATTTTTAGTAAGTTTAGGAATCTTTTATTAAGAGTTATATATAAGATGTTCCTAGTATAAAAATTTAGGGGGTGTACTGAATTAGTGGTTTTAAAGATTTTGACTGATTCTTTAATTGGCAGATTCTTGTGGATCTTAGCAGAATCCAGTTGATTTATGATGATTCTTGAAAAAAATTCTGAGATTTTTATAGATTCATATTCCAGAGTTTGCTAGACTTCTTTCACAAATTTATAAGGAATGCCATGGATTTATTAAAGGACCAAAACTTTCATTTTGTCAAATATCAATAGTGCTTGATGTCATGCCCTGCCCACACAGTAACAATATTATTTCTGCTTTAGGCAGCACATTGGGTACATAGTTATATTCTTGGCGAGATCCCATAACCTAGCCTAGGCCCAATATAATGACAACCTGACCAAGCCTAAGCTCACCCAAAAGGCCTCGCTACAATGTTCGACAGTTTATGAACTCATAACCCAAGCTCTGGACACTCTCCCAAATGATCTGGGACTAACACTGGACACTCCATATGTTACAATCCCACCCCTTTAGGATGAGTCATTCTCAACTTTTATACCATAATACGAAGTGTCTGGTACTAGACCCACATCGCCTGGGAAAGTGTCTAGAGCCTGGGCTATGAGTTCACAAACCGTCGTACATTGTAGCGAGGCCTTTTGGGTGAGCTTGGGCTTGGTTAGGTTATCATTAAGTTAGGCCTGGGCTAGGTTAGGCTCTCGCCAAGAACAAAATCTCGTACCTAATATGGTACCTAAAGCAGAGATAATATTGTTACTATGTGGGCAGGGTGTGACATTATGGTACCAAAGCCGATGACGGCTCATCCTAAGGGGGTGTGGGATTGTAATATACGGAGTGTTCGGTGTTAGTCCCACATTACCTAGGAGAGTATCAAAAGCTTGGCTATGAGTTTACAAATTACCTTGCATTGTAGTGAGGCCTTTTGGTTGAGCTTGGGCTTGGTCAGGTTGTCATTAAGTTAGGCCTGGGCTAGGTTGGGCTCTCGCCAAGAAAAAAATCTTATACCCAATGTGGTGACTAAAGCAGGGACAATATTGTTATGTGTGGGTAGGGCGTGACATTATGGTATCAGAGCCGAGGACGACTCAACCTAAGGGGGTGGGATTTGAACATATAGAGTGTCCGTTGTTAGTTCTACATCGTCTGGGAGAGTATCCAGAACCTAGGCTATGAGTTCACAAACCGTCGAACATTGTAGCGAGGCCTTTTGGGTCAGCCTGGGCTTGGTCAGGTTGTCCTTAAGTTGGGCCTGGGCTAGGTTAGGCTCTCACTAAGAACAAAACCTTGTACCCAATGTAGTGCTTAAAGCAATGACAATATTGTTACTATGTGGGAGGGGATGGCAGTGGCGATGTTGGTAGAGGTGGTGGGATTCTTCATGTGTTCTAAATAAAAAAAGCTTCTATGGCTTCTTTGACTTTCTATCGTGTTTGCTTCTTAGGACCTCCAAATATTCCATTAGAGACCTAATCATCTTTGGGATGATGGCTTTCGACGTCATTTTAGGCAAGGACCGAAAATATATTCACGATGGTGTGTCTTACGAGAAATAACCTGTTCGGATTTTGGACACCAATGAGCGTGTGTCGCGCAACCAGACCATACGCTTTGCCAAGATATTATGGAGGCATCACAACATCGAGGAGGCGCATCGAGGAGGCGACTTGGGAGCTCGATTCGGATATTTGGGAGAAATATCCTACCCTACTTGAAGGTAAGTTTTGAGTTTCGGGATGAAATTTCCTTCAGGGGCGAAGGATGTAATACCCCAGAATTTTCTGACTCATTTTCGTGAATGCTTTAAGTTGGGTTAAACCGACCAGTCTTGTGTGTGGGGAATTTTCTATTGTCCAGGGACATGTTTAGACTTGTTCCATAGTTAATGTTTGGGGCTGGGTTAGCCCGGCCTATCGACTCTTACTAGTTGTTTCTCTACTAGGTAGATTTAAATATCTATATAATAAATCAGGGAGGTATCTTCTTATGTTTGCCATCAACGGTTAGGACAAAGGAAGGTATCTTTTGCATCAACGGCTAAGATATAACACAATCTCTACACTAATTGAAATATCTTTTTTATATTGAATTTTTTTTTTTTTTTTTGCAAACCTTAATCTCTTTTACAAGGTATTGACCCGTGCGGGAGGCACGGGGATATACCTAGTATTATACATATGTGGGTGTGAGCATGAATAATTTAGTTGTAGCTTTTGATTATGCATATATATCTATTCATCTTTACTATTATAAGAGGCTACTTCCATGAACAGTACAGCTCATGGGAGCCGCGTAAGCCGAGTGAGAAATTGAAAAATTAGGAGAGAGAAAGAGTAAAGAAATATGAGAGTTGGCTGGTGTTTTATAAGGGTGGGTCGTTGCTACAGTGTCTAGCTGTAGTAACGTCCTCACCCATTTATTTTTAATTTTTTTAGCTTCTTTTGAAAATTACCAGATACATCCTCACATGTTTTCTTTAAAAAGAAAACCTTTTTTTTTTATAAATGACGTTTATGTCCAATTACAAATTTATTTATTTACATTTGGTTTACACTCCACTTACATAGGTTCTAAAATATAATCAAAGGACTCATTTTTTTGGACGATGATCTCCTCGACGTTTAGATCACATCTAACTATACATTGTTATCAGTGGACCCACACAATATCTATTTTATTTATATTTAGTTTACACTCCACTTACACCAATTTTAGAGCTCAGTTCAGAATATATTAGTCCAAAATTCTACAAGTGGCATCACATATTTAGGGTTAAAATGAGTTTGTCACGCGCGAAGCGTGCATGGATAGTAACGTGCGTAGCACGTTTGGACATCCAAGCGCGTGTGGGAGGATGGACAGCCAACTCACACGCGCTTCGCACGTGTGGGGGGCTCGTATATATATATTTATATATAGGTATATGCATTATTTCGGGAGTTTGGCCCTTAATTTTGATGATTTGCACATGTATTGCATGCTAATTCCACTTAATTAATTATTTATTTATTTTTGCATGGAGCATCATAGTGTGAATCAGTTCAACCACAACCACATTTTATTATTGGTGACTTGCAAAACTAATTTTGCACATTACTATTTCATCTACTCAACATTTAATGGAGCATTAATGATGATAGCCACAAAATCATCCCATTTAACAACATTTACATGCACATAAATTTTAATAAATGCTAGCATTGTTAATACCCCTGATAATTCTATTAAATGTCATCTTAACTATTGCATGCACTAGCATATTATTCATCCTTCTTGCATGCTACCTTAATTAATATTTTTGCATGCTTGTATTATTCATCTTGCATGTATATCTCACCATTAATGAGTATTGCATGTGGACAAATTTAGTAGTAATTATTCTCCTTTGCATGCTGCTAATAATAATAATGATAATTGTGATTATATTAGTAGCTAGCAAAATAGAGAGGGACCCCAGTAACCAATCGACTTCCATCGAATGACCGATCGACTTCCAGGACCAGATGATTGACTAACTTTGGTCGATCAACAGCTCAGATGTGACCACCCTTCAACTTTTCAATTCCCTCATCCCACATTTACACCATCATCTAAAAAATCTTCAGAAATTTAATATGGACCCTATTAATAAGAGTTAGTATACCTATTCAATTTTAGGGTCTAGGGAATTCTATAAATACCATCTCAATTCCTAGATGAGATAAAAGAAGAAAAGAAAAAGGAGAGAGCCTTTTGGATAGGACGTCCAAGAGAGAAAGAAAGAGAGATGTTGAGAATAAAAACAAAAGGTTGAGGAGAAGAGAAGGGGACTTGGACAATCTAGGTGATGGGGCAATCACGCATGTACACTTGAAAAATATTTAGCGCAAGAGGTAGGATTCATTGAACCATACCTTGTGGGTTTGTTTTATCATGATTATGATTATTTACATAGAGTGGTTCATTCTTGAAAATAAAGAGCATTTGCATATCTAGTATTTTATTTTACATATACATGATCTCATCATGAACTAAATGACATACATGCTTTGATTTTATACGTGTTAGACCTTTATATAAATCTAAGTTCTTGATTTTGATTTTATGCTAACATGAATAAGTAGCCTATTTTTATCTTATATTCAATTTCTTGTAAAAATTGTTACATATGAGATGGACTGATTTTTGTAGAACTATAGGTTAAGTTTCTACACATATTGTGAATTGATGTCTGTAATACGTTGCCCTCACATTTCAGGTCTGCAGCCCTTACTCAATTAGAGCTAGGCATTCCGGCGGAACCATTAACAACCTGAAGCTCTAGGGTGTACGCGTTACACCAAGCTAACAAGAAGCTTGCACTCACATTCAACACACAAGTAAAATAAAGCTGAAATACACTTTATTATTAACTTAAAGATAAGCAGTTATATGAACAAATGAATGAACGAATATTCTCAAAGAATATTGGACTAAGCATGTGTCCAAGCCAAACTAAACTTCATTAAAATAATAACTAATGTCTTCACAGAAATCTAGGAAACTCTGAAGACTTATTCCTGCCTTACGAGCACCACCGCTACTGTGGATTTGCCTAATGACCTGGACCTGAAAAGATTAATGGTGCTAGGTCAAAACCTAGCCAGCAACTTCACTAGTTCACTTAGCTTAGATTCAGGATAACCATGTGTTTTTAAAGAGTGTAATAACATTATAGCATAAGATATGCTAGGACAAAAGATTAAACAAGATAATGAGATGCATAGAAAGACGATTGTTGTGTTTTATGATCTTCAGTTAAGATTACGTTCTCGCAACAAGGGGTGTACTCTAGTTACTACCCACGTTTCACCCGTCCCTGTAGTTTACTCGAGACAATGGTCGTACGCCACATGAATCTGATGAACTGCCTCGACATTCGTCCCCCGAACACTAGTAACCTTGTCAGCGTTACTTACATGTCAAGTGATTCCGTAGACCTCACTTTACGATTTTGTAGACCTCGCTTGGAGAGGACCAGGCCTATACAGGACCTAAACTATGTTTACACACAAGCCAAACAAGTTGTTTAAGCACACATCAAGCTTACGAAGGTTTTTTACACATTCTATGTGTCCACAAGTGTTCATCATCATGAAAGCAGTTAACAAGTAGTTTAAGTATGTATTCAATGCTCTTTAAACACCTACGTAAACATTATTATATATGTCATACAACATGATAACATTATTATATATGTCATACAACATGATAACATTTAAATAAGGCCCTACCATCAAAAGGGCTAAAAAAATAACCTAATTTACAAGTTAACAGTCAGTTGGTATCGATACTGCCTCGGTGGTATCGATACCAACATCTACATTGGTAACAGATACTGCCGATATCGATACTCCTCAAGGTGGGTATCGATATTGATATTCATCTGTCGACCAGTATAAGTCTGGTATTGATACCCTCTGGATGGGTATCGATACCCTAGGTTTTATCGTGATTAATGGTTCGATGGTATCGATACCTACTTGGTGGTATCGATACCAAACATCCTCATTGGAAACAGATGTCCTCTGGTATCAATACCGTGTCGGTGGTATCGATACCAGCGCTCATCTGTCAGCCATTACTGGGTAGGTATTTGATACCCTCTGAATGGATATCGATACCCCCGTGGTTTTCTCGTATTTGCAGGGTTTGTTCTCTGCCAAAACTCTCGGGTACCTTAGTTTTCTTACCTATAAATGTTATAGGATCATATATACAACTCATATACATAGATTCCATGCATTCTAACCCTAAGAAATTCATACACATCGTACTAACATGGATTATATGCATTCTTTCAAGTGGTTATCATGCAAATAGTAAAGAGATTAGGTTATCCTGCATTCAATCATTAGAGAAACATAACAACAATATGGATAACCTAAATCTACACCAAAAGAGTAAGTTACTACTTGCCTCAAAGCAAAACCTTCTCCCAACCGCGAGGAAGAAGAAGAGAAAGAAGAAGAATCCCTGCACTCTCTCTCACGAACACGATCGCTGCAATCTCTCCTTCAAGAAGTTTTCTATCTCTCTCTTTACCAACCGATTCACCCTCTCTCTCTCTCTTCTCTCTACCAGCCGATTCCCCCTCTCTCTCTCTTCTCTTTACCAGCCGATTGGAACAAAATATAGAGGTTAAGGGTTAGTTTTTATATATAACTTTAATAAGTACTTAACCTTCTAAAATACTAATGAGGTGCCCTTATTAAATGTGGGATGCCCCCGATAATTAGTAATTTCTAAAGAAAGGGTATTACAATCTACCCCCATAAAAGAGGATTTCGTCCTCGAAATCGCACATACCTCTTCAAAAAGATTCGGATAACTCGCGTGCATCTCCTCTCTCTCTCTTACGTAGCCTCATGCTCATCATGGTGATGCCACTGCACCTTCACCGAAGGTATTGATCTTGACTTAAGCTTATGTTCCTTGTAGTCAAGAATCCTGTATGGCTTCTCTACATAAGTTACTCCTGGCTGCAACTCCAACTCGTGAAAATCGACCATCGCTGGACGATCCTCATCTCTGAGATGCTTTCGAAGCATAGACACACGGAAAACATCATGAACTCCTTCCAACTGGTCTGGTAAAGCTAACCGGTAAGCCACTTTCCCTACTCTTTCTAGGATAGGAAAAGGTCTAACAAACCACAGCGATAACTTCCCTTTCTTGCCAAATAGAAGAACACCCTTCATCGGTGATACCTTTAGTAGCACTTGATTACCTACCTCAAACTCAAGTTCCCTACGCCTTTGATCGGCGTAACTTTTCTGACGACTCTGTGCTACTCGCATATGTTTTCTAATTAGAACTATCTTCTATGTAGTTTGTTGTACGGTTTCTGCTCTTGGAAGTTTCGACTCTCCGACTTCTGCCCAACATACTAGAGATCTATAAGGTCTGCCATACAACGCTTCAAACGGTGCCATCCCTATGCTGGTTTGGTAACTGTTGTTGTAGGCAAACTTGATAAGTGGTAATGAATCCTCCCAATTACCCTTTAAGTCAGGGACTACACAACGGAGCATATCTTCTAACACTTGGTTAACTCTCTTCGTCTGCCCATCCGTTTGAGGATGAAAATCCGTGCTAAAGTTAAGCTGCATTCCCATAGCTTCTTGAAAATCTCTCCAATACTTCGAGGTAAATGAAGTATCCCGATTCAACACCACCGAAACTGGAACTCTGTGCTATCGAATTATCTCCTTCACATACAACGAAGCGAATTGTTTTGCGGTGTATGTCTTCTTGACTGGCACGAAGTGTGCGCACTTGTTTAGTCTATCTATGATCACCTAAATGGAGTCATTTTCCTTCCTAGTCTTGGGTAATCCGTCGATGAAATCTATAGATATATTATCCCACTTCCACTCGGGTATATCTAAGGACTGCAAAGTACCTGCTAGTTTCTGATGCTCTGCCTTTACTTGCTGACAAGTAAGGCATGTACGCACAAACTCTGGAATGTTACGCTTCATTCCTGATCACCAAAAATGTCGTTTGAGATCCCGATATATCTTGTTCTCTCTCCCAGATGTATAATGTACTTTCTACGATGTGCCTCGTTCAAGATGTCCTTCTTAGTTTAGATTTCTCTGGAACACACCAATGACCCTTCAACCTCAAGCCACCATCATTCCCCACAGTCATGTCCGTGATTTCTCCTTGTTGAATACCTGCAACTTTGTCACGGCACCATTGATCATTTCCTTGTTCACCAATGATTTGGTTCACTAGAGTAGGTCAAATAACCACACTACCCAACAGCAGCTATCTCTGCTCGCGGGTTGCCGAATTAAAATCTTACTCTAAAGCTACCTCCAACAGTCGCCACTGCTGGACTATCGTAGAGGCTACTATACACCTAGGCTGCCTGCTCAACGCATCTGCCACTACGTTAGCCTTTCCCGGATGATACTGCAACTGAAAGTCATAATCCTTCAATAGTTTCAACCATCTACGTTGCCTTATGTTCAACTCCTTCTGTGAAAACAAGTATTTAAGACTCTTATGATTTAAAAAGAGCTCAAACCATTCAACTATCAAGTAGTGTCTCCAAATCTTGAGTGCAAACACTACAACTGCAAACTCAAGGTCATGAGTTGGGTAGTTATGCTCATGTATCCTCAGTCTCGAAGCATAAACGACTACTTAGTCATTCTGCAACAAAACACATCTCAGTCCCTGATGTGTTGCATCAGTAAACACTACGATTCCAGTCCCACTCTCCGATATGATCAACTTTGGGGCTGTCGTTAACTTAGCTTTCATCCCTTGAAATACTTGCTCAGTCTTGTCATACCACTTGAATGGAATGTCCTTCTTTGTGAGACTCATCAAAGGACCTGCTATGCGAGAGTATCCTTCGATGAACCGCCTATAGTACCCAGCCAAACCTAGGAAACTTCGATCCTCTGTCACTATAGTGGGTTGCCGCCACTCTAGTATAGCTTGAACTTCGGAGCTATCCACTGTCGCTCCTGTTCCAACTCACAAGTGTAATTGAGCTGTTAAGCAACCCAATAACAATTATTTTCGTCCCAAAAATCCATATCTTAAATATACTTGGACGCCATCTCTAACGATTACTGATGATAACCCTTCTCGGAAGTCACACCACTCCCGGTTATCCATTCCATATCAATTACTACATTGACTATCCCGAGACGTATGATTATTTGGAGTTATGGTCCTTCAAAATCCAAACCATCTCCATGGTCTAAAGTTTTAATTCATGCTTTTGAGAATACTAATCTTTGAGGTTTCAGTAGTGAGCTACACCTCCTAATGCCCCCAAACATAAGAGGACATCAAAACTACCAACGCGGTATCATGAGTCAAGTAAACTCTCTTCATATCCCTTCGGCATTCCTATGCATGGAAACTACCTTGTCATCTACAAGAAGACACACCATAACCACCGGTGTGTTGCATTCGAAACCACTACTAATCCAAGTTCACCTCCGAGAAGATTTGTGAACATGGTGATGCTATACAAGTGTACCGTTATTAGAAAGTTTGTTCAAACTAACTTCCTTACTCCAACGTCTCCACACCTTCCTTAGACAAAAAGGATCTTAAGAAAATGTGCTATGTAGAAATTTCCATAATTGACTGTCAATAATACCAAACCCAAGTAGAAAAGTTACGACCCTTAGTCACAGTCGCTCCAATACCGGACACTTCATATCCCAAGATCTTCACCTTATGCTGCCCAAAATTCACATTTGTCGAATTTTGGCAAAACATTAACACTGTCTCAATGCTTACATTACCTTATACAATGGGTCCCACTACCCTTATGCATTTCAGAGTTGATCACGAAATCAACTATAAAGGTATTTATAACATTATCCAATATCTCTAAAATCAGGCCTAACTAACACGGTCTACCAAAAATGTTGAGGCCTTCACAAGCCCACTCAACATTACCAAAAATCTCTACAGATTCTTCTCTCGTACAGAACCTAATCACAAAGAATCTTGCTCTGGACTCAAGTTGACAGTAATACCCTACGTCAAAATGAGAAACTACCATGCTCTTCTGAGCCAAACAATTAAGGTTTCTATCCCAGGTAAAGGATATATGCTCACCCCAAACCTATACCTTAACCACGTCTCGGTAGTCTATACAAAGTTTCATAGACTCACCCACATCTAATTAAAAAGATTATGTGCACCCCAAAGTGACGAACTACAACGAATGAAACCCTGAGCTAATAACTGGTCTATCTGGTTCATTAACTCTTTCATCTAAGTTGGATCCATCTGATAAGGTATCTTAGTAATTGATTTTGTGCCCGAAACCAGCTCCAAACAGAAATCTCTCTCTCTGTGAGGTGGTAACCATAGGACCTCACTATATACATCGCAGTATTAGCGCACCACAAGAATCAATTCAAGCTCTCTGCCTTCAACCGAATGTTCCAACATATCCACAAAGCACAGGTGTGTCCAATCGAGACCACATCCTTGCGACAACGATAGCACGTATGTCATTTCCAATAGAATGGAAAATGTTACTGTTTTCGCATCACAGTCCAACCTTGCATGGTATGCATCAAGCCAATCCATGCCTAATATCCATTTCAACCATTCAGATCTATGAAAATGATCTAAGAAGAAGTCCAGTCCTCTACAACTGACTATTAAATCCTATAAATACTATTTGCTAGTATCCTTTAGCTTATGGGAGATACCACTAACAAAAAGGTCTTCACACCTCATTGTTTAGTTTCTAGTATATAACCTCAATCTGTCCATTGGCCACTACTCTCAAACCATTGCCGATAAGGCTGGTAGTCATCACTATCCATTCCTGCACATCCACATCTAGTGCATCTATTTCATACCTGCATAAATCCCATTCTCATATGGATAATCAACATCTACTGCACATCCCAATGTGCATAACAAGTCCCTCTACTAAGACACTGGTTGCTTGCTCAGCCCTTACACTATAGGGGTAAAACACACGGTTCAACCAAACTCCCAAACATAGAGAAAACCTAAACACTGGAGGTGTCTACACAAACAAAACTACGTAGGTGTTCCTACTTACTCTGCTAATGGCGCTACCTAAACATGATACGATTCTACCTGTTTCCTTGTACCCGCCCATCTAGAATAAGTTCCTAACCAAACTAATGACCCAAATAAAAAAGTCTAACTCTTAGATTAATTATGCAACCACAATCACACAAAGACAACCAAAACAACCAAATGTGTCATAAGATGTGCCTATGTGTCACAAACATCAACCTAACTCAACACAACTCCCTCTAGGACTTTAAACCTGAGGCTCTGATACCAACTGTAATACCCCGCCCTCATATTTCAGGTCTGTAGCCCTTACTCAATGAGAGCTAGGCATTCCGGCGGAACCATTAACAACCTGTAGCTTTAGAGTATACGCGTTACACCAAACTAACAAGAAGCTTGCACTCACATTCAACACACAAGTAAAATAAAGCTGAAATATACTTTATTAACTTAAAGATAAGCAGTTATATGAACAAACGAATGAACGAATATTCTCAAAGAATATTAGATTAAATAGTGTCCAATCCAAACTAAACATAATTAAAAGAATAACTAATGTCTTCACGAAAATCTAGAAAACTCCAAAGACTTATTCATGCCTTACGAGTACTACCGCTACTGTGGATTCGCCTGATGACCTGGACCAGAAAAGATTAGTGGTTGAAATATCACCTTTCTTTAGGTGTATGAGGAAGGGGGATCAATTTCTACCTAGTTTTCGATTCTTTTAAAACTCAATTCACAATAAGATAATATTAAGACAACCAAGTAATGACTTATTCGATTCTCAAGTGCGGAATTGACCTAGAATCAAATATTTCAAG
>MVGT01001085.1:0-12342 GCA_002174775.1 Macleaya cordata | reverse complement strand
AGAGAGAGAGAGAGAATCGGCAGGGAGAGAGGGAGAGCAAGGGAGAGAGAACTGACTAGGGATTAGAGGCAGAGAAACTCCAAGTTCCTCTTGAAGGATTATAATACCCCGCCCTCACCTTTCAGGTCTGCAGCCCTTACTCAATCAGAACTAGGCATTCTGGCAGAACCATTAACAACCTGTAGCTCTAGGGTGTACGCGTTACACCAAGCTAACAAGATGCTGCACTCACATTCAAGACACAAGTAAAATAAAGCTGAATATAAACTTTATTACCTCAATGATAACCTGTCAATTTGAACAAACGAATGAACGAATATTCTTAACGAATAATGGACTAGGCATGTGTCCAAAACAAACTAAACTTAAATGAAAGAATTAAGTAATATCTTCACGGAAATCGAGAGAACTCCAAAGACTTATTCTCGAACTATGAACATCACCGCTACTGATTATTCGCCTGTTGACCTAGACCTGAAAAGAACTCCTTACATTCACTGACTACAGATGTGGGTAGTATCGATACTTCTTTTGGAAGTATCGATATTCCTCACATTCGCTGACTACAAATGTGGGTAGTATCGATACTTCTTTTGGGAGTATCGATACTCCTCACATCTGTGTCCTGCGTGATTTAAGGCCTTCGTTTTCACTTGTTATCTTAAGTAAAATTGGGTTCCTGCTATACAAAATTTAGGGTTTTATAACCATGCTTCTAATATCATAGTTTTCATGCACAATAACATTAAAAGACATGTAATCCTCATGTAAACCTAGATTCATGCTTTCAACCATAAAAAAATGCATACAACATATTTAGTTTTAGATTTCATGCATTAACTCTTTAGAAGCAAATTCCAACATTATAGAAACCTAAGTCTACACTAAAAGAGCAAGTTACTACTTGCCTTGAATCACCAAAGAGGTTGAATCCCAGGTAAGAAGAAGAAGATGATGAATCCCTGCACTCTCTCTCCCGAACACGACTCTTCCTCGATCGATCCTTCAAGAGGAACTTGGAGTTTCTCTGCCTCCAATCCCTGGTCGGTTCTCTCTCCCTTGCTCGCCCTCTCTCTCAGTCGATTCTCTCTCACTCTCTCCTCTATTCTGGTCAATCAGCATAAAGTGGGAGAGATTTTGGGTTTTAATTTATATTTATAACTAATTATAAACCCAAATTTACTAAAACTCTGTCAGGGTGCCCTTAGCAATAGTGGGTGCTTCCTAACATTAGTAAATTAAATTAAATCGGTATTATAGTCTACCTCCCTAAAAGAGGATTTCGTCCTCGAAATCGCACATACCTCTTCAAAAAGGTCCGGTTAACTCGCACGCATCTCCTCTTCTCTTTCCCACGTGGCCTCGTGCTCATCATGGTGATGCCACTGAACCTTCACCCATGGTATCGATCTTGACCCAAGCTTCTGCTCCTTGTAGTCAAGAATTCCATAAGGCTTCTCTACATAGGTTACTCCTGGTTGCAACTCTAGATCGTGGAAATCTACCACTGCTGGGCGATCCTCATCCCTGAGATATTTCTGAAACATAGATACATGGAAGACACTCATGAACTCCTGCTAACTGGTCTGGCAAAGCTAACCGGTATACTACTTTTCCTACTCTCTCTAGGATAGAGAAAAGGTCCAACGAAACACAGTGTTAACTTTCCTTTCTTACCGAACCGAAGAACACCCTTCATCGGTGATACCTTCAGTAACACTTGATCACCTACCTCGAACTCAAGTTCCCTATGCCTCTGATCGGCGTAGCTTTTCTGTCGACTCTGAGCTGCTCGCATACACTCTCTGATTAGAGCTATTTTCTCTGCAGTCTGTTGTATTGTTTCCGATCTTGGGAGTTTTGACTCTCCTACTTTTGCCCAACATACTAGAGATCTACAAGGTCTACCATACAACGCTTCAAACGGTGCCATCCCTATGCTAGTTTGGTAATTGTTGTTGTAGGCAAACTCAACAAGCAGTAATGAATCTTCCCAATTACCCTTGAAGTTAAGGATTACACAACGGAGGATATCTTCCAACACTTGGTTAACTCTCTCCATTTACCCATCTATTTGAGGATGAAAAGCCATGCTAAAGTCAAGTTGCATCCCCATAGCTTCTTAGAACGCTCTCCAATACTTCAAGGTGAATGAAGTATCCCTATCTGATCCCACTGAAACTGAAACTCCGTGATATAAAACTATGACCTTTACATACAACGTAGCCAACTGCTCAGCGGTGTATGTCTTCTTGACTGGCACGAAGTGTGCGCACTTAGTCAGTCTATCCACGATCATCCAAATGGAGTCTTTCCCTTCCTAGTCTTGGGTAATCTATCAATAAAATCTATAGATATATTCTCCCACTTCCACTCAGGTATATCTAAGGACTGCAAGGTGCCTGCTAGTTTCTGATGCTCTGCCTTTACTTGCTGACACGTAAAGCATGTTCGAACGAACTCTGCTACGCTCCGCTTCATTCCTGACCACCAGAAATTTCACTTAAGATCCCGATACAACTTGTTCTCACCCAGATGAATGGTATACTTACTACGATGTGCCTCGTTCAAGATGTTCCTCCTCAGTTCAGATTTCTCTGGAATACACAAGCGTCCCTTAAACCTCAAGCCACCATCACCCCCTATAGTCATGTCTGTGACTTCTCCTTGTTGGATACCTGCAACTTTATCACGACACCACTGATCGTTTCCTTGCTCACTGATGATTTGGCTTATTAGAGTTGGTTGAATGACTACACTACCCAACAATAGTTGTTTCTACTCCTAGGTTGCCAAATCGAAGTCATATTCCGATGCTATCTCTAGTAGTTGCCACTGC
The DNA here is from genome assembly GCA_002174775.1 of Macleaya cordata. Classification (NCBI taxonomy): domain Eukaryota; kingdom Viridiplantae; phylum Streptophyta; class Magnoliopsida; order Ranunculales; family Papaveraceae; genus Macleaya; species Macleaya cordata. The sequence goes on along the minus strand of MVGT01001085.1, from coordinate 9,503 downwards.
TGGACCATCATAGTCGCCACTATGCCTCTAGGCTGCCTACTTAGAGCATCTGCCACCACGTTGGCCTTTCCCAGGTGGTACTGCAACTGAAAGTCGTAATCCTTCAGTAGTTCCAACCATCTACGCTACCTTATATTCAACTCCTTCTGCGAGAATATATATTTGAGACTCTTGTGATCTGAGAAGAGCTCAAGTAGTGTCTCCAAATCTTGAGTGCAAACACTACATCTGCTAGCTCAAGGTCATGAGTTGGATAGTTGTGCCCATGAGTCCTCAACTATCTCGAAGCATAAGCAACCACTCGATTGTTCTGCATCAAAACACATCCCAGTCCCTGATGCGATGCGTCGGTAAATACCACAAGTCTGGCTCCACTCTCCGGTATGATCAAAACATGAGTTGTTGTCAACTTTGCCTTCAGCTCTTGAAATGCTTGTTCACACTTGTCATCCCACTTGAATGTAACGTCCTTCTTAGTGAGATTAGTCAAAGGACCTGCTATCCGCGAAAATCCTTCGATAAACCGAATATAATACCCAGCCAAACCTAAGAAACTTCGAACCTCTGTCACTGTAGTGGGTTGTCGCCACTCCAGTACAGCCTGAACCTTGGAGGGATCCATTGTACTCCCGCTCTCGACACTACGTGTCCTAAGAACTTCACCTATTGTTGCCAAAATTCGCATTTCTCGAATTTAGCATACAATTGATGCTCTCGTAGAGTCTGAAACACTCTACGCAAATGAATCTCGTGGTCATCTCGTGTCTTGGAGTAAATCAGAATGTCATCAATGAAGACAATCACAAAATGATCTAAGAAGTCTCTGAAAACCTGATTCATTAGATCCATAAACACTGTTGGTGCATTGGTATGTCCAAACGGCATTACCAAGAACTCTTAAGACTCATATCTTGTCAGAAATGCTATCTTGGGAATGTCCTACTCTCGAACTCTCAGCTGATGATACCCTGACCTTAAGTCTATCTTAGGGAACTATTGTGCTCCCTTAAGCTAATCAAACAGATCATCTATCCTAGGCAAATGATACTTATTCCTTACCGCAACCTTGTTTAGTTCCCGATAGTCTATACATAGTCTCCTGGACCCATCTTTATTTTTAACAAAAAAATTGGTGCACTCCAAGGTGACGAACTACGACGTATGAAACCCTAAGCCAAAAACTGGTCTATTTGGTTCTTCAATTCTTTCATCTCTATTGGAGCCATCCGATAAGGTGTCTTAGCAATCGGTTTTGTGTCCAGAACTAGCTCCAAACCGAAGTCTATCTCTCTGTGAAGTGGTACCCTAGGACCTCGCCAAATACATCACAGTATTCGCGCACCACAAGAATCGATTCAAGCCCTTCACCTTCAACCGGTTGCTCCAACATATCCACAAAGCACAAGTGTGTCCTATCAAGACCACATCCTACCGCCAACGACAACACGTATGTCGTTTCCTCTAGTATCGAAAATGTTACCATTTTTGTGTAACAGTCCAACTTCGCATGGTATGCAGCAAGCCAATCCATGCCTAGTATCACATCAAAGCCCTCTAGACCAAACACAAAAAGGTTTGAGGGGAAGTCCAATTTTTCTAAACTAATAACACAACCCTTGCAAACTAGCTCTACTGGTACTGTCCTCCCTACAGGTGACATAACAGAGAAAGGGTAATCACACTTTTCTGGCCTAAGTGTCGAGGTGTCCAAAAATATACGTGATATGAAGGAATAAGAAGCTCCAGAATAAAAAAGAATTCGGCCAGGCAGAGTGTGAATTAGGAACGTACCTTCCACCATTCCCTCTGGTGCTCTCGCATCCATAGGTACTACAACATAGGCTCTACCCTGAGGCTATCCTTTTTTCTATCCCTGCTGTTGTGTCTCTTGATTAGGTACTGGTTGTGGTCGAGCTTGACCCTGTCTGTTCTGCCTCAGCTATTGATTCTGCCTAGCCCCTTGTGCCCCATTGCGTTGAGGGCAATCCACTGCTCTGTGGCCTACCTCTCCACAAGCATAACAAGGACCTCTAATTGGTCGTTTATTGCCTCCTTTAGCTCTCAGTGCTTAGGGCTGTGCAGGAACTACCGCACCGGTGTTCTTCTCTTCAGTTTTTTTGTCTCTTCCAGGTACCTTTGTTCTCACGATTCTTTCCTTGTTGTCCTTGACCGTTCTTCTGGTCATGTTTATCAACTGACTTGGTCTTAGCTTTCTCACTCCTTTTTCGGCGTGCCTCTTGGATTTTCTAATCATGGAGTCGTGCACACTCCACAACATTGGCAACCGTATCAAAACTCGACTGCCTAATGATATGCCTAGAGATCTGCTGGTTCAATCCCCTTAAAAACTTCAGTATCTTACTCTGCTCAGTCGGAATAAGACCTGGAGCATACAACGCTAGCCTATAGAACTCTCTCTTATACTCGACTACTATCTGGTCGTCTTTCTGTCTCAACTCTTAGAAATCCTTTTCCATCACCATTCGTGCACTTTGAGGAAAATATTGGTCAAAGAACATCACTTGAAACTGCTGCCAAGTTAGGGTGGTAGTATCCAGATCCTGGGAACGAGACTCCCACCAATCTAAAGCGTCATCAACAAGCTGAAAAAACCACAAATATCTATTTATACTCATTTGGACATTCAAAAGTACGGAACGTATTTTTCATCTCCTTGATCCATTGATGAGCCACTAATGGATTTGTAGAACCCACAAAAGTTCGTGGCTTCAAACTCAGAAAGTGTTTATGCAACTCCAGCCACATGGGTGCTCCTGTTCGTACCATTGGCGGTTGTGGCACTTGGACCGGAGCTGGTGCCCCGGGACCCTTAGCACCTAACCTAACATCCAGCCTAGCATCCACAACTGCCCCTACAGATTCCGTAATCATTTGACGCAACACCGTCTACTCTGACATTTGAGGGTTAACGCCTCTTGCCCGATTCTGACCCGATCCTTGCCCAGTCTCTCCCTGTTGTGGTGGTGGAGGAAACTCAGGCTGTGGTGCGTTAATCTCATCAATTGGAACATCATTGTTGTTCCCCCGTGCACCCCTACCTCCACGCCAACCACCTCTACCTCTTCCTCACATCCCAGATAAAGTTCTGAGATACTAGAAAAAGAGGGTAAGAAACAGAACTAAGTCTATCGCTATCCAAGCCAAATAGCAAGCAAACAACAAGCAAGCAATTCATTCAAGTGCACCCTTAGATTTTGTGCCTAAGTGTCACAAACAACATCTTAACTCGTTTTACTCCCTCTAGGACTTTGAACATGAGGCTCTGATACCAACTGTAATACCCCGCCCTCACCTTTCAGGTCCGCAACCCTTACCCAATGAGAACTAGGCATTCCGACGGAACTATTAACAATCGGTAGCTCTAGGGAGTACGCGTTACACCAAGCTAACAAGATGCTGCACTCACATTCAAGACACAAGTAAAATAAAGCTGAATATAAACTTTATTAACTCAATGATAACCTNAGGGGTATCGATACAGACTGGTAATTTTGGCAAAAACGTTTTTGCAAACAATTTTGGCAATCCAAATGCTTTCTAATTATATGCAATGAGTCCTATTGCATGTCTAACCACATATGATAGTCGATAGGTAACTTACCAATACACAGAGAGTTCCGGATGCGAGACCGAGTCCGATGAGGTGCTATTTCCTCCGTTCTTGATGATGAGTGAGTTTTGCACGGAGGATACGCCTGACTCTTGACTCAAATAGGTCTCCATTTGATCGAGTTGTTCTATCATGAATATTGACAAACCCTGGGGACCTTTCAATCTCCCCCTTTGTCAATTTCATGACAAAAACCCCGTACATTAGAAGTTTCGAGAATAAAATTACATTACACCACGACTGTTCTTACAAGGGACTCAACAAGGATGCAAACCTTCCCCAATAGAAAGAAAACAAACCAGACAAGAGAGTTTCTGCAAAAACACACACTTATCATCAAGGTATCACAAAATATATATAATTCAATCACGTCCTTGAGTTTTGTGAGAAACTCCCCCTATCCTGGGCAACTCCCCCATAGTGACTTCTCCCCCTTTTTGAAATGAAATAGACAAAGGTGGAAGGAAGAAATGGAGAGTCCCAAGATAGGAGAACCACAACGCCCAAAGCAAGAGCAGACATCCCATGGGCTAGCAGATATAAGAGAAAGATCGAGAATATGCCATGAACTGAAACTACTCTAGGTACACGTCGAAAGAGCAATTCAAAATCAAGTAGTAGCAGTAACAGGAAACAAACGCATGAGTATCTGAAAATAAGAAACAAGGCATGTACTAGTTTAGCTAACATCAACGAAATGAAAGGGAGTCTAGTTTAGTGTGTGGCCTAGACTAGTCATCTTCATCCATCTCTGCATCCTCCTCTCCCTCATCCTCCGTTGCAGCATCCTCATTATCATCGCCCTCATCCTCCTCTTCGTCATCATCATGAGGTACAAAGGATCCGCTGGGAGGGTCAATGAGAGGAAGATTGTGGGCCGCGGCATAATGATTGTGGATGGGCACCATCTGACCTAGCATTCGGTGAGTGTCAATCAAGCACCGTTGAGTGTTCAAGTTGGCGTCTTTCAGCTGGAGAAGCATGTCCATGACTTGTTGCTCCCAGGTACGGCGAGTAGCGTCGGGATCAGTTGCACGAGCAGGAGCAGGATCACTAGCTTGAGCAGGAGCTTGACCACGAGGACGAGCACTCAGATGAGAAGCACTTTTGCTAATTGTAGACTCATTGATATCATGTTTGGCTACCTGAACTGGCTCAGAACTCGGAATGGGGAGATCGTTGTAGTCCAAGATCCGACTAATCAGTTTTGGAAAAATAAGAGACTNCTCCTTTAGCTCTCAGTGCTTCGGGCTGTGCAGGAACTACCGCACCGGTGTTCTTCTCTTCAGTTTTTTTGTCTCTTCCAGGTACCTTTGTTCTCACGATTCTTTCCTTGTTGTCCTTGACCGTTCTTCTGGTCATGTTTATCAACTGACTTGGTCTTAGCTTTCTCACTCCTTTTTCGGCGTGCCTCTTGGATTTTCTAATCATGGAGTCGTGCACACTCCACAACATTGGCAACCGTATCAAAACTCGACTGCCTAATGATATGCCTAGAGATCTGCTGGTTCAATCCCCTTAAAAACTTCAGTATCTTACTCTGCTCAGTCGGAATAAGACCTGGAGCATACAACGCTAGCCTATAGAACTCTCTCTTATACTCGACTACTATCTGGTCGTCTTTCTGTCTCAACTCTTAGAAATCCTTTTCCATCACCATTCGTGCACTTTGAGGAAAATATTGGTCAAAGAACATCACTTGAAACTGCTGCCAAGTTAGGGTGGTAGTATCCAGATCCTGGGAACGAGACTCCCACCAATCTAAAGCGTCATCAACAAGCTGAAAAAACCACAAATATCTATTTATACTCATTTGGACATTCAAAAGTACGGAACGTATTTTTCATCTCCTTGATCCATTGATGAGCCACTAATGGATTTGTAGAACCCACAAAAGTTCGTGGCTTCAAACTCAGAAAGTGTTTATGCAACTCCAGCCACATGGGTGCTCCTGTTCGTACCATTGGCGGTTGTGGCACTTGGACCGGAGCTGGTGCCCCGGGACCCTTAGCACCTAACCTAACATCCAGCCTAGCATCCACAACTGCCCCTACAGATTCCGTAATCATTTGACGCAACACCGTCTACTCTGACATTTGAGGGTTAACGCCTCTTGCCCGATTCTGACCCGATCCTTGCCCAGTCTCTCCCTGTTGTGGTGGTGGAGGAAACTCAGGCTGTGGTGCGTTAATCTCATCAATTGGAACATCATTGTTGTTCCCCCGTGCACCCCTACCTCCACGCCAACCACCTCTACCTCTTCCTCACATCCCAGATAAAGTTCTGAGATACTAGAAAAAGAGGGTAAGAAACAGAACTAAGTCTATCGCTATCCAAGCCAAATAGCAAGCAAACAACAAGCAAGCAATTCATTCAAGTGCACCCTTAGATTTTGTGCCTAAGTGTCACAAACAACATCTTAACTCGTTTTACTCCCTCTAGGACTTTGAACATGAGGCTCTGATACCAACTGTAATACCCCGCCCTCACCTTTCAGGTCCGCAACCCTTACCCAATGAGAACTAGGCATTCCGACGGAACTATTAACAATCGGTAGCTCTAGGGAGTACGCGTTACACCAAGCTAACAAGATGCTGCACTCACATTCAAGACACAAGTAAAATAAAGCTGAATATAAACTTTATTAACTCAATGATAACCTGTCAATTTAAATAAACGAATGAACGAATATTCTTAAAGAATAATGGACTAAACATGTGTCTAAACAGACTAAACTTAAATGAAAGAATTAAGTAATGTCTTCACAGAAATTAATAGAACTCCAAAGACTTATTCTCGAACTACGAACATCACCGCTACTGATTATTCACCTATTGACCTGGACCTGAAAAGATTAATGGTGGTGCTAGATCAAAACCTAGCCAGCAAGTTTACTAGTTCCCTTGGCTTATATTTAGGAGAACCATGAGTTTCACAAAAGTGCATTAACAATATTGTATATGATATGTCAATAAATGATTAAACATAGTAAAATGTTGTGCAAGATAACGACTGTTGTGTGTTATGATCTTTAGTTAAGATTAAGTTATCACAACAAGTAGTGCTCCCTAGTTACTACCCATGTTTCACCCGTCCCTATAGTTCACTCGAGACACTGGCCATGCGCCACGTGAATTCGGTGAACTGCCTCGAAATCTGTCCCCCGAATACTGATAACCCTATCTGCGTTATTTACGTTTAAAGTGATTCCGTAGACCTCACATGGCTATTCTGTAGACCTCGCTTGGAGAGGACCAGGCCTATACAGGACCTCAACTATATTTGCACATAAGCCAAATAAGTTATTTAAGCACACATCAAGTTTATGGAGGATAATTGTATATTAAGCATGTTCTCTTATGATCACCATCCAAAGTGTACTTAACCCAATGTTTAAAGATGCATTCACTATTATTAATACATGTTTAAACATAAACATACATATCCTACTTCATGTAGATCACATGCATGTACATAAAAAAGATTATTAACGACAAAAGATGAGATTTACTGACAAGTCTAGCAGTATCAATACTCCATATGTCTACTGGCTACAGATGTGGGTAGTATCAATACTTCTTTTGGGAGTATCGATACTCCTCACATTCACTGAGTAAAGTTGTGGGTAGTATTGATACTTCTTTTGGGAGTATCGATACTCCTCACATTCGCTGACTACTGATGTGGGTAGTATCGATGCTTCTTTTGGGAGTATCGATACTCCTCACATTCGATGACTACAGATGTGGGTAGAATCGATACTTCTTTTGGGAGTATCAATACTCCTCACATCTATGTCCTGTGCGATTTGAAGCCTTCGTTTTCACTTGTTATCACAAGTAAACTTGGGTTCCTGCTATACAAAAGTTAGGGTTTTATAACCATGCTTCTAATATCATAGTTTTCATGCACAATAACATTAAAAGACATGTAATCCTCATATAAACCTAGATTCATGCTTTCAACCACAGAAAAATGCATACAACATATTTATTTTTAGATTTCATGCATTAACTCGTTAGAAGCAAATACCAACATCATAGAAACTTAAGTCTACACCAAAAGAGTAAGTTACTACTTGCCTTGAATCACCAAAGAGGTTGAATCCTAGGGAAGAAGAAGAAGATGAACTCCTGCACTCTCTCTCGCAAACACGACTCTTCCTCGATCGATCCTTTAAGAGGAACTTGGAGTTTCTCTGCCTCCAATCCCTGGTGGGTTCTCTCTCCCTTGCTCTCCCTCTCTCCCTGCCGATTCTCTCTCTCTCCTCTATTCTGGTCGATCAGCATAAAGTGGGAGAGATTTTGGGTTTTAGTTTATATTTATAACTAATTATAAACCCAAACTTACTAAAACTCTGTCAGGGTGCCCTTAGCAATAGTGGGTGCCCCCTAAAATTAGTAAATTAAATTAAAGGGGTGTTACAAGGATTGATCGAGGAAGAGTCATGTTCGCGAGAGAGAGTGCAAGGATTCATCTTATTCTTCTTCTTCCTTAGGATTCAACCTCTTTGGTGAGTCAAGGTAAGTAGTAACTTACTCTTTAGGTTTTCTATGATGCTGGTATGCTTTCTTAATGATTGAATGCATGAAAACCTAGATTATATGTTGCTTATATGTTAACTACATGAATGAATGCAAGTAATCCATGATCATATGATGTGTGCATATTTCTAATAGCTAGAATGTATGAAATCTATGAATATTTGATAGTTATATGATTCCCTAATGTTGCAGGTAAGAAAACCCAGAGGATATCGATACCCTATATATGGGTATCGATACCAGCTTGCAGATGGGGCTAGTATCAATACCCCCTCTGGAGGGTATCGATACCTCCCACGTCTGAAAGTGGGTATCGATACCCACTGAAGGTCTATCGATACCTACTGGCCTTTTGACCCTAAAAGTATTTTTGGTGAGTTTCTTTTGCGTAGTTAGTTTATGTATGAAAGATATTATGATTATGTACATGCATACTATTAAAGAATATGTATTTATGAGTTTAGAATGCATATGTAACTTCTTGTGAACTGCTTCCATGAAGATAAGCACTTGTGGATGCAGAAAGAATAAGTAAGAAACCTCCATAAGCTTGATGTGTGCTTAATCAACTTATTTGGCTTGTATGCAAACGTAGTTTAGGTCCTGTATAGGCCTGGTCCTCTCCAAGCGAGGTCTACGGAATCGCCAAGTGAGGTCTATGGAATCACTTGACATGTAAGTAATGCCGACAAGGTTACCAGTGTTCGAGGACGGATTTCGAGGCGGTTCATCGGATTCACGTGACGCGCGACTAGTGTCCCGAGTGAACTATCGGGACGGGTGAAACATGGGTAGTAATTAGGGAGCACTACTTATTATGATAACTTAATCTCAACTAAAGATCATAAAACACAACAACCGTTATCTTGTGCATCTCTTTTCTTTTAATCTTTTATCCTGACATATCTTATGCTGTAATGTTAATACACTTACTCATATAAAACTCATGGTTCTCCTAAATCTAAGCCAAGGGAACTAGTGAACTTGCTGGCTAGGTTTTGACCTAACACCACCATTAATCTTTTCAGGTACAGTTCAATAGGCGAATAATCAGTAGCGGTGATGTTCGTAGTTCAAAAATAAGTCTTTAGAGTTCTCTAGATTTTCGTGAAGACATTACTTGATTCTTTCATTTAAGTTTAGTTTATTTTGGACACATGTTTAGTCCATTATTCTTTAAGAATATTCGTTCATTCGTTTGTTCAATTGACAACTTATCCTTGAGTTAATAAGGTTTATATTCAGCTTATTTTACTTGTATTTTGAATGTGAGTGCAAGCCTCTTGTTAGCTTGGTATAAGGCGTACACTCTAAAGCTACAGGATGTT
>MVGT01001087.1:114190-138160 GCA_002174775.1 Macleaya cordata | reverse complement strand
TAGCAGCTGAGAGGATTGTAAATAAGATCACTTAATGTCTAATTGTGTTCTACATTTAAAATTTTTCAAATAAATATTTCAACTAATATAATTATGTGAATATTTGTAGAGGGAAATGGATGAATTGGTCAACAATCAAGATGCATCGTCACAAGAGTTAGAAGTGGGTCCTAATGACGTTTTCTCGAAAGTAATGGGACGCGATAGGGGTGGTCGTGTACGGTGTTATGGGAATGCTGTGAAACCCAAGACATTTTGGCATGGGCAATCGTCAAGTGCGTCTTCAAGTAGGAATACAGAACAAGTTAAAGCCTTGGAGGAAAAAGTTGCAAACTTGGAAAATAAAGTGGATATGGCATTGCAGCTGCTCATACAGATTGCGGGGACACGTGGCAGTACCCAAGTATACATCTATTTCAAACTAGTTTCAGCAAAGTTTTAGAATCTATGTTAATGTAGGCAAGTTCACAACTTTCTCAGCCTATTTTATATGCAACCAATCAACTTTTTGGGGCCATAACTTTGTATTACGACGTCCATTTTGGGCATATGAGTACTCGTTTCGAAGGTCTCATAGCATACTTCAAGTTTGTGGTATTAGTTTCTCCAGGGAGGTAGATTTTCCTCCAGTTCTACTTGTGTTTTTGCATTTCAAATTCTATTTTAGAAAAACTTGTTGAATGCTTTTCTATTTGTTTGTTTATGAAAAATCTTGCATAGTTTGATGTTTGGATATGTTATAACTTAAAAGTGATTTTGACCTTTGAAAATGCAAATCAAGGGGCCTTACAACGATGCTCCCCCGAATGATGGTATTCAAGTGATCTTATTTAAATTATAGTTGAAATAGGCATTCCCAACAAAATAGAAACTGATTTTGTTCAAGTGAATTTAATATGTGAAAATGCAAATCAAGGGGCCTTAGTTTTACTTGTTTTATGCGTAGCTAGATATAACATATATTTGCAATAGTTGTTATATTACTTATGAGTGAACTGATTTATACTTGTTAGACATTCTATGAGAGAATGACTTGTTAAAGTGCCATTTGTGAATCTTCATGCTGCAATGATCTTAATAGAATCCTCACACTCTCTTAAAAACTATCAATTAAGGAATCATGAATTGAAATATACTTTTATGGTTTGTTTTGTGCAGCATAGTCCATCGGTGCCCACTTCACCACTTACACCCGAAGAGTAGGAGATCAGCAGATGAACACTTTTTGGTAAATATATTTTACTATTTTACATATCATTTTGATGACATATATGGAATATATATTAGGAATGAGTAATTGATCATGGTATTAGTTAAAGAGGGTTAATTGTGGATGATATTTTATTTGTCTTGATATGTGAAGGATTGGAGAAGAAATTTTTTGTTTCTTTTGTCATATGAAATGATGTAATTTGACTCATTTCATCATATACTTTTGGTTTCTCTTGACATATGGAAAAGGAAAAGATGCAATAAATAAATCTTTTGCCATAGTTGTATATGGAATGAAATGAGTTTCAATCATTTGGTATAGAAGTTAGGGAAACATGAACTGAAATCTACTTTAATGGGTTGTTTTTTGCAGCATATATATTTTGCCGTTGCCCATACGGATGTAGGTCTAACACCGTTCCCTAAGAGTAGGAGATCAGCAACTGAACACTTTGTGGTGAATATATTCTACTACCTTTTTTGTGATTAAAATATATTCTACTACCTGCTTTACAAATCTTTTTGATGACACATATATAGGATATATATTAGGATGGAGTAATTGATCATGATATGGGTTTATCATGAGGTGAAGGGATTTGAGAAGAATTTTTTTGTTTCTTTTGACATGTAATGGATCGAATGGAATGTATATGGTCAATGTTGGATATAGAAGGTTTTTTTGTGTTTAATTGGATATGTTTAGGATTGTGGAACTTTTACTTTTGTTTCTCTTAACATATATGAAAGGATGTATAACTCATTTAAAGCTTGTGCTATAGTTGTGAAGGAATGAAATGAATTTGAAACATTTTGCTTTTAAGTTTATGATGGAATGGAATGAATTTGGGCAGGTGGATACTAGTACTGTAAATATAGTTGTGATGGACTGAAAAGAATTTGGGCAGGTGGAGACTAGTATTTTGTAAATTCTAAGTTCTGATTATGTAGTTTTTGCACATGTGAGATATATATATAAGCAGGTAAAAAAAAAGACTTTTAGCGACGGTATTAACCGTCACCAATAATTGAATTAAATCCACGGCAGTAAATGCCGTAGCAAATACACTAGTGTGTTGGCGACGGTATTTTATTATTAACGACGGTATACTCCCGTAGATAAAAAGAGAAGTTCGTCTTAATTTAAAGGCCTTTTTGTGACGGATTTTGCCGTAGCAATTATATTTGCCTTTTTGCGACGGTTATCCACCATTAACGACGGCTTTTTACCGTAGAAAAAGGGCCAAGTGCCATCTTATTTAATAATTTTGTGACGGACAAACCGTCGCTAATAAGTAGTAAAACCGTAGCAAATAGTATTGCCGACGGCGGCTTATAAGACGGAATCTATGCCATCGCAAATAATTATTTGCGACGGTTTTGGAGCTTTAACGACGTTTTTTACCATCGCTAAAAGCCTCTTTTTTTGTAGTGCCTCCATCCAAAAAACTTCCCCTTTATCAGTCCCTTTTATGGAATATGGGTTCTATTTAAGTTATATAATTTATAAAGAGTTCCACTGTAATGATCAATTTGAAGTGTTTTTTTAATAAATTTTACATTCTTTCACTTGGCCCATACGACTTCTAATTTTTATTTGGCATAATTTATTCTTATGATGATTTCACAATGATTCGATTACGATAAGTCTAAGTCGTATATTTAGATTTACATGAAAAATTCTGTCACACGGTTAGAGACATCCTAAATTTTTCTTATCCTCAATTATTAATGTATTTGATTTGGTCTATGAATTGTCAAAAACGTCACTGCATATTGGGGTTGAATTCTAGATGGAACAATTCTTGAAACTCTTATTGGAGGGGGAAAAAAATTCTTGTTTTTAAATACCAAAAATTGCATAAATGTGAATTGGAGGGGGTCAATTTTTTGTTTACTTTTTTTTTTGTGTGTTTGCATTTTTTTTCTTCCTCTTCTCTTTTAGGGGACTATTAGGCAATGTTTTAAAAATCGGACCGGTAATCGAACCAGAAAAGCTAGTGGGTTGGGTCAATCTGGTTCAACCAGTGGGTTGACCAGTGGGTTAAGTTTCTTTTGGGAAATGCTAAAACTCTTAAATAACAATTAGTTGTATAGTAATTATACTGTCATAATGACAATAATCTAAAATGGTAGGAGGTTTGTCACTTTAGGGTCTTAGGTTGAAAACCTAGCAAACTCATTTTTGTAAAATGTAAAAAATTATAACACTTTTAACTTAAAAAAACCGGTTTAAAAATCGACTGGGTCACCTGGTTCACTGGTTCAACCGGCCGGGTCGATCGGTTTACATTTAAAAAGACGGTTTTTGAGAAAATTACTAGGTCAATATTGACCCGAACCGGAAATTTGACTGGACCGGTCCGGTTCGATTTTTAAAACACTGTTATTAGGCATTACATGGAAAAAGATACTAGCAAGGGTGCACAAAAGGTGTTAGTAACAAAGCGCCAGCAGCAAGCTTAATTAAAAAAAAAGTGTCATTAATGACATTGACACAAAAAAACTACCATCCATGGCGGAGTAAAAATACGGATAAATTATCAGTTTGGATTATTATTAATTGACTGCATTATAATGATTTGGACTATTTAAATTAGAGAAACTGCCACAAATAGATATTTCAGCACCAACGAATACAGGAATAAACACCTCGGCACCAAAGAATACAAAAAAGGATGTCACTACTAAACGCAGAGACGTCACCGTGAAAACATAGAAAGACGCCACCGACATAATTAATTTCATAGGCCAAATCTTATGGCAATATCACGACCTAGAAGGTTTGAACCTAGAACCACCTATGTGTCATAAGGAGGGATGCTAACTAACTGATCAAGTGGTTGTTTGCACTTTACTATAGAGTTTAAAGGTCTTTTTTTTTATCGATAAAAAGATTCATTGATCAAAGAAAGGTACATGAGGCATGAACCCAAGAAAGGGGGGAGAAAGAGGGAGATACAAGAGAAGAAGGGAGAACAAATCCGGAAACAAACAAAAAACAAAGAAAAAGCATTATAGAAGATCAAAAAACGTTTCTCTCCATCTCATTATGACATGATCAAAGGAAATATTAGTAAACTGATTCTTCAGAGACGCCCAAAGGAAAACCATGGTCTTGACCGATATAATCACCTGCTCCACCTCCGCTTCCTTTCCTTCAAAAGCTCTTGTATTTCTTTCAGTCCAAATGGCCTACCAAATTGCAGGCGGGATAAGATCCCAGATCTTCCTAGGGTCATTCCGGACCTCCAGACTTTTCCAGCAATGAAGTAAACCCTGCAAATCATTAGGCATAGTCAAATGAATGTTCAAATGTCCCACGAAATGACTCCAAATCTTTCTTGAGAAGGAACTGTTAGGAATTTAGGGATCAAAATTAATCACAAACTAGAGATAAACAATCAAACAAGCAAACAGAGAACGTAAAACAGGAAAAATAAAGCAAACACCACAACGCACAAGATTTACGTGGTTCGGCAAGATTGCCTACATCCACGGACGACGATGAACTCTTTCCATTATAATGAAAACAATGAAGAACAGTTACAATGACTTACCTCACAAGCAACCCAAGCTTCAAGCCTCTCAACCCTTACAAGGATTCTCTCAAACCCTCCTTGTTGATGCTCTCACAAATATTGCTCTCACCTCTCTCTCTCTCTCTCTTGCTAGAAGACCCTAATAAACCCCTATTTATAGGCTTACAAAGTTCCCCCACGAAATAGGAAGAAATCCAAGTCCAAAAGGACTCAAAATAGCAAAATTCGCAACTTAGAAAGTTTCCCGGAATAAAATTCCTAGCAAGTATCGATACCCCCCTTAATGGGTATCGATACAGGGTCCTCCTGAAAGTGGGTATCGATACCCCCAAAATGGGTATCGATACACCACCTCCCTGTTTTGTGGGTATCGATACCCACCATAAGGGTATCGATACCCTTTGCCAAAACTTCACAGGAACAATGTAGAAAAAGGTGCAGAACTGATTTCGCCATTTCTTTACATAAAAAACATCTGTTAGTAACTGGGATTCCTCTCCTAGCCACATTGTCCAACGTCATGATCTTTTGTTGAAGAACTAACCAAAGGAAGAAAGATATCTTTGCAGGCCACTTTTCTACCCACACCAGCTCCATAGGATATGAATGATCTCCATTCGTAGTAATGAGCTGATATGTACACTTTACTGAAAAACTTTCGCCCCCTTCCACAGCATCGTGTCCTCCTCGTTATCATCAAACTTAAAATTCTCCAGTAGAAGAATCAAGGTTGCAGCTTCATTGATTTCAACTTGCCTCAAACGACGTCTAGAGAACCCCAAATTCCAATCTATGGATCATCCGTTCTACTTCCCATATTTGCGACAGTATAACCTTGCGACAACACCATTTTGTAGATTGCTGGAAAAAGAGTTGCCAGCGGTACTTCCGATATCCAATTTAAAGGTCATTTTTTCGCCCATTAAAATGAACATTCTTTCCAATTGTAATGTTTGAATTTTGACTTGGCTGGATTGTATGTCACATATTAGCTGAGGTATGGATGCTTGCAAATGTGGCTTCCGACTGTAACTTAGGCTTTTTAGAGATGAGCTACATCTAAACTAAATATATGGTTGCTCTTAATTCATGCAAAAATCCAAAATTGCAACGCCTATAAAACGTCGTTGCAAAATACTCGCAGCGTTAGTTTTAGAACGACTTAGAATCGTTGCTAATGGCAATAAAAATTGGTCAAAACCGTTACTGTTTGGCATTTTTGAAGTAGTGATAATCAACACAGCCTATAAAATCAGGGTTATTTGTTTGTATAGACAAAGTTGATTTGTACACAAAAGAACAAATCAATATAAAAATTATTTTGTTTATTTACTTATTTTTGTAGTTGACGCATATCTGAAATGTTATAAGAGCTTACTGTCCATTTTATTCATTAATCATTTCTTAAACTAAGTACTCGATCTGGTACAAATTAATGCAGCTTGATCATACATAAGATAGAGGTATATATATATAGGACAGTATACATGAGTTCATCGATAGATTGATCGATCAATCACCACAGTTAACGAACTGGTAGTCAACAAACATGTGGCCATCAGCATAACCTCTTCCATTGGTGTCAAGCTGGCTAAAAACGCCTTGGTCCAAATCTAACCCTCCGTTGCTGCACTGATCAACGATCCTAACCGTTGTCTGAGCCCCAGTACCTCTGTTTGTCACCTGCATTAGAATACACCTCATTCAAACTTAGTCACCTATTTATATTGGTTTCTTAATCTTAATTTCATGTGCTTAACTAATATGTTGGTGTCTTGCCATGCTATACGTGTACTAATATTGTCCTTGCTTTGGTCACCACACACCTATAGTACAGGATTTTGTTCTTGGCGAGAGCTCATGCCCAAGCCCGACGACTACCCAAATGGCCCAGCACGAGTAAGAGTGCAAGTGGACCTTAAGGACCGAACACCAATCTCCTTCGTAGGCGATGTAGAATATTATATGCAATAAATGCTTGATATATCTCTTTTATAATCAAATTAACGAACCGCATAATCTGGCAGTTGATATATATATATATTAAGATGATAAATATTTTTTTTACCAAGCATCTCTTACCACATGGTACGAAGTTGACTTGGCATGTTAGACATGCATTAGTCATGTGGTCCACTAATGTGGTCCAGAAAGGTTGTACATCTTGGATTTTAGTAATCTAGCTTTTGAAAATTTAAGGACGAAATACAAAGAGCAATTTTGGGCACCAACAGTGCACATCATCTTTCTTTTGATTGGCCAAGTGTTTGACGATGTGAATTCTAGTGTAAAATGAATGAATTCATACGTCAAACACAAAGCCAATGAAAAGAAGGAAAACGCGCACCTCTTAACCGTTGAGGGTGCACAAAATAGCACTCCTAAATGTAGGTGGGTTTGGTCACGAATACTTATTGAGTAATGCTAGGGGGAGCCTTTGGGGACACAGGTATTAATACTGGGAATATGCCAAATTGTACTCTCAGTGTCTTACAAATTAATGCATAGTATCCAACTTGCTCAAATTTCATATCACTAAGTTAATATTTGACCAGAAAAATGAGTTTTCAAAAAATTAGGATACAATTGAAAATCTCAAGTTATCAGTTTTTGAATATAGCTAGCCAAAAACATTTTTGGTATCAAATTGGAAAACTGTTTTCAAATTCAAGTTACTGTGAAAATTGATACAATTTCACTGGAAAATCTAAAAACAATATCTTCTTGTTTCCTAGATTTAGTATGTAATCTGCTCCGGAAAAATGAAGAGAAAAAACACAATTTAAAGACTGAAAAATGTGTAAAATTAAACTTCCGAATTTCAGAATATATATTTGAAGTCTTTAAAAGAGTAAAAACACAAAAACAGCTAGTGTTTGATTTATATTACGTACCCTCAAGCACCTGCCACAAGAGGCTTGACCGCGAGGGCCGACAGGGCCACAGAAGGCAGTCCAGCCATATTTACGCCTCCATGCCAACGGCTTGTTGGCGTCCCAAGTCGAACAATAAGCACTAACTCTGTTCAAGTCCCATCCGTTTTGCTCCGGATAGTAATAGTGGTACGTAGCACGCACATTAGTCGCTCTTTCACCACCACCACCTCTACACTGACTTTGACAGTTATTGGATGGTAAGCAATACTCATCAGTATCACCACAATAACCCCATTGACTACAACAGAGGTTGCCTTGGCAAGTCCGGCCACCAGCTTGACGGCCACATTGCTGGGCATTCACACTGGCTGCAGCTGCTGTGAGAAAGAGTAGGAAAATCATGGAGAGATCTTTGGTTGCCATCTATAATTTAATTTTGAATGTGATGAAAAAATGGTGTAAGATGTTTCATATTTATAATGATGATGAGGTTAGAGTAAGGGTTTCTGAGATCTTCGATCTTATCCTTAACTGGATTTGGTTTTGGCTTTTGAAATTTTGAATTGTCAAAAACGTCACTGCATATAATTGGCCGGATTGAATTCAAGTTGGTACACTTCTTTAAATTATTATTAGGAAAAATGAAATAAAGTCTTTTTTCCCCTGAAACGGCATGACTGTGAAATTACCAAAATGCCCACTTAGTAATTTGGGATGTCAATTTTTTTTTTTTCTAAAGATTGGGCGCATAGAAGGCGTCATTAACAATATATAGAAAGCGTTGTAAAAAAAGTGTGATAAAATTGCCACCAATAAATTTTTAATAGTTATTAATTGGCTGCATTATAATGATTTGGACTATTTAATCAAATTAGATTTAATTAGGCTGAAATTGGGTCAATTTAACCTGATGGCTATATTTTAACCTCTAGCTTTAATTATGATGCAGGTAAGGGATATAATAATTTGGATATTTTTGGATGGTCCTGTCATGAAAGTTAAATAAACAGTTCAAAGATTGGTTTACAATAGTATTACAGATATGTTTCATTTTTGTACTTAAGTTAAAAACTTATTTCCTTCAAGTTATAAGCTAAAACAATTCTAACTTATTAAAAAAAAATCAATTTCATCAAGTACTTTTTTGTTCTAACTAAAAGCCAATTAATTAACAAAGAAGTCGACAAACATATAATGATACAAATTATAGACCACCAATTACATGTTATATGAGATTCACATAGAAATGATCCGATCGTCCATATTTATTTTTTTGGGATGATTTCTTTACTACATATATCCTCTTCGTAAAAAATTAAATTGTTCCTAAAATTAACTTTTGAAGTAAACTTATAAATTATGTTTAGAGCCAAAACATATGCATTTAGGTTAGAACGAAAACAGAAGGTTTGGGATAACTAAGATTAATTATTAAATAAATTATTTTATTTAAGTAGAAGAATGCCAAGGGAGAATCCAATGTATTTTTTTTTTTTTGTTTTTTAATGGATCTAAACTCGCGCTGTTTAACTTTAATGATTTATTTGGATGGTAGATTTTAAGTAGGGATTTTGTGGGACTAGAAATTTAGTAGAAAACTAGTTAGATTTATAACATAATTTTTAATTAGTTTTTCACTAAATCTCTAGTTCCTACAAAATTCCTGCTTAAAATTTCCATCCAAACAAACCATTAAGATTGTAGGACGATTTGATTTCTTGTGAGTCATCATAAAGAATTAATGTGGAACCCACGGGGAGGTGTAAAAATAGTGTAAGAATAAAAGGCATGTTTATAAAAATTAAAATTGGGATGCAAGCTTATTTGGACTTGAAAAGATGGCCTTAACAAAATAACAAGTACATATTGGTCATTTTTAAGAAAGAGTAGGTGAATTTTGGTCTGGTGGAGGCTTGCTTCCGGGTCAAAGGCGAGGCTGCTAAAAGCCTAAAACCACTTGGGGACCGTCAAGGTCAAATCTGGCAGCTTAATATATCCCTCGTCAACACTCGTCTCTCTAAAGATGAATCAAAGTTCATGGGAGAATTCTTAAAACCATTTCAACAAGACTTGTACCAAACATTTCTTTTCACCGGGAGGTGCACCAAACGACTGAATCAGCACTGATTCACGAGTTCAGATCCTCTTTTTCCATTTGCCTATCCCTCCGGTTTTGCCTCCTAGGGGCTACATAGAGATAATACAATAGCTGATATTTAATGAGAATATTCTCTTTATCCCGTATATCATTTTCACTAAAAATTAGTT
Organism: Macleaya cordata; assembly: GCA_002174775.1. Lineage (NCBI taxonomy): Eukaryota > Viridiplantae > Streptophyta > Magnoliopsida > Ranunculales > Papaveraceae > Macleaya > Macleaya cordata. Next base: position 128,262 of record MVGT01001087.1, on the reverse strand, counting down.
AATTCGAAAACTTCTAACACTATAAAAAGAAATAGATTAGAAAATCAATAGTTAAGAAATCATTTGTTTTTTCAATTAATCTTTGATGGAATTGGGAGTTTTAAAATAAGTTGATTTTTTGTGCGAGTAATCTGTGAGGAGAATATACTCAGCCAATATTAATCATAGGATCATCTTTATTTGAGCCACACAAAGAAAAATCAACAAAGGCATATAGAAGGGACAAAAGAATCTGAACTCTTGATTAAGGTTACGTACGATTTCCAAAGAGTAGTTTATTTTTATTTTTTTTAAAGCAACACTTTATACATGCAAGCCTTTGCAAGTGCAATGCACATCTTTTTTATGTTGGGTTTATACAGGAAGAAGAGCACGAGTTAAAATGATAAGACCCCACTTTTAACTCTTACACTCATGTTTATGCGTGCATGGGGGCCATATATAATTGATATATGCAAAGATGATTTTGATCTATATGAAGATATCATTCTCATAAGCAATCTGCCTTGGATGATGTATCACCTTCACCTTGATCGCACATGTAAGTGTAAGCAGCGTGTAAGAATAAAGTGAGTGAAAGTGGAATGTGTAAAAGGTTTAAGAATAAATAAGAGGTTGGAACATATACGTAAAAATCTTGCGTGGAATATTAAAAGTCTATATGCCCTACGATTAATGAAATTAACCGTATGTTTATGTGACTATGGTTCAGGATCACACACACTATCACTTATTTAAAATTTAAATGGTGATTGTAACTGAAACTAAAATCTTTAACAAGAGGATTGACTTATTCAATTCTTAATATGTAGAATTAAGAACAATAATCGAATATTTTAATCTCTAAATAAATACAAAATTCTACTCAAAAAAATTTATTTACCAGAAGACTAATGATATTGAAAATCCTAAGATTCTCTATGAGCCATCCTAGGTGAAACTAATGTTGGTCAAAATCAATTTTGACCTAATTTTAACCATTACTCACTATCCCGCCTTCCTATAATTTTAAATAAAAAAATTCAATTTTAATAATAATTTTAAAAATTAAAAAATATTTTAACTCTCCATCATCTTCCTTAGAATCTCTACCATGACCTCCACGGCCCCACTGCATCAAAGACAGAAGTGAGAGGGAGAGGACGAGTGAGAGTGAGAGGGAGAGGAAGAGAAGAGATTGAGAAATTTCACATCTAAAAATATCAGATCTGCCTCTGCCTCTTCCTCTCCCTCTCACTCAATCTCACTCTCTCTCTCTCTCTCTCTCTCTCACTTTGCTTTCTCCCTCTCTCAATTGATCTCTCTCTTCTGTCTTACTTCTCTTCCTCCCTCTCTCAATTGATCTCTCCCTCACTTCTCTTTCTCTCTCTCAATCTCTCTCCCACCGCTACCTCATTTTAATTAGTTGCAATTGAGATTTTAATTGAGAATTAGGGATTCATTTCTTTGTTTACAGCTTCCATCAACTGATCATGAAGCTTCTCGGATCCCTAGTGCCTAGACACTCTTCATCTCTAGTTACTAATCACAAAATTAGTAAATACACAAAAAAAGAGTGATGATTTGGTATCGTACCTCCCACCGCCACCTCTTCCTCTCCCTCTCACTCGATCTCACTCTCTCTCTCTCTCTCTCTCTCTCTCTCTCTCACTTCGCTTTCTCCCTCTCTCAATCGATCTCTCTCTTCTCTGTCTCACTTTAATATTTCTCCCTCTCTCAATTGATCTCTCCCTCACTTCTCTTTCTCCCTCTCTCAATTGATCTCTCTCAATCTCTCTCAATCTGTCTCACCAAGTATGAAATTGAAGTTTAAATTATTTTTTGTTTAAATTTAGTTTCTGGGTAAAGCATTTGAAGAGATAATATTGGACATTGCTTGATACTTGTGGTGAAGAAGCATTTGAATTTCGGTTTCTGCGATCTCCGTTCTCTCTCTAGCTTTGCAGTGGTGTTGGTGGTGGTGATGGGGGGTTTATTTTAAAATAAATTTTTTATAAGATGGTTTTAAAAAATATAAATTTTTATTATTTTATTATTATAATGAAGATGGCTCATAGTATGATCTTAGGATGATACATAGTCGATTTTGGAAAAACTAGGATGGCTCATAGTGTAGGATGGCTCATAGAGAGTCCTAGGATTCTCAAGAAAAACCCAAACTTAGAAAAACTCTGGGACCTAGTCCATTCAAAAAATCCACTAAGAGTTTATAAGAACTTACAAACCGATTTACCATTCGACAGACACGATTTATGACTCCTTCTACAGTTTGATCAGCTACGTTGTGCAAATTTACCACGAATTCGAACTCCACGAATCGCTCCTTAGTTGATTGTGATGCGTTACCAACTTAGAGTCTACCAAGTCCTGCACCTTGAACCAATACTCCACTCCACGAATATATTTCACTATGAACTTGAAACTTCAAGCTTAAATACCGAAAATCTACTAGTAAACAAAAACTGAGGTTTTTGATTAAAATGGGAAGGATTAAACCATTTACAACAAATTTAGAAACTAAGGATATGAATTAAACTCTCCAAAGACTTGTTAAATGATAGAGTGAATGGTTCATGAAGAATGAATCAACTCTATTTATATATAATGGTAATGCTCATATCTAGATCTAGAATACACCATGTATAATGAGTGTTATTCTAGATCTAGATCTAGAACACACCATTGATAATGAGTGAGGTTCTTCCTAGCTTTAGTCTATGACACTCTCATCCCACTTAAAAATATATCCCACTAACCCCAATAAACACTAATGAAATTATATGATCTAACATGAGTTTTAATAGAAAAAGAAAAACCCAAAAAGTAGACTTTTCGTGCAAATTTAGGCGATGATTTAGAAACCAAGGCTTAGGTTTTGAAAGTAGCATGTTTGCTTTCGAAAGTAATTAGTTTTCTTTCAAAATCAAAGTAGCATATAATGATTTTTGGCTTTTGGTTTCGAAACCAACAAGGATAGTTTCAAAACTAAAAAAGGCATGGAAACCATTTGGCTTCTTGGTAACCAAAGTCATTTATTTCCAGAATGACTTTTGTTTCGAAACCAACAAATTAGTGATTTCGAAACCAAAGTAGCCTGATGGCCTAGTTTGTTTCTTGATTTCGAAAACAACAAGGTGGTTACGAAACCAGTTTGCCAGTTCTATCTTTTGAGTTTAGAAAATATTTTAAACCATTTCTAAGATGTGGGAACATTATTTTTAGGTCTAACCACCTATGGTACTTAGGTATCTAAGTCACGTACTATCCTAAGAAGTAGGCTCACTAACTCTAACTCAAGTTTACATAGACCATCTTGAGTTTGTTTTGACCTGAAATTCGATAAAATAACACATGAGAGAACTCATGGACCTTTTCAATCTTCCGCTTTGTCAATTTCGTGACAAAAACTATACATAAGAAAATAATAAAAGAACTTTCTCCTTCATAACTCATATTTTCTTACAATGAACTCAAACCAAAAGAAAAAAAGACAAAAACTCCCCTATAATATCAAAAACCTAAAATCTACGTATGTCTTTTTATGTGTTTTCTGCAAGAACTCAAACTCATTATGAAACAAGCTAATACAATTATAAAACAAGTAAAAATACCCTACATTCAACAATTATCCCTATGTGTCAATTAATTCTCTCCTCCTAATTCATATATATCTCCCTGCATTCATAGACATAAAACCACATATTTCTTCCCCTTTTTATCAAAAATGGACAAAGGTAGGAAAAACTAACCTTCAAAGAGATTTAATACAAGCAGAAAATAGAGAGAAGGAAACAAGGATTCAACCAATTTAAACTTATTCATCCATCCATTAAGCATAAGAATTAATATCTAGGATAAACAAATTAACAGGTAATATGTGAAGTTGTTAAAACAAAATAAACAAACCAAGTTTCAAATTAATCATCCCTCCAAAAAAATAAATATAAGAGACCCTCATCTAGATGTCCTCCTCTACATTAATAGCAACAATAGTTGCATCATCATCTCTCTTACCCTCACCACTCTCAACTGCAAGTGTATCTCCACTAATAATTTCATCTGCATCTCCCTCCTGCTCCTCATCTCTAGCAACAGCTGCCTTATTAGCCTCACCACCATCACCATCAGAACCATTACCAGTACCAGCACCATCATCAGCAGAGGACTCATCAGTAATCTCATCATCAGCGTGATCTTCCTCTGAATCATCATCTTCACTCTCAACAGACTTATCGTGGCTGGTCTTCGCCCGTGCCTCATTAGGAAGGTTTAAGACTCTATTGATGCTTGTTGTTCCTCTCTCATCTTCTTCTTCTCTCCTCTTTCTCTTTCTTTTTAATTACTTCTTATAATTATTATTATTATTATTGAGGGAAGTTTGAAACTTATTTAATTTGTGTAAAATCTGATCATTTTGTTTGAGAAGTCTGAAATAATATTTGGGACAGATCTGATAAGATTTTTTAAGAACTCTTTGAATATGATTTTTGTGATTTGGGGGAAAAAAGAAAAAACAAGGGCAAAGAGAGTTATCAATATCTGTCGAACCAAAGAGTCGAGTTTTTGTGGGTAAACAATTGGCTAAGCATTTCCAGATAAATAGCATAACTCTCGTTGGAGCTTGAAGATGCCAGATTTTATTCCAATTAATATCATCATGCAAAGTAGAAGACCCAGTAATCAGTTTGGCATATGTGGACTTAACAGTAAAGAAACCACCTTTAGTAAGAGTCCATCTAAACCTGTCTTCAGCCTCATGAAGAGGAAGTCTTATTTTGAGAATTTCTTCAACGATAAAGTTAGGAAACAAAAGTCTCAGCAAATCAGCATTCCAAGAAGGAGAAGATAATGCAGATTGAACAATAAGCTGATTCATAGTGATATAAGTTCGATTATGGGCTGAAGGAACTAGGAGATCTTTTAAAGGCAAGTCCAAGGTGGGGATCTACTTATCAGACCAAATATTCACACTTTGCCCATTTCTGATTTCCCATATACCATATTGTTCAACCAAGCGAAGACCTTCCTTGGTTCCTTTCCAAATCCAGGAACTTGCGGAGCTATTATGAGAAGAAAATGGCGAAGAAGCTGGAAAATAATTGGCTTTGAGTACTTGAACCCACAACTGATTGGGTTGAGTGAGAAGTCTCCAGCCAAACTTAGACAACATAGCTTGATTGAAAAGAACAGCATTCTTGAAGCCTAGACCTCCAAACTTTTTAGGTTTACACAAAACATCCCAAGACTTAAGATAGTAACCCTTTTTATGAGCTTTTTTGCCCCACCAAAAATCCCTTTGTAGTTTATTCATACGAGCTATAGTTTTCTTACGAATTTTAAGACTAGTCATGAGATAAATGGAAATGGGGCTGAGGACAGACTGAACCATAATGGATCTACCAGCTTGGGAAAGCAAAGTACTCTTCCATGTAGCCAACCTATTGTCAAATTTTTCTATTAAATGTTCAAAACTCTGGGTTTTGGATCTAGGTAAAAAAAGAGGAATACCTAGATACTTATCTCTAAGATCCATTTTCCTAACTTTGAGAATACGAGTGATATGTCTACAATATCTATTATGAAGATTTGGGCTAAAAAAAACCAGACTTTTGGAAGTTGGTAGACTGGCCTGAAGCATCACTAAAGGATTGAATAAGGTCAATAAGATTACGAACTTCGTTGAGATTAGCGCGAAGAAAAAGAAAGCAATCATCAGCAAAAAAAGAGATGAGAGATAGAGATACTTTTTCTAGAAACTTTTATACCATGAATAAGTTGATTGGATTCAGCATTAGTTAAGAGCCGAGAGAAAGCCTCCATACAGATTATAAATAGGTAAGGAGAGAGAGGATCACCCTCTCTTAAACCTCTTTCAGGGTGATAGGGATAACAAGGAGAACCATTTAGAAGAATGGATATAGTAGGAGTACTACTGCATTGATATATAAGTTGACACCAATTCTCAGAAAACCCAAAATGTTTGAGAACATCAATAAGAAAAGACCATTCAATACGATCAAAAGCTTTAGACATATCAAGTTTTAAGCCCAAAAGACCATGTTTTCCTTTTTTTCTTTTTCATGGAATGAAGAAGTTCATGGGCAATAATGACATTATTAGTAATATGTCTATTAGGAACAAAAGCAGCTTGGTAAGGAGAGATGATCTTATTGAGAAGAGGTTTCATGCGATTGGCTAGAATTTTAGAGATGATTTTGTAAGTCGTATTACACATGCATATGGGTCTAAACTCAACAGGGCATTTAGGGTATTTGGTCTTGGGGATAAGAGAAATGTGTGTCTGATTAATCTCCTTGAGAATATGTTTGGTTCTAAAAAAATTTAATGGTGGAAAATCGCAAGATTGAATTATCAGTTTTTTAATATAGCCAAGAACAATTTTGGTACCAAACTGGAAAACTGTTTTCAAATTTAAGTTACTGTGAAAATTGATATCATTTCACTGAAGAATCTAAAAACAACTTCTTAATTGTTTTTTCCTGGATTAATTTAATTAGTATTCAGCTCTGGAAAAATGAAATGAAATGAAGAGAAACAAACAGTCTAAAGACTAAAAAATTTAAAACTTTTAAATTTCAGAATATTTGAAGTCTTCAAAATAGTTAAAAGTAAAACCACAAACACAGCTAGTGTTTGATTACTATATTACGTACCCTTAAGCACCTGCCACAAGAGGCCTGACTGCGAGGTCCGACAGGGCCAGAGAAGGCAGTCCAGCCATACCTTTGCCGCCATGCAAGCGGCTTGTTGGCTCCCATGTGGCACAGTAAGCACTAACTCTGAGCAAGTCCCATCCGTTTTGGGCAGGATTGTAGAAGTGGTACGTCGCACGCACATTAGTAGCACTTTCACCACCACCATTATTACGTATCATGTATCCCATGCACGTTAGTGCATGGTACATGCATGCAAACGCATGCTTATTAATTGTTATCTCAGATTATTTGATGTAGGACCCATCCTTCTCACGTTACCACTTACCTTGGAGGTCAAGCATCAACAAATGAAGATATACAAGAGAAGATTGTAGATTATCTTTAGTTGTAACCATTTTCTGTTTTTGATATGTATTATATCTCTATGAGTCTTTTTCATTGGTTAGCATTATGTATCAGATATATATTAGTTAGTCTATTCAGTTGTAAACAACCATATATATTTTAATAGAAATATCATCGACTCACATGTTGTGTGAGACACAAATACTAAGAAGTCTCAAAGTTTAATATGGTATCAGACGACCAGTAGATTTGTGCCGTCATTTTTTTTTCTCTCCAAATGACAGACCAATCAATCTCCACCACTCCATCTGCTGATGGCTCAGGTTCTGGTAGTTCAAATGCTCCACCAGTATCCACCGCAACTGATCCTTATTTGATCCACCCTTCTGACAGACCTACCGTTGTTTTCTTCTCTCCGTTGCTTCAAGGTTACAATTATGCGACTTGGGAACGTGGCATTTCGAAGGCCCTCAATGCCAAAGGTAAGTTAGGATTCATCAATGGTTCTCTTCTTCCTCCTACTGATGAACTTCAGTTCAGTTGTTGGAATCGCGCTGATGATCTCGTCGGAAGTTGGATTCTCAACTCCGTCCATTCAGAGATTCGATCAAGCTGCATGTATGCGGAATCTGCTTTTGCGATTTATAATTAAATTAATTCAAATGAAAAAAATAAGAACTCCATGAAAATATTGCTTGTACAAATGTAAATCATAAACAAGTATTTTATGTTAAATCTTGATGTAAGCATAGTAAATCAGACAATAAAGTAGCATTTACTATCAAATACACTTTGATAAGCACATAAAATCAAGATTATATTATAAGAATTGAAAGAACAAAGCAATAATAATAGAGTTTAACATTAATGTATAATTAGAGAGATTCTAAAATTGAAAATGGGATTAAAAATCTACCATGAAGATCTTTCACCTTCCACCAAAGAGTGGAGGCTTAACTCTCCATGGATGGAGAATAATAATTAAAAATTAAAGATTCAAGATGAGAATGGACCAAAATAATATTATTAAATTCTAATTTCTTCCTCCCTCTCAGATTACACCACTGTAGATGAAACGTTACAAGAACCAAGATGCCCTATCCTTTCTCCCTTCTTACATACTTATAGAAAAATAAATTCTCTAAAAGGCAAGAAAGAAGGAAAATAAAGTAAATAAAATAAAATAAATACAAAAAGGAAAGAATATGGGAATTAAATTAGCATTGCTAGCATAATTCCTTTTTGTGAATGATTTGTAATCAATCATCATAATTCCCATAAAAATCTTGATTTCTTTGCATTTGTGGAGTTGTGGTGGAGATGATCATGTGCTTCACGGTGCATGATTGTTGCTTGCATGGAGAATTTTGTAAAAAGGATTAACTTTGTAGCTCACAAGAATTGAACCCAATACCTATTGCAAGGATGAAGAACACCTTAACCATCTAGCCATCTTTACCTTGATGCTATGTATTAGCAAGCTTTAATCCTTCTTCCAATTCACTGAAGCTTTGTTTTCTTCACTTTTGTTGCAAAATTTGGATGTTTAATCGAACGGAGGCTCTTCTGTCATACATTATGTAAATACATCCATTAGTAACATTAATAACTAATTTAGGGCTAGAAAATACATTATTTGAGGGGTTTAAATTAGAGTTTTGGGTGTTTATCACTTAGATTTAGGACAACCATGAGTTTCACAAGATTACATTAACCATATTGCATATGACAAGTCAATAAATGATTAAACATGGTAAAGAGCTGCACAAGATAACGGCTATTGTATTTTATGATATGTAGTTGAGATTAAGTTATCGCAACAAGTAGTGCTCCCTAGTTACTACCCATGTTTCACCCGTCCCTGTAGTTCACTCGAGACACTGGTCGTGCGCCACGTGAATCCAGTGAACTACTTCGAAATCCGTCCCCCAAACACTGGTAACCATGTCGGCGTTACTTACGTGTCAAGTGATTCCGTAACCCTCACTTGACGATTCCGAAGACCTCTCTTGGAGAGGACCAGGCCTATACAAGACCTAAACTATGTTTGCACATAAGCCAAACAAGTTATTTAAGCATACATCAAGCTTATGAAAGATAATTGCATATTAAGCATGTTCTCTTATGATCACCATCCAAAGTGTACTTAACCCAGTGTTTAAAGATGCATTCACTATTATTAATAAATTTTTACACATAAACATACATATCCTAATTCATGTAGATCACATGCATGAATATAAGTAAGATTATTAACGACAAAAGTTGAGTTTTACTGACAAGGCTAGCAGTATCGATACTCACTTTTAGGAGCATCGATACTCCTTACGTCTGCTGGCTACAGATGTGGGTAGTATCGATACTCCTTTTGGGAGTATCGATATACCTCACCTCTGCTGGGTAGTAGAGTATCGATACTCCTTACATCCGCTGACTACAGATGTGGGCTGTATCGATACTCCTTTTGAGAGTATCGATACTCCCACTCCTCACATCTGCTGACTACAGATGTGGGCAGTATCTATACTCTTTTTTGGAGTATCGATACTCCTCACATCCGTGTCCTGCGCGATTTTAGGCCTGCGATTTCACTTGTTATCATAAGTAAACATAGGTTCATGCTATACAAAAGTTAGGGTTTTATAACCATGCTTCTAATATCATAGTTTTCATACATTCTAACCATTAGAATCATGCACACATCTTATGATCATGGATTACTTGCATTCATTTATGTAGTTAACATATAAACAACATATAATCTAGGTTTTCATGCATTCAATCATTAAGAAAACATACCAACATCATAGAAAACCTAAATCTACACCTAAAGAGCAAGTTACTACTTGCCTTGAATCACCAAAGAGGTTGAATCCCTGGGAAGAAGAAGAAGAAGATGAACCTCAGCACTCTCTCTCGCGAACACGACTCTTCCTCGATCGATCCTTCAAGAGGAACTTAGAGTTTCTCTACCTCCAATCCCTGGTTGGTTCCCTTTCCCTTGCTATCCCCCTCTCCCAGTCGATTCTCTCTTTCTCTCCTCTATTCTGGTCGATCAGCATAAAGTGGGAGAGATTTTAGGTTTTAGTTTATATTTATAACTAATTATAAATCCAAACTTACTAAAACTCTGTCAGGGTGCCCTTAGCAATAGTGGGTGTCCCCTAACATTAGTAAATTAAATTAAAGGGGTATTACAAAATAAAACTCATATACTTTGCTTTTAAAAGACAATGAATTTAAAAATATTTTATTAATGGTCTACTTTAGTCAACATTAGAAACCTTAAGGTCAAGTCCAAGCAAACTAAGTCCAAATCAAGGTCAACTTATATCAACGTCAAGTAAAATCATTGTTTAGGTCAACACCCCTTGACTCTTCAAACTCGGTCAAGTCAAAAAAAGATAAAAACTAAATGTTTAAAAATAATTTCTAGTGTTAACTGCACACAGTTGTTTAAAATAGTCATATATACTTAACCGTAAATCTTAATTATGCAAATAAACCTATTATGAAAACTAGATTTACAGATCTACAGCTTTATCAGAAATAGCTCGAAGCCAATTCTGAATAAAAAGGGTCCAAATATACGTCTGAAGTACTGATACAGACATGTAAAAACTCAAAAAATATAATTTCAACTTTTTAACATTATTTATAAAATCAGTAACTTTGAAGAGAAATTACTCCCTAACCAGAAATCTAAAATACCTGTTATAATACCTTTTTAAAAATAAAAAATCGAGAGCTATAATTTTGTCAGAAATAGACTCGGCTCAATGTTGACCGGAACATGTCTAAAAATACCATTTTGTAAATCTGACAATATGACTTATGTAAATTTATATAATTTCATATAAAACCTAATTATTTCAATTATTTATCACGAAAATTAAACGTAAATTAATACATCATTTATACAATTTAAAACTTAACATCTAAGTTCATAAGAATGTTAAAACAATAAGAATTAATATAAAATCTCTTATCCCAAATGATAGAATATTATTTTAATCCATCTACTACATTTATACAAATTTGAATAACACAAGCTATCTGCTTCTTAATCTGCACATATGTGAATCATCCACCCTCAATGTAACCTGTGGGGGGAATTTGAGGGTGAGTAAAACTCAGTAAGTGCAAACTATCTAAAAATACTAGATTTGAAATATGCAAAAATCATCATATTAATGCACCAAAAAGAAATCTTTCTCTTTAGATCTTTAATAATTAACTATTATTTTAGGTCCATTACATCGGTTTCCACTATCTCCTCAAGTCAAAAACAACGGTACCTGCAAATGTTATGAGGGTCTCCTATTACCGATACCATCTAGATTTATTTTTAATCTACATAACAAGTTATTGATAAACTTCCATTAATTCATTTTCATAAATAAAATATCAACCCTTGCATTAAGTAAATAAATGTAACTATGGAAGATAAATATATTTCATATGCATTTTCATAACAAAAACATAAAATAAGATTTTGTTTATAGCAGGGATCCAACCTACCTTATTCGCCATTTCCAAATCCAATGGTGTAGTTCATTGAATTTCAACATCTTGTTGATATTTGTAATATGAACATTATGTAATTAAATAGGATATAAAATAAAAAATAAAATAGAGGCATGTTATGAAGAGAGAGATATTTGAGAGATAAATGGGAAAGTGAAATATAAGTTAGAAAAGCAGAGAGAGAATTATAGATAGATGACGGCATAGTATGTATTTCTATGAAAATTACAATGCGTACGATAAATTTAATTTTAATTTAAATCCACTACACTCAAATAGGCATACTTAAAACTTGGTTGAAATATAAACTTTACATACTAAAATTTCAGAGTATTATAGTTAAACTCGCATATTTAGGATACCGTGACACCAAAAAATGGTGTAAGATCTTTACTCCAAGGGGTTAGGGGTTAGGGTCCACTCCAAGATCTAATTTTGTGTGAGAATGTTCTCCTCACCATATAAACCGTTCATACAAAAAATCAGTAGATTCTAAAATTTCTAACCCTATCAAAAATTTATTTTAATCAGCGGTAATAAATAAATGGTGAGGAACAAAGGTCAACTTTAGATGGGGCTAGAAGTTTAAGAATCTGACTAATTTTTTGTGAAGATTATGTACATGGTAAAAAGAACTTTCTCACAAAAAATAGACCTTAGAGTGGACCATATTCCCTTGGTTTAGCCTTACACCATTTTTATTTTGGTGTCACTCGAGCAATTTCCATTTAAGAAATAGCTGTGCCTCGTGCTTTAAGGATGTTAAGAGTCAGTCTCATCAGCGTAGGGGTATCACTGGTTCAATTTTCAAATTACCTGGAAACCAAACCTATTAAATGGTTTTGGTTCCTTTCAACTCAGGTTTTGTTACTCAAATATATGCAAAAAAAACCTAGATCGATGAGTTCTCTTATTCCAATTCTTCAGTTTTTAATTCTTAATTATATCTGGAAAATATCAAATGTTATATAAAAATAATAATCAAATAAAATGTTCTTGTTCCATCGGATATCAAAGTCTTAAGTACCCAAAACGGATCACAATTACTTCTCTAAAAAAATTCAACATAAATAATCAAGTTTTTAAGAAATTTAATTACTCCAGGCTCTAGCCTGAGGTAGCCCTTCAACTCCTAGGCTCGCCCCTGATGCCAGTTCCTAGCAGTCCCAGCTCCAGTGCCAAATATGTGGAATCATAACAAGGGAAATCGATTCCGATTCAACTATCAGCTCCCGTATAAATGAATAAGGATTATAGCACCCTAACATTATTGTTTAGAGAATGGATCGGCTTAGAGCCTTATATATACAGGTTATATGTACAAGCTTATGTCGAGCCCACATGAAGTTGATCTATGAGCTGAGTTTTTGTGAGGATGTTCTCTTCACCATGTAGATCATCTTCACCAAAAATTAATCCGTTCTAAAACTTCTAGCTCTATCAAAAATTGATACGAAATTGATTAAAAATTAACAGTGAAAAAAGAACGATGAAAAAAAGAGTCAATTTTTTATAGGGTTAGAAATTTTAAAATGGAGTGATTTTTTGTGAAGATGATCTAAATGGTGAAGAGAACATTATAACGAAAAATCAGCCCTTAAATGAACCTCATGTGAGCTCCACAAGAGCCTGTATACATAACCTGTACGTATAAGGCTGTAAGCCGGACTCTATTTTCTAACCTAAAATAATTGGTTATCCCACAAACATTGCGAACGATTGGAAAATAAAAAACGAGAAAATTATATTCTTATGTTGAATAATAGACGGTATGAAGCCTTTAAAAAGTTTTAGATTCGGTTGGTGTTTGGTTGGAATGATCTATAAAGTGAGGAGAAAATTCTCAGAAATATCAAATGTTGAATCGTCTTCATATAAGTCCCAAAATAAGCTAGAGAACATGCCAAAATGGGGACAGATGATTTGAACTTGACAGAGTGGGGCAAGTTTAGTTGTCATCCACTCTATGGTTGGCATCCACTACATGTTTGTATTTAATAGTTTACCCAAAAGCATATTATAAAGTCTTTTCCCAATTTAGATTACTTAATCATAGAGGTGTTAAATGCCGGCACGGCACGGCACACTTAAAAACAGGCACGGCACGGCACGGCATGAGGCCTAATCGTGCCGTGCCGGCACGACTAAGGTAACTGTGCCGTGCCGTGCCAAGCCACACGGCCCACTTTTTTAGGCACGACCAATGGCACGATTAGGCACGACAAATGGTACGAGTAGGCACGATTATAGTCGTTAGACGTGCCAACGGTCGGCACGTTTATAGCGTTTAGGCGTGCCAACGGGCGGCACGGCACGATTAGGCATGATTATCAGTAAAAACGGCTATTTTTTGTTTTTTTTGACCAAAATACCCCTAATAACAGCTAAAAAATGGCTACTTCCAAGGGCATTATGATCATGTGCACCCTTTCCCTCCACCCCCATTTTTTTATAAATACCAACCTTGAGACTTGTCTTCCCAAACACCAAAACCCCAATGACCCAAAACAAACTCAAATTAGT
>MVGT01001087.1:97000-110924 GCA_002174775.1 Macleaya cordata | reverse complement strand
GGCACGGCTTGGAGCGTGCCGTGCCAATGTGTCGTGCCGTGCCGAGTGATTTGTGTTCATGGCACGGCACGGCACGGTTATTAATCGTGCCAGCCGTGCCTCGTGCCGTGCCGGCACGGCACGCTACTTAGCCGTGCCGTGCCAGCACAGCACGGCACGACCCACTTAACATCTCTAACTTAATCAAACACGGTAAATTTTCTGGTAGGCAGTAGAAACAAATGAAACTTTGAAACAAGATATAATATCATAATAGTGATACATCAAACCCTAATTTGAATTATCAGAAAGAGACAGTGAAGGACTGAAATTGAAGAGTTTTTCTAGTGAAAGAAATGGAAGAGTTTAAGAAGCTTCATCTGCTTGGTTCTCATGTTCTTCTTCTTTCTGTGATCCTCTCCTCCATGCTTATGGGTCAGTCTCATTGATCTTGATTTTTTTTTTTATTGTTTTTTGTTCTTTCTTTTTTTGGGGATTAATTAATATGATTTTTTGTTCTTTGGTGTTGGCCATGTTGGGTAATTAACACAAAATCATCTGATCCGATATTTAAGTTTTGGTTTGCTATCCGAAACCATGTTTTCAAAATTTAGGATACAATCCTAAAATCAAAGAAGTTTTAAATTTACTATTAAGTAATTAATTAAATTTTTTTTCAAGTAGTAAATTTTAGTGAATAATTTTAGAGTTCGGACCGGCTTACAGCCTTAAATATACAGGTTGTGTGTACAGGCTCTTGTAGGGCCCACGTGAGGTCGATTTAAGGGCTGAGATTTTGTAGAGATGTTCTCCTCATCATATAGATCAACTTTACCAAAAATCAGTTATAACCCCATCAAACATTGACTCTTTTTCTCATCGTTCATTTTTCACCGTTAAATTTTAAACAATTTCTAATCAATTTTTTATGGGGTTAGAAGTTTTAGAATAAATTTATTTTTTGTTAAGTTGATCTACATGGTGAGAAGAACATCTCTACAAAATCTCAGCCCTTAGATCGACCTCACGTGGGCCCCACAAGAGCCTGTACACACAGCCTGTATATTTAAGGCTGTAAGCCGATCCGGACTCATAATTTTATGGGGAGATTTTTTTATGATGATCTCTTTACCATGTCTCAAAAGACTTCTAAACCCTTAATTTACATGGTGAAATTTTGAGTCCTCTATTTTACCGTGAAAATTTAAATGGTAGTTTTGAGGGAGATAAAACTAATATGCTTTGACATGCTGGATCTCATGCAGACCTCGTTATAATCGGGTTTTGTAACTCGTACGAGGAATGCCAAAATCACTGTCTTGCATTCGGCTATGATCCAAAACAAAGTATGTGCGCACCCGACATCGAAAAACCCATTGATCTCTGCCAATGTAATCAGAACAAGAACAAGACATCACCACCTTAAAGGGAAGGATAATTTTTATTTTCAGCTTAGAAAGAAAAATCCTTGGTTTTCTGTGATAATAATATACACAAACCTCATTAGAAATCCGGAAATGTATGTATTTTTCGCATGTTTGGTTCTATCTAATTTGAATATTAACATTTGAAAAATGGTGTTATAATTTTAGGAAAACTAGTTTCCGTCTGTTTCATATTGTTTGACAATTAGAAAATAAAAATAATTAAAATTGGTAAAGTCAATGAATATTGATAACTTGATACTATAATTAAAACCTGAATCAACTTCCAACTACAAACTTGCTCCGCCATTTTTCGCAGGATTAACCAAAGAAGACAGTCCTAGATCTAGTTGTGATGGGCTCAACACCTACCTGGCCCACTACTACAAAGCCCACCCCTTGTTCCCCTTCCCTCAACACTACAATTCCCTTCCACCAAAATCTTTTTTCAAATCCAACTTAATCTGGCCCAGCTCGACCAGATTTTCAGTGGAAGGTTGTTTTGGCGGATGCTTTGATAATGAAAGTCAAGTTATTTATGTTCTGTTGGGTGATGGTTAGGCCGGTATTTCGCTTTGAGGACTTTGCTTTTCTCTTGGAATAAACCCTTTATTTGATGTAATTTCTTTGTTTTCTCCTATTTTGTTCTATTCTTTGGCCTTGGCCCTTCTCAATAAAGCACCTTCAATACAAAACAACTGGCCCAGCTTGTCCCACAACCCATCCGAGGGCAAAGGGTTGGACTCGGACTTGAATTTTAGTTTCGAGTCTACATCGGGCCTGGCGGATGTATATTATCCCCTAGGAAATGTTAGATTGTAGATATAAAATCCGGATATTAAAATCGGAGTTTCGGGTGAATAAAAACCCCAATGTCTTATTCGTGGTTCATGACATGATTGATTATTTGATTTTTTTTTTTATGGGTGCAACCTAGTTGGAATGCTATGAAGTAAAATCATTCAATTTGAACCTTAAATTTGTATAATTTGTACATTTTTTCTTCTTAATAAATTTTGGGTTTTCGGATAAAAAAACAGAACAAAATCGCACGAAAAGGTTCAAACAAGATCTTTTAAAATACAGCGTGGAATACTTGGCTGATCACAAGTCGTTGAACTTACCAACTCCAAATCAGTTTGGTGATAAAAAAAAAAAGGTGATTATGGGATCCAAACAATCAAAAATGTAATTAAACAGATTTTTGAAGTATATAGATCCAAAAGAGGGTCCTAAAGAAAATTGTGAGGCCAAATGGACCGATAAATTATTTTTCTTTTCTAGTCATTATTTCCAATTAATCTGAAAAAATTTGCCAATTTTCAACTTGATGAAACATTTCTTCTTCCTTTTTTTTTTTTTTTGAAAAAAGAAATTCTAAAGATTCTCTCATTATTTAAACAAGATTTCTATTTATTTTTTTTTTTGGGAAAACATATGCATCTCTATTTACTAAGAATTTGTTGTATAATATATAGTAGATATATCCATGTATAATTCAGAAATTAAGAAAAGTTAAAAATGAATAAGAAAAATTAATTAAAGAATAGTTTTATGTATACATATATGAAATGACTTAAAGTGAAACTTTTTAATATGATATTGCATGGATATTATCAAATTAATTAAGTTGTCATTATCTTAGATAAGAGAATCAAGTAAGATCAATTAGACAGGATTTTATTAGATACAGTTACATGTCTTTTGATTCCATCTCACTTTTAGACAAGATTGATTACTTAGTTGTCTTTGACTTATCTATTACTTATTAATTAACCTGCTTGCAAATTTGCAATACTATGCATATATATAAACAATTATATAGGTCAATGACAATGAAGTCCTTCTTTTTGTTGTTTAATTACTAGAATTTTGGACTAGTTCTTGAGGGGTGCATGTTATTGCAAGTTCCATGCAATTTTCTTTTCTTTTATTTTTTGGTGAAAATATATATTATTTTTGCAAGAAAAAAATATACAAGGAAGATGCATATACCAATATTCGAGGAGATTTTTCATAATGTAGGGTTCAGATACAAAGACTGATTTTTTATGAAGATGATTTTCTCACCGTGTAAATCATTTCATTAAAAATCATACAGGTCTAAAATTAACTTCTAATCCCTTCAAAATTACCTTTGAAAACTAATTATAAAATGTACGGCTCAAATTTTCATTTGGATGAAGGGGTTAGAAGTCCTAGATCAATATGATTTTCGTTTACACATCATTCTTGTGCAAAAATGAATTTGAAAAAATAGAATTTTGAGTATTATTAAGTATGAAATTCGAAATTAATTCCAAGTTATTGGCAAGAAATTCATGATGTTAGTTCTGTGGTTTCTTCTGCTACTCATGTTTATCGTCAGGCGAATCAAGTTGCAAACTTCATGGCTGGTTTGGATATTGCTATGAATTCCAATTCCGAGTTTCTCATAGGTTTTCCTCCTCCTCTTCTCGCTATTTGTGCCTCTGATAATAGTGGTACTCCTTATATTAGGCGTCATTGATTTCTTTTTTTCCTATATGTTTGTATTGTCTCTCTCTTTTTATGGCATGACTGGTTTTTAATTTAGTTTGTACTTGGTTTTTGTATTGGTTGAGGTTAGGTTTGGTCCCCCTCTTCCGTAGGGTTTCCTCTGATTAATATTATTTTCTTTTTTCTTAAAAAAAAAGGTTTATGTAAATTAAAACAATAGAAAATGTAAAAAAAGTCCTTATTTTTTAGGGGACCAATGATTTTAATCCCTCACTAAAATACTTTTATAATTTTAATCCTTATTTTTTAAAACTTTATGATTTTAGTCCTTAAAAAATTATAGTGTTATGATTTTAGTCCCTAAAAATTTAAAAAATGTGTAAACTAAGTTTTAAAAAATGCCTAAGATACCCTTGTTCACTTTTTTTTTTTTAAACTGGAAAAAAAGTGCAAGTCTGAACTTGCACTTGCAAGTCTGAACTTGAACTGCAAGTCTGAACTTGCACTTTTGAAAAATTTCAGATTTGGACTGCCGGTGAGGAGTTCACAGCCGCCGGTCGCCGGAGAAAAGGTCGTCGGTCGGAGGTCGGCCGGCCGCCGGAGAGTCGGTCGCCGGAGAGGAGGTTGCCGGTCGCCGGAGTGGAGGTCGCCGGTCGCCGGAGTGATGAAGTCGACCGTTAATGATTTTTAGATATGGGATATATTTGGAATAAAATGTTTTTAAAGGTTAGTATTGTCTTTTTAAAAACTAAGGACTAAATTCACAAATGTTTTTAATCCAAGGGATTAAAAACATAAGGGTTATAAAAATAGGGACTAAAATCACAAAACCCCTTAAAACAAATTCATACTTTTTCTCAAAAACAAAAAAAAAATTTCCTATATTATAATGCTATTCGTGTGATTCTTAAGGTGATTTTCTTTTTTTGTTCGGATGATTCTTAAGGTGATTAAGAATCTTCTTTGATCAAAAATTTCATTTACAAGATCAAAAGAGATCTCTCAATTGCATTAACAAATATTCATATCCATATTGAATTGTTGATCGCGTTTACACGTACGTTAGGTTACTTTTGTTGTACATTGAGACCTTGGTTTTTTACGTATCTTCAAAATATTTCCTATCTCATCGCACACGTTATTGATACGCAAACCCAAATATATATATTTTCTAAACTGAGTTAAACCAAGCAAATCTGGTCCCCATTTGCAAACCCTAGAAAGATTAGGTTTTATATACTTAAAAGGGATTTTATGGGATCTGCTTTATTTGCGGGTTGTACCTTATATTCTTCCTTTTTAGTAGAAGAAACTGAAATTATAGGACCTATCAGGATTAGGGTTACAAAAGATCAGGGAATTAAGAATTCAAGATTTTGTCATTCAATTAAGGGGAGGTAAAGCTTGGGATGGAAGATCGGGAGAAGGGAACAGCTTGTGGAGTATGGAATGCAGAGTTGATAAATGCTTCAAGATATTGTAGGGGAAAAGAGATTTTAAAAACTTTAAAACTTGTTCATTTTTTTTAAGAAATGCTAGTCATATAAAAAAAATTAATCCCAAAAAGCAACCCTTCAAATGCTCTCCTCCGCCCATATAAGATCTGGCATGCAATAAGGAATCAATCACTTTTAGCCACATTGTATAGTGCACAAACATCAGATTCGACTGTGCACTCTTGGATAGACAACGGATCTTATTATAAAGCTAACTACAACCGAAATGAAAAAACAAAGCAACACAAATATTTACATGGTTTGTCAAAATTGCCTACATCTTCAGGTAGCAGTGATCCAATACTTTATTCAATGGTCACAATACAAATACATAACACCATACAAAACAACTCTCATCATCTGCTCTCAACATAGCATATAACTGAATCTAAACCTTCACCCTCAAATCACACTCAACATGCAATTGAGTAGTATAAACAATGGTCTAATTTTGAGTATATATAGATTGTAAATATTATTTAAATTAAAAACCAAACCAAAATAGGAAACTTAAGAGCCCGTTTGGTTCGTGATTTAAAAACTTATTTTTAAAAACTAATTTACACCTAAACTAATATCCATTTTGTACTACATCCAAAACTGTTTTAAGATTTACAATAAAATCATGTATGATTTTACAAAACAAAAAAATGTTGTTTTCTTTGTTTTCAATGAAATCATTTAGGATTTTATAGCAAAGTCAAAAAATAGTTTTAGATGTGATACAAAATGTAGTTAGTTTATGTGTAAATTAATTTTTGAAAACAAGTTTTTCAATCGTGAACCAAACGGGCCCTAACTATTTTCGGAATAGAAAATCTATCACAAGGGGTCTTCAATTTGCATAGGAAGTAATGCACTAAACCGTCATTATAGAGCCTTTTATGGCTAAAACAATGTGTGTAAACCAATATGCGAGCCCACGGCCAGAACTGGCCCGGCGGCCCTAGAGTGGGTCGAGTAGCCCCCCAAAGCCCCTCCAACTTTATCTTTTCTAATTTCTTCGACTTTTCGCCACTTTTTGGTCTTATTCATCAACTAATCATCTTAATCATCATCGGATCATCTCTCCACTTCTCCGTCTTTCTTGTTCTCAAATGTATTTTGTATTACATCCAAAATTATTTTAGAATTTACCATAAAACAATGTAGGATTCTATAAAATAAAAAAATATTATTTTCTTTGGTTTTAATGAAATCATGATTTAGAATTTTATAGCAAAATCGATCAAAAATCAGTTTTAGATGTGATACAAAATGTTGTTAACTAAGGTGGAAATTAATTTTTGAAAACAACTTTTTAGATCACGAATCAAACGAAAACACTTTATTTTATGGAATTTAGTTTCTAGAAAACACTTTCATTTAAGAGAATTTTAAAAAGAGAATTAAAGAGAGAAAATCACCACACTTCGACACATCAGCATAAGGGCTTTAAAATTTTGAAAGGGTTACTAAACTTTAGTCCTACTTTCTTGGCTGCCTTGTGTGTTTAATCTTATCTTTTTCATGTATTTTAGTAACATCCTACAATTTTCAGATTTCTACTAATTCTACTTCCACCATACCACATTTTTATCTACATGCACCACTTATTATTACACATTTACACCTCATTTACATTTATCTATTGAGCTTAGTAAGTTTAGTAGAGATGATTCAAATGTTGATTTTTTTGTCGGAATGATCTCGTTACCTTCTAGATATCTGCACAACAGATCACATTATTCACAAATTTTTAACCCTAATTAAAAATGATCCCATAGATGATCCATGTGGTTATGCAAGATCATCCTGATTAAAAATGATCCCATCATCTCTATGTTAAATTTGCCCTATAAACAAGTGTAAAAATAAGTGAAATGTGTGGAAAAAATCGAGCTAGGGGCAAAAGTAGAATTTCTAACAAACGCTGGAGTTAACTCAAATTATAAAAGCAATGTTCTTCATCTGATCAATCCTTAAAAAATTGTTGTTAATCTCATCAGATGTCGGTGAAGAAAAAGCATTTGTTGGCATCTCACTTTATCACACCGCGCCGAAATCATAATTTGCATGAGAGGAACCAATATTGTCAGATCCAAGATTAACACCTCGATCTCCTCAAATTCAGTGCACTTCATTCACATAAATAATAATATAAAATAAATAAAAATCTGTAATAAATATAAATAAAATATTTTATAAATAAAATAAATAAAAAGCTAGGGCTGAAAAATATACCACTAACCACCGACCCTTGTTTAAATGCTAAGATAAGTAGAGTAGACAAGTCTTTTCATTAATCCATTCATGTCCACCACCTTATACAATTTTTTATACATAAAAACTAAAATAAAATAATTAATTACATCCAATTAGTGCTTGTAACAATCATGGCCCATATAGAATTTCAAATTCCATTGAAGACCATCAACTGAAAAAGAAGATCTAAAGACCTAATTAGTTAATATACTAATTAAGTATTATTTTCAAGAATTATTGAACTTATAAACAATTAATATTTTTAATTATATAAATTATTTTTTATATAGGATGAATAAATGCACCCATTAACATGCACATGGCCTTGCTCCCTTTTCTTTCACTTGGGTCATTAATTTTTATTTATTTATTAAAAAACCCATAAAAAATAAATATATTTGTTTAATAATGAATGTAACATGATACAAAAGAATCTTTATGTGAAAATTTAAAAATACCCATAAAACATTTAAACAAATAAAAACACACAACAACTACAACAGTGACATTAACAACATCAGCATCAACAACAACAATAAGAGGAAGAATTAATGGTTATTAAGCAAGCCATTAATATAGTAATTAAAACAAGCTAAACATAGCCAAGTCTTGGAAAACAAGTACAGTTATTACTTCTTGTCCACAACAAATATCCCATTTTTTTTTATCTAATATTTTATATATCAACCCAAAGTACAGACACATACAGAGACACCCTGATCGATTCGTCTACCGCACATTCGTTGTCGGTTTGGCTTTCGTAGAAACCGGGAGATCAAATGAACAGAGTGGTTGTGTATTAATTAGCTTCTGTTCTTGCATTTTTCCACAGCTCTTGGTGCTGAAATTCATATTCAGATCAAATTAGTTTTCTAACAAAGTAATTATTAATCAATAAAATTAAACAGATAAGAAATACACAGGGAAAAAAAATGTATATACGTATGTATATTATTTTCTGAAAAGAAAATTTGACTGCAGTTTTATGAATTTTGAAAAAATATTCAAGATAATTAATTATATTAATTTACTGTTAATTGCAGTAATTTCAAAATGTAATTCTAGCTGGTAATTTTATTTTATTTTTTTTATACGATCATTTTGTACCTAACAAACGATAGCTAGTAATCCTAAATTTGTTTGGTTGCGAAATTTGATTTGGGATATACTAGAAATAATTTCAAAATTTTATAAATTACATGTATACAGTAACTAATTAGTAGATCATATAAGTATAGAGGAATAACTAACCAAGTCCGATCGCCTCTGATCCTTTCATGATACGCAAACGCTTGCACGAATCAACAAACATCCTGATGAGAACCGAAGTGGGCACGAATTAGTTTTTATTAATTTCAGTAAAAAGAATTTGCATGGATATATTTCACAAAATTAATTTGATATAAGTTTTGCATGGTATGATAAATTTTCTTTTTTTTAAAAAAAAAAAGGAAATTAAAGTAAATTTTGCATGGTATGATTCAAGTGATTTCTCATGTTAGATGATTTTCAAATATGAACTAGCATTAATGTCAGTAATTTAGAGAACTTACTGCCATGGTACGTCGCCAACAAGCATCCAGTCGCCGTCTTTATCTTCATAAGTTGGGACGTACTCCGATCCGTTTAACAGATCCATCAATTTACTCTCATTCATAAAATCTTTCATTCCTTGGGTTTCACAGTTACCTTTGATCAAAAACAAAAAGCAAGAACTATTAAGATAAAATGACAAAAAAAAAAAAACAAGTATGAACAAATTAATTTTTCTAGGTTTTAGATTATTTAGACTGAATTTTATAAATCTTTATTCCATAATTAAGAATATTAATATGGTAAAAAAAAAAATCATAGTAATTGGAATTTTCTTGAATTTTTTTTTTTATTTTTTTTTGTTTAGTTTTCAAAGCTTATATAATCATGTAAAGAGATTGAATTACCTATGGTGAAGGAACTGAACATCTTGCCTAGGGCATCAGAGAGTTCTTGGTAGCTTTTGTACAGCTTCAAATCCACCTTACGTAGATAAGGTGCGCCGTCCATGCTAACTTTAACGAAGGCTGCGTTGTTGCTAACCTTCTCCTCCTCAGTACTACTCTTCTGAACGGACAGAACGTTCTTGCGGTATGATCGAACGGGTGGCCAACCTACAACCTGTGCCCTGGAGATCCCATAAGAACTTTTTTAAATACCCTTGTTGTTCAATTTAACTACGAAAGTACCACTACTGCAAGTTTTGGCTAGTTTAATTTTGTTCACTAATTTGAAAAAAGAAGATAATGTGAATTTATATGAAAGTAGAAGCAATTTGCATTGAATTTTTTTTTCTTTTTAAATGAAGAAAAAATGAATACAACGACGACCCGATGTCGATCTTAGAATTCCAAATAATAAGGTAACATAAGATCGATCTTGGAATTTAAAATTAGAGGTCTTTAAAATCTCCATTAATTTTCACAGTTAATTTAATTTATCAGAAAAAATAAAATTCTAAGTTTATTAAATGGTTTAGAAAAATTGAGTATCATGTTTGGTGAAGTCATCTGTTGGATGTAATCTTAATTTTTCCATAAAAGATAAGACAATAATTGGTTCTTTATAGAAATAACACCATATGTAAGCTCTAATTTCTTGCATAATAATTTTAATTTCCAAATTATGGTCTAATTTTAGTCCAAATATTTACATTTAAAAAAAAAAAAAAACTAGATCTGACTAGTTTAGTATGATCTGGTCATTTAATTTACAGCTAAATTCAAGCTTATATATTCCTTAATTAACAATAAAATGGTGTACACATAATTTTTTTTCTTTATAAACACTGTATACCATACATACATGCATGCAAATTTTACAAATATAAGGAAACCCAGAAAAAAAAAATGTACCCACATCTATAAATAGTCCATTGAATTAACCAAAATTTCATGAAAATCAAGAACTTAAAAAAAAATATATAATATGATTAAAATCTTACTTGGGTGCGGACGGCTTTGCCGGGTCGTTAGAGCAAGGAAGGATATTTTTATCCTTGGATGAACTCTTAATGATCTTCTCATTCTGATCTATTATTTCTGATTCTTTAGACAACGACGACGATGTCTCAAGATTAAGCTTCAAATCAATAGTCTCAGAGTATCCTCTCTTCCCTGAATTTTTCGATGTATCTGTTTCACCTCCCGGCAACCCAAGTCGTAATTCCGTAGCTTCGAAATTCAAATTGAACTCATTTCGCTCTGTTCCGAGCATGTTTGTCATTTTTCGACAAACTTCCATTAAAATTCCGGCAATCAAGTGAAGAGAACTCCACCGCTAGTCTCTCTCTCCTCTCTCTCTCTCTCTAAAACTTTTCTTTACTTTTTTCTTCTTGTTCTTGATGTGTTATTAGTTTCTTCTGGTTCTGAAAAAGCCTTTCTTAGATGAACAAAAGAGAAGAGAGGAGAGAAGAAGAAATAAAAATAATGATAATAAGAAAAAATAATACAGGGTTTGGGAAGAAAGGAAGAGGTGTATAATTAGTTTAGTATGTATTAATATTATGGGATTGGGAGGGGTATTGTGTGTAATTTTTAATAGGTTTCGACCGATAAGATTATGACACGTGGAAGGTTATGATTAGCTGGAGCACCCGCGGACTTGCCGGGAGAAGATGATGGGATGATGAGGTCATGAGTTCAATGAATGATTGTACGTTTGAAACGAAATTAATGGACAGCCTAGTTGGGGGGAGTGTGGCTTAATTTGCCTTCTTCTTCTTCTTACATTTTGTGGGCTCCCCCTGTGCGGCATGAAAATTAGTCGCCAACCCGGCAAGTTTCAGACCGCCGATTATTTCAGCCACACGCTACGATTTCTTTATTGGGATATTTGGGTTATTTTCACCCAATGTTCTTTTACTTGGCACACCCAACATATTTTTCCTCCAGCTTGTGAGTTGTGAGGCTGATTTTTGTGAGAGTGATCTCTTTCTAACTTTTTTTAACTTAGGCTAGGACTTGTGTTAAGGGATTTGTTAGAAAATATGTTTCCTGGGAAGCATGTTTCCAAGGAATCTTGGCACCCAAATAGACAAAGGAAACATGAATCTCTCGTTCCCATTGAATCCCTCGCACAAAATCCTCCATCGAAACATACTATTAATCAAAATATTATTGAAATCTATAGTTACTTTATGTGTGTCGAATTTATCTTTAATTTTTCACAAATTTATTTTATCTTTTAATTTTCACTTTAGGTTGTGTTTGTTTGCGTTTGATTTTCACGGAAATGCATTAGTTTCATGGAAATAATATAAATTTTAATCTTTGCTTGCAATTTTGATTCCATGGAATTGGAGGGCCACTCACTTAAAAGACCGAAAATTAGTTGGTTTTCAACATAATTCAACCGAATAAGCTTCCTTGACCGTCCTAAGGGATCCACTTATGCGGAATTGGTGGAAATGAACTTATTTTGATAGAACACATTTCTTTACTATCAAACACAACCTAACTTTTGGTGGGTTTAAAAATTTTGGAATGATTTTTTAAATGATTTACACATTAAATTGTTCATCCTAAAAAAGAATCAGTCATTTGGGTCATCTTCATATAGCCACCACATGCAAGCATAGTTCGTCGACTTGGACTCGGAAGCTAACTCGGTGGCGATCGATTTCGAGCTGAATCGATCAAGTTAACTGAGACGATCGGGTTAGAGTCAGGCTAAATTGAAAAATAATAAAACTGACTTGAACCGGTCAAGTCGATTGAGTCATAGGCTGAGTCTAGCCAAACAAAAAAAATAATTTAAAAAATAAAAAAATCATAAAAAAAGGTAAGACCATCTGAGTCGGGACGAATCAGACCAGACTAAACTAAGATGCGACCAACTCACTAGGTACAAATTGAGTCCGATCTGAATTGGCCGAGTCCACAAACCAACTATGCAGGTATAAATAGGGAATAAGAATAAGTTAGACTTTACCAAATAGAAATATTTTTTATTTATTTTTTTTATGATGCAAATAAAAGTTTGAGTGAAAATATTTGACCAATATTTTTATAATTGTAAGAAACTCAAAATTGAGGTTAAAACGTGCAAATGATGTACTCCCATTTGAACCACGTC
The DNA here is from genome assembly GCA_002174775.1 of Macleaya cordata. Lineage (NCBI taxonomy): Eukaryota > Viridiplantae > Streptophyta > Magnoliopsida > Ranunculales > Papaveraceae > Macleaya > Macleaya cordata. The sequence continues at coordinate 98,194 of MVGT01001087.1, read as the reverse complement.
GCACTCTCTTGGGCTTGCTTGTTATCCGTGAACTTTGTAGGAGATACCCTTGGTTGAGTTGGATCGGTTTGGGTCCGTCGTCAGTAATCCAACGCACGTCTGATGTTCTAAACTAAAACCCAAGCCCAACTAAACCGCGTTGGGAGTGTCCCAAGTTGGTTCCGGTTCAGGAATTGACCTGCCCAAAGCCGGAACTTACTAAATAAGCTAGTCTGTTCCAGATTTTCATACTCAAGTAGGTTTGGTGAAACCAGAATCCGAATACGCAAACACTGTGAAACTAAATGATAACATCAATCTGAGTAGGCGATATTCATAAGCCGGTTTCAACTGAAATTAAAGTACCCAAAATCGAATCGAACCGGCTCCAGTTCTAAATAGTTATACTGAAATATGAATAACCGAAAAAAGAAAAATTGGTTCCATTCCCGAACTATTTTTTGATGAATTTGTGGACAATAATTTACAAGCGTTATATGAGGAAACATGTCGCACAAACAAGGAAGGAAAGTCCAATAAAGAAATCTTGATCCTTAGTTAGAAGAAGTTGATTGATCAGTGGGACCCAATGAAAGCCTAATATGATATTCATATAACTAGCTACTACTACTACAAGTGTCAGTGTTTTGGAATTACAGGATCACTTTTTAGATGTTATATAATACATTGACACATTTGTTAATCCCCTGGTGGATTGGTTGGTTGGGTTGAAATTTGAGATGAAGAGGAGTTGAGTGTGAGTGGGACCCACAAGGTTTTGAAGAGGGAAGGGATCGAACAAGTCAACCGAAGGCGATGAAGCGGATGGAAGTAGCTAATAAGGGGGAGGAGAAAAAAAAAAAAAGCATGTGAGGAGATTCATTGGAGAAGAATAGGAAGGGTTTATAAGGATGTGGGACCCACTCCCAAAGAGTCACACCATGTGACAGTGTTGGCATGTCGCCTAGCGTCAGACCCTCTCCCATGTGCACTGCTTCTGGGACTCTACCCTCCTACTCCTCATTCCTCTAAATTAAGTCTCTATAAATTAACAAACCTAGCTCTTATTATTAGAGCATCCACAGTCATATAAGCTAAAAAGGTGTTTTAGCTTTCTCTTATTTAGCCTACAAGACCGAGTTACACAGTGATAGGTTTTTAAAAAAGTTTGAGAAATTATTTAAAAACTGGTTAAAAGGATATAACGGTCATTTT
>MVGT01001087.1:64108-96658 GCA_002174775.1 Macleaya cordata | reverse complement strand
AAAAAAAAAAAACAATGAGACGTGGTCTTACCTCTACGCTCCATGGGACGTAGTTTCTGCTCCACGCCCCGTAAATCTTTCTCCAGACTCATTTCCAAAAAGCTAATTTTAGCCTATCTGGGACTCTCGTAGGGGGAAATTCTTATTTTTCCCTACCCACTACTCAACTCAAATAAGGTAAAAAGGTATTTTACCATACCACTGTGGATGCTCTTACTAAGCTTAAATTGAGCTAAGTGAGTACCTCAAATACCCATATTTAATGAAGAGGTAAGTGTATTGGGCACCTTAGACCATTAGATCTGGCTCCTCAAACATTAATTTGCAGATCACACATTTAACGGTATGAACTAGTGGTAAGACTTAGGCCCTGTTTGGTACACCGTAAATATTCGCAAATGCGAAAATTCACAGTTTATCATGTATTTGTAGATGACTGATGAGAGCATCTAATAACAAATATTTGGTAGGATTTGCAATATGCTTACAAAATAAACAATTTAAAATTTTTTATTTATTTTTTTCTAATTTATAGAATTTTAATTAGCACTTACAAGAACCGTGAATTTTTGCATTTGCGAATATTTACGGTGTACCAAGCAGGGCCTTAGCTGCAATTGGTGGACAGTCCAACGATTAACAAAATATTTTACTAACAGAAACTCATTTCCCTCTTTTCCCCCTCTTTCCATCGATAGATGGATTTCCCCCTCTTTCCATCGATAGATGGATTGTCCATTGACCAAAGCTCAGTCCATCTTCAAATTTTAAATTTAAGTTTTTAATCCTCAATTTTTCCAACTTCCCACTAGACATGCTCTAGCTCAAACCATCAAATTTGATGTTTGTAGAATGGATTTGAGGTATGCCACCAAACTTGCTCTAAGGTACCACTTTTCATGCATTTTTGAGTCATTTTCTTTGCAAAAATTGTTCTTCGACAACAATGTTTTAAGGGTCAAGTTATTGAGACATAAAGTTTTGATATAGGATTTAAACACCTTTTATTCATTGTTAGATGAAATCATTCAACGGTTAATAAATCACAAATGGATCCCTTTAATTTAAGAATTGGTCCTTACATTTAGGAAGTGATGATAAAGATCATCTATTAGTAAATTTTAAACCATTCGGTATTTGAATCCCAAGAGTGAATAGAAAGTATTTAAACATTGTGTCAAAACTTTGGTCCCAAGAACCCCGTTTCAACATATTTAGCACAAATCCTTGTTCTTTCTTTTTCTTTTTTTTCTCTCGTTCCTTCTCTATCCTTGATTTTCTTCGCAGTAAAGTTTGATGAAAGGGAAAAAAACTCCTGAAACTAAAACCAAAACTCCGCCTGAAATGCAGTCAAGAAACACCAACACCCTAAGTAAGAAATCAGATCCGCAAAGGCTGCCACCACCACCTCCCCTTCTTTCGGAGTTCATTCCGATCAGAACACATTTTATCCGTAAGAAAAGTTTTAAGGATATTTTAAGGATTGGGGATGATTTAATGCATTCTAGTAACAATAAGAAGAGGGATTTGATGTTTTGTTGCAACACTAGTTTTAAGTTGGCCGGAGTTTAGCAATAACCTCTGTCTTGTATCTACCGAATCCAAATTTTTGTCGAGGGTTGTGGTTTGTGAGATCGAATCCTTAAACTTGGTTGGCCTTCGGTTACAGAGTGGATTAAGAATGACCTATAGAGGCCTAGTATTCTTGGTCTTCGTTTTTTCGAGAAGAACTTGGTAATCTTTTTTTTCAATATTAGAGATGGAGATGAACAACAATGTGCGAAGAGAAACTTTAGTCATATCTGGTTTTAGCATCTCCCTTCGAAGATGGATCCCAGAGATAATGCAGTTACCTCGATGTTTGGGGTAGTTGACATCATATCGTTAAAAATGACCATCCTTAATTTCCGTCAGATTGCGGCAAGGCAAATGATATCCCTTCTGTGATGTTTCCTAAGCCCACCAAATGTGACATTGGGTTTTAAATTTCCATTAAACTAGTTCGCAAAAGAAAGAGGAGGTTTCTGGCTCTCATTAGTTTCTAACCACAAATCTCCTTTTCTGGTAGTTGAGAAATAAAGAAGGTTCTGGCATTGTGCCTTAGGTGTAAGATAGTGGCTCATAGTACAACATATATTTCCCTATTCAGTTTAAAAAATTGTCATTATGTATTAATTAGAAATATTGTGGTCCTACATGTGTGAATAGAAGGGACTAAGTGTTTAAGGAATTAAGGTTTCTTGGTTGGGTGGTAATCCTAATATATTTGGTAAGTGTATATTCTCTATAACTCTAGTTTCCTTGATGGGTTAGGAAAATCTAGGGTTACAGTTTATAAATAGAGATGAGGTCAACCCTTAGCCTCATGCAATCTGAGCCCCATCATCTGCTAAAAGCATAAGGGTTGTAGGTTTTTCTCTTGTGAAAGCCTCCATTGGACTTCCGCGATTAAATCAGGTACGACGATCAACTCTACTATTTATTTATTCAGTAGATCGCATACCTAGATCCATATTTAAGTGCTAACGTGTGGTATTAGAGCGTCAGGGTGTGTATGCGATTTAATACTATGATGTTTAAATAATATATTTACTTGTATTGGGTTTTGATCGGATATATGTTCAGTCGATCGAATTAGTATAGATGTTGCTTTTCGGTATATTATTTTCATATGGCAGATTTTTATTATTGATTAGTGTACATAAGGGGAACTTTACTGTTGAGGGGTTTTGATTGTTTAATCTTTATGCAAGTTAACAAGATGATAAGTTCTTGTTTAATCTTTAATATTTCACTGTTTATGGGTTGTACTGTGTACTGTTTGTACATAATTTATTTTCTTATAAACGGTAATATAAAATAAATATTTAATGGGTTGGAAACATGTGAATTGTTTAAAAAACCTATGGTATTGATTGTAGTTCAAAAAAAAAAAAACTTTTTCTCCAACCGCCGGCAATGGCAGAATACATTTCATCCTTTGATTTGTTTCGTTAAGTTCAAATCTCCTCATAACCCCAAGCGTATAATCTATTTACTCCGAAAAGCAACTTGTATATGTCGATTTCCAGAAGTTAAAAGGGGATTTAAATAAGGGGTTTTGGAAAAAAAAGTCCTTGTAAAAAAATCATTATGATTTTAGTCCTTGTTTTATAAATTTAGTCCCTACTTTTGGACATAAAAGTCATAAAAATAGGGACTAAATTTATAAAATAATGACTAAAATCATAATGACTTTTTTTATATTTTCTATTTAAATAATCAAGGCTTATGACGTTTTTGATCTTTACCGCCGGCCATACAGTCAACGGTCGGTGATCTAACTGATCATGATTACATTATGGTGATCTGCGTCAATCCTAGTACTTAGTCGATCATAAGATTCATAACAGACCTTCTTTTAATGCATTAATATAATAAGGGATAGTTAGGGTTGTTCAGATATTTTATGTGACTGGTTCATTAATTGTTTGACCTCCAAATTAAGTCAAAATCTATAACGAAGGTTTTCTGCAGCTCTGAATCAAGCTGTGTGGGTTTTAGACCCTAATTTTTGCTCTATCATGTTGTTTCTGGTTTGACACACTTGAACCATTAATCAAATTTTTACTGATTGTTTCGTCCACATTTTGCCATCAGATCGATTGACCCCAAATTTGACATTAGTAGTTTTGACTATTCCGTTTTTACCTGTGGGGATTTTAGACATAAATTATAATTTAATTATGTAGTTAAAGAACAATCATAATTTAACAATTTTCTTTAAAGTAGTGGTCAAGGATATGGCCTGGTTTTCCAGTAAAGTATAGCATTGTTAAATTTCATAATTTTATGAGACTGAATTTATGGTGATTCGATGGTTTAAATTTTTGGCTTCTTGGGGACATTTTAGAACCAATTTGGTTTGACTCTTATAGATTCAGTTTAAAGTCTATCATGCTACTTGATGTTATTATCATTAATTGTGTTATTGCATGTTTATTAAAGTCCAAGATTATGTAAATGCCTATGTGAGGTAAATAGAAGTTGGCATGCAGAACACAATTAAATATACACTTAGAATTCTACGTTGTAATTGAGATATTTTTTCTTCAATATGCTTACGAATAAAATAATTTTCTTTAAAAGTTATCTCAAGTAAGGATACATTGTAGAAATTCTAAGGAAAGTTTAAGGAACATCTAGATCTAACCTATAAGGGTTTAGGAATAGACACTCAAAGCGGTCGTCTGAATGCTCATGATTGAAATAGGTTAGATTGTCTGCCCAAAGGTGACCGTCCTATGGATATCATGTTTGTTTAGATGTAGAGATTAAATTCTCTTTAAGAACGCGAAGGTTGCACTCACCTATTAGAAAATACTAGTTTGGCCCAAAGGTGTCTAGGAACTTTCTAATAGACTGAGTGGGGCAGAAAAGCCTGCACGTGAAGGAGAGATAAGGATAACCCTCTTGCCCAAAGGTGAGGATAGTGTCTGGATTTATCCAGATCGTGCTAGGTTAGTTCTGTGCGCGGCAATTGTCACCAATTGAGGGACGAATAGCACATCGAAATCTCTGCCCAAAGGTGTGATTAGATGGTTGCACCCGTCTGTCCCGTAGAGTGGTAAGTTTGAGCATATTAATTTTTGTCATACACTCTGACTAATCCGACTTAACCCTTAGACCGGTTTAGATGAATATAAAGCAGTTAAAGTCAATTGGGGGACAAATAACACATCGAAATCTCTGCCCAAAGGTGTGATTAGATAGTTGCACCCGTCTATCCCATAGTGCTAATTTTAAGCACAATCATACACTCTGATTAATCCGACTTAACTCTTATATTAGTTTTAATATTTATAGTTTGCATGATGAAATATAATATTTTGTGTGAAAAATCATGAAATATTTTTGAAAAAATTTTCAGACATGCATTTTCAAAACTGTGCTGTCAGGGTTGACCCATTGACTGGTTCCAACTATTCCACTTGGAAAAGGCAAATTAAACTTCAGCTGGGCCTTTTAGATTTTGATTTTGTTTTGACTGAGGCGAGACCTGTTGTTCCCACTGCTGAATCTACGGATGTGGAAAAGGCTACTTTCAAGAAATGCATGGAAGAAATTAAACAAGTTATGTATGATGGTCATTCGGGGGTCGATTCAAAAGACAATCAGTGGAGGTATTCCAAAAATAACTATAACAAAAGAGCCTTTTGAACTCATCAACAAACAGTTTATGGGTACTGTTCATTCCAGGCAGTACAACTGTTTGGCTCAATTATTTTTCTTGTATTGAGATGAAACTGGGAGCGTGAGGGAACACATTCTTAAACTGTCAAAGCTCGTAATCAACCTTCGGGATTTAGACTTTACGATTAAAGACGAGCTGATGGTTCTTATGGCAGTGAAAAAACTCCCAAGTAAATTTGACACATTCAAAGTTAATTACAGTACACAAAGAATAAAATGGGATTTAAACGAATTAATCAATATATGTGTAGCTGAGGAGGAACGATTGAAAGAGAGTAAAGCTGAGTATGCAAACTTAGTTATTTATAAATCCAGCAAAAAGAACTTCAAGAAGAATTTTAAGAAAGAAAAGTTTATGAAATCTGGACCAGGTCAATCTTCAGGAACAAAAGTAAATGAAGAAAACAAAGAGGAAAAGGAGGATGACGCATGCTTCTTCTGTGGAATGAAAGGACATATCAAGAAAGATTACTTCCGCTATAAAGAATGGAAAAAGAAGAGAAAAGCTGCTCACCAAAAAGAGGGAGACAAGAAATAAAATAGCAACCTACAAGTTTTTAGACAATGACTTTACATTTATTCAAGATTAGATTCTACTAGTTATGATTTATTTTCTAAACTCTAAACTTTTGGTTAGCTATGGTTCACTGATATTCAGTTTTGTTTTCATAGAAACTTCATTAAATAAACTATGACTCTTCGTAATAAATACATCTTAAAATTCGTTAGTCTTGATCGAGGTATCGATCAAGGAAAGCAAATCATAGAGAAATAAATTATCTATGTGTGCATCATGATTTACTTGTTAAGGATGCAGGGAACAGTGGGAGTCGAAAGATATTTAATGGAGCCTACATATAGTAAGTATGGAGTTCCAATGGTGATATCACTTAAATGTATTATTATGTTTCAACTTTAAAGCATAATATTCCAGTTTCAGTAAAGTAATAGAGTATACTCATTAATTGATGTATCACATATTTTATAAGATTATTGCATGTGCACAAAGAATTGTAAGATAGACATAAGGGTGATGGATATCATATGGCTGTAGCCGTAATATGTCATTTCAGCCTGAGAGTTTGCATAAAACTCTCATAGCTTGGGTTAGATACGATTAGGCATCGTATCTGTAAGCCTTCATTCTGGGTATTAGGCGATGGTTTTCATATGACGGTCAGTCGTAATCTATCAGAATGACACACATATGCTCAAATATGTGAAGTTGGACCATGTTCGGAAGTATACAATATTATATCACACATAAAGCTGTGTATTATCCAATCTACACTTAAATAAAACCATCATAAGGTTTACACTTGAATCATTAATGGTACTAACGGCTTGAACCATAGAATTTTATTGTGATATCGGAAGCGCAAATGTTTTCATGATTAGTCATTAGTGTTATTCTTGTTTTGAGTGGAAGGCAAAGAAATATTCTAATTGATATTTTTGTAATTACAGTTTTTTAAAATTAAGAGTGGCCACTCAACTTTCTAAAGGTCTAGAATCAAGAAATATTTTTCAAAATTAATATGTTGTTTTAAGGGCCAAGTGGGAGATTGTAAGATTGTGGCCCATAGTACAACATATATTTCCCTATTCAGTCTGAAAAATTGTCATTATGTATTAATTAAAAATATTGTGGTCCTACATGTGTGAATAGAAGGGACTAAGTGTTTCAGGAATTAAGGTTTCTTAGTTGGGTGGTAATCCTAATATATTTGGTAAGTGTAGATTCTCTACAACTCTAGTTTCCTTAATGGGTTAGAAAAATCTAGGGTTATATTTTATAAATAGAGAGGAGGTCAACCCTTAGCCTCGTACAATCTGAGCTCCATTATCTGCTAAAGGCATAAGAGTTGTAGGTTTATCTCTGGTGAAAGCCTCCATTGGACTTCCGCGATTAAATCAGGTACGACGATCAACTCTACTATTTATTTATTCAGTAGATCGCATACCTAGATCCATATTTAAGTGCTAACATAAGGTTGATATGACTAATCATACAGGTTGTAGCAATCAAAGGTTCATTACAGAGTTTATCTGTAATGGACCGTCTATTTTATTCTTAAAATTTAACCAATTTTTTTATCATGAAAAGGAGGCTTAGACTATCCCTTCTTGTAGCTTATGAGGATAGGACATAGGGGTGCAACTTGGGTTGGGTCAACTCGACCAACTCGAACCCGAACCGGTATTTGGACAAGCATGGGCGAAGGTTGCTGGTTATTTAGGCAAGTATGGGCATTGTTTTGCCTAACCCGTAGTCAAATTTGGGCAAGCATAAGCATAGATATATGCCAACCCGGGCAACCCGCCCAACCCAAGAAACTTTTATATGTAGATAGACTTTAATTGATTTCTAACATGGAAATATGTGTCTAAAAAAGAAAACTCTCATTTTGTCAAGTATTTTGAAAGATATAAATGGATAAATATATGAAGCTACTAATATAAGGTGGAGGTATTAAGACTCAAAGCAAAAACTTTTCTTTTATCTTATTATATATAAAGTAAAAAATAAAATTACTTAATAAGTAAAACTCAAAATAGTATAGAGACAACTATGGATTTGGACTTTGTTGTTTTTTTTTTTTGAAGTTATATATGACGAATATTTTGTTTATGTTTTTAATTTATTATGTGAGCATATTGTTAGTTTGTTTATCTTTTGAAACTATGAATGATATTTTATTTATTTAAGTTTATTATTTATTATTTTTTTGTATTAATAATTCTATCTAATCACCTAAATTAATTGAAACATGGGTAACCCGAAGAACCCAAGAAACCTGAACTCGAGAAACCCACTTGGCCCAAGCGTGGGTAAACATCTTATGGATTTTGTGGGTTCTATGGGTATTCTGGGTAAAAAAGGTACAATGTGGGCACAGCATGTCTAAAGCCTCTAACCCGCCCAACCCGTCCGAGTCCCACCCCTAAGGAGTACTCTATGGAAAAATATGCACATAGGGTCCTTTAATTTTTCCATCCAACACTCCCGATGCAAATTTATTTAAATTTGATCGCACGTGTCATTTTTTGAAATTCGTAAATGCTGCAATTACCTCTCCTTTAACTCATTTGCATATTTTTACTGCTTTGTTTTGGGAAAAAAATGACGTGGAGGAGAGAGAAAATGAGTGTTTTAAAATTTTAAAATGTAATAACTTTTAATCTACAAATTAGATTTTGATAAAAATCATATTTTTAGAAAGTATTTTTCAAGATCTTCAAAATGAGACCACACATAAATTACCAAATTTTGAAAAAGAAAAAGTTATGTACCCAGGTATTCAAACCTGATTTTGCATAATGAAAAATCAAGGCGTATGCAAGTTGTAGATGTTACAACTTGAAATGCAAATAAGCTTGAGAAAGGTGTAGATGGTTTATTTTTCATCTTATACACTTTTTTATGCTTGTATACATTTCAAATTTATATGTTTGATATTTAGTAAAGTATTGAAGCTCTTGGCAATCCAATTCAAATGTAGGAATCAATATTTACAAACTCAACTATTGTATGCAAATTTTATTTTGTATACTAACGTCTGCAGATCTTGGTCGCATCTTTTCGTGAAATGAATTTTTTTTATTCAAATTTGGTAGTCATGTCTGAGCTCATTTCAAAGATCTTGAAAAATGCTTTCCTATCATATAAAATTTATTAAAATCTGATTTATATTTTAAAAATTATAGCTATTTTAATTTTAAAACTAATTTAAAAGTTGACTTTTCTCTCTCCGCTACCTATCCAAAATAATAAGGTTTTTCGGTCCTTTTGCGCTATATCAGGGGTTTTTTTTTGTCTTTTCAACTGGGTTAAAAGTGATTTTGAAAGAGACTAAGCGTACACAAAAAAAAGCATTGTCCTATGTGAACTTTTTTACAACATACAAGGACAACATGGGGAAAGGACCAAAAAACCACCATAGTTTCAAAAAATATACCAAAACAACACCATTTAAAACAAAATACCAAAACAACACCCAAGGTTAATTTTTTTCCAAAATCTCCTCAGTATGCCCTTACCTTTAGAATTTGGGATGGGGTTACACGCGCATACGCACGCGCCACTTAAATAAACCCAAACTAGGGTTTAGATTCTAGACTCTCATTTTAAACTTCATACCGACTATGAAAGGGTGAGACCCTTCTGTAGGTAAACCTACCTATTCTGCTACCAGCGATCTGGAAGTGGAGAAGACGCCGGAGATCAGAAACCTTTCTAGACTTCTTAGAACTGAGGCTACAGTTAAAAGCATACCGAGTCTGAGAGGGAGAGACCTTGCCATAGGTAAACCTACCCATTCTGCTACCGGCGATCTCGAAGTGTAGAAGACGTCGGAGATCAGAAACCCTTCTCGACTTCTTATAACTGAGGCTACAGTTAAAAGCATTGAAAGGAAATCCAACTATGCAAAATCCACTAATCTTTGGCCAAAATCGGTTTTAGAAGCTTTGGATGATGCAATAAACACTCTTTAGTAGGAATCTGCTCTTAAGATTGGTGGGTTTTTCATTTTTAAAGCATTTTTAGTTTCAATTCTTCATATATTTCAATGTTAATTGGTAAACACTCTTTTGGTTTACTTATCATAATTAAAAAGAACTCTCTGGGTACTTGGCTTTTATTTTTTTAATGCTTCTTCTACTTTTCTATAAACTAGGTATAAAATTTAAACAAAACTGAGTTAGGAATTAGTATCTGCCCACCTGGATATGATTTAGATTATCCTTCATGAAGTAATGTGATATCTTTGTACCTAGAAATGATTCAGATCTTAAATCTCTATTATTTTGCCTTTACCTGTTTCGACTCTTTGTCATATTGGTTCGAAGAAAATGGAGGAAATCAAATTACTAAACTTTATAGGTTTAATAGTAGTCTTAGTACGTTTCAGCCTGTTTATGATCCTCAAATTATTGGCTTTTCGTGATTCCACTAAGATCAAAGATTACTGGGTATTAGTTATATGGGGAATGAAGCTTAGTTGATGATAATGTTTGTATATGTTGAACCCAGTCTTGGTAGGCTTTGTGAGAGGATTTTATCATTGCAAGTAATGAATTTGTCTTTCTAGAACCATTAAATATTTGTATTTTGTTTGGGGATTTAAGTGAGTGGAGATAGATCTAAAAATGCGGAAAGTAGTGCCACACATTAAACAAAAGAATTCTAATATATTGTTTCAAACTATTAATTGATAGAAAGTTACTATCTAAATCAACAGTTAATAAGTCTCCCTGTTACAACGATATTAAATCACTCATTCTTTCCCTCATTTCCCTCCTTTCCTTTCTTTTTTCCCTTCCGGAATTTGATCTTGCAAGAAATCTCAACATCTTTTTTTTTGAAATGCTAGCAAGACGTTCGAGCAAAAGAGATAAATCGTCCATTTCATGATCAATATCTTCGTCGGACATATCAGTTGAAGAGTTGTTGGACTCAACATCTTCGCCTTGTTCATAGATTGTACGGGATGACGATGACCCCTCATACCATTTGAAATAATTACATTTAAAAATTGAGCATCCAAAGAAATTTTTCTCTTGCTCTCAGTATTTGCTGCGACTTCTCTCTAAACCACAAACCCTTCATGACATTGTGGGCACCTTCTTTTATGCAGACACTCCTGCAAAAAATGGCCCGGTTCTCTGCAACTGAAGCAACGGTAGACTTTCTTCTCTGCCATTATACCCTTTTCTTACATAAACGAAAATTTGTATCACATTATATCCTATAACTATATTATGAATAAAAATACACATTCATTATTTTTTAACCAGAACACAACAAAAACGACAGATTTTTATAATCCCATTCAACTCATATACCCTAGGAAGTTATAATGATGTGCACCTTAACCTCAATTAATAAAATCAAGCCAAAAAACATAAAATTTTAACCAACCCTAGAACTCGCATTAGTCTATATTGTATGCTAAACTAAAAACAAGTATCCTAGAGTTGCTTTATCAAAAGAAAATTAGAAAACAATTATGAGTCATCGCCAAACTCTTCTTCAAACTCTACTCTAAATTACCTGTAATGCTGTAAATCTTTTGAATTCACCTACTCTAAATATGTAATAATTCGGTTCAGTTCAGGACTACAAATTAATTTTATCTTCAACCGTTTATAAAGTAATACAAATGTGTACATAAGATATGGACTTATTCAACCAAATTACTAACATAGCTCATCTACACTAAATCAATGAAATTTTTTAAGAAAATTGTATCATACAAGTTATGTAACAATCCAAGACCAAATTAATTGTATCATCTACTTCCATTAACAATCTAACATATAAAATAAATTCATTAAATACACACTAAGCATAATTTTTAAGATTTTAAATCCTATAAATTTATGAATTCAAAGAGACAGGCCCTCAACTGCTAATTTTTTAACTAATCCAACCTTAAATTCTCCTTGTTTGAACCCTAACCTTCATAAAAAAAATAAAACCCTAATCTTTCATAATGAATTGGTACAATAAAAGATGAGGAAGAACCCTAACCTACTCAAAGATTGCAACTCACCTCTAATTTGATCTTCGGTGGAGCTTTAAAAAAGTGATTCACCTCCAAATAACGATCTCTACTCAAAGATGACGATTTTTCGATAGTGATTATCCTCTGAACAACATCCTCGTTGCAAGAGAGAAGAGGGAGAAGCCCCAAATCGTTGCAGCAAACTATGGTGTTGGAAGAAAGAATGAAGAAGGAGAAAAAGATAGAAACGGAGGTTCGGAACTGAGCTAGTTTATGAAAACTAGTGTATGTGTGCGCGTGGTCCGTTAATCCACGCGCACACTATTAGGGATACTTGTATTTATTAAGTAGTAAAAAAAGGGTATTTTGGGTAAAAAAGATGCTTGGGTGCTGTTTTGGTATTTTGTTTTCAAATGGTGTTGTTTTGGTATTTTTAGGAAACTATGGTGTTTTTTTGGTCCTTTTCCCGACAACATGTTCATTTTTTTATTTTTTATTGGGTGAAAAGTGATTTCATATTTTGCATGTGAGGATGAGTTACATAGTAAAAATATGATTTTACAAATAAAATAAAGCCATTACATCATCTTCATGTGGACCCTAGCTATTTAGCCGTGTACACATCTACAAATAACTCTTCATATATATACAATATTAGTATGAAAAATGCTAAATGTCTCGAAAAAAAAGATCAATTCTACCCCAACTAGAATGCATGATCACTCAACTTCTGTAAATTTGTGCATCGTATTGTAAATTGTGGAGCTCCTTGTGAATGAACAAGAACTGTAGATCATGTATTATGTCTTAGTTAGAATTGTTTTTTTCGGAACGCATAGCAATATTTTATAAATATTACCATTTTTCTTAAACATTAAGTTGATTAAAAATGTCACTAAAAATTCTTGGCTCGAAGGATGTGGTCAAAGTGTTTACCAAATATATATATAGTCAAAGTCCCTCTTTTAACACTTAACAATGTGGACAAACGATATCAAAGAGTTCTCGATTTCAAGCCATGGCGTCGGTGGAGGCAGAGCCCCTAAATTTATGCTTAAACGTTATTAAGATTATTTGACAATTTACTATAAAATTAATAATTATTAATTAACTCAAGGGGATGATTTTTAACACTAATATATTTCTTAGAACCTTCCAACATAATTAATTTGTGGGAACATTTGTTTCAATCAAAAGCATGAAACTTGACTTTTTATATTAATGAGGTGAAGATGAATAATTAATTAATTAGTAGAAAAATTAAGAAAAAACATGTGATTAGTCCTGTACTATTTTTAGTTTTGCGTTGTAGGGAAAAATTCCTACTGATAATGTTCTCACTGGAAAAATTCCCAAACGAAGGTTCTGTTTGGTAGACCGTGAATATTCGCAAATGCAAAAATTCACGGTTCTTATAGGTGCTAATTAAAATTTTATAAATTAAAAAAAATAAATAAAAAAATTTAGATTANTTTTTCAGTCTGTTTAGTCCACCAAATTTTATATGAATCTATTTAGTCTAAAAATAAAATTTAGACAGATCTGCCCTTTAACTAATTTATTTTTTAGATCTGCCCTTCCACCTGTTCTTCCCTTCTTGATTTCTTTCAATCTCTTCAGTTGTTTCACCACGTACAACCCCACTTTACCCTTCTCTCTCTCTCTCTCTTACGACAAATCCCTGATAGTTAGTTACCCTAGCTAATTAATTAAGGGGAGTCAAACACACTAGTACTCCAACCTCCAAGTTAAAGAAGAGAGTTCATGGTACCAACCATTGGCTCGAATCCAATATCCTTTAAGATATCTCTGCTCATCAGATCCTACAATTTGAAGAAGAGAATAAGAGAGAAATGGGGAAAGATCTGATTAGGAAAAAAAAGAGAAAGGAGAAAGAGAGAAACGAAGGAAAAGAGACGATAGAGAGAGAAGAGAAGGACCTAAGAGAGAGAGAGAAAAGAAAGGAAAGAGAAAGAAGAGGAAAAGAAGAGAAAGAGATATAAGAGAGACGAAGAAAAAATTTAACATAGATCTATTCACGTAAAAATATTTTTGCATGAATTATGCAAAAATATTTTTGCAGGAACTATGCAAAATCATGTTTCATAGATGATTTAGCATAGATCTATGCAAAAATGTTTCACATAATGATTTAGCATATGCAAAAATATTTTTGCATAAATTTCGTGTTTTTTTTTTCGAAAACCATTCTTGACTAGTCTAGTTTCAAAGATCTCAAAAAGTGCATTCTAAATATATGAATTTTGTCAAAATCTGAATTTTACTTAAAGAGATATAACATTTTAAAGTTTAAAAATAAAAAAGATAACTACATTTCTCTCTCATACAGCTGTACAAGTTTGAAAAAGACAAAAAAGTAATTGATAAATATAATAAGGGTAAAACAGGAACATTAGAAAAGAAGGAATGGACTAAATAGATTTAGAAAAGTTTAAAAAGGACTAAACAGATTCAAAAAACTTTAAAAAAGGTATTTCAGTCTTATTAAAAATCTTGTGTACTAAATGGATTAAAAAAGTTATATATTGGATGTTTTGGTCATTAGCCCTTTTTTTTTTTTATAAGCACATTACAAATCCTATCAAATATTTGTTATTAGATACCTTCATCAATCATCTACAAACACATGATAAACCGTGAATTTTCATATTTACGAATATTCATGGTGTACCAAGCAGGACGGAAGTAATATTCCACATAAAAAATTTGCATAGATCACGTTTTGTGTTCCCATTAGCTTAGCCCATGAGGACTTGAGGAGTATTGAATCGGCTTACTAATATTGCTTTCTCCATTGCTTTGTTCTACTAATTTTAACTACTTTTATTTATAAGAATTAATTAACAGAAAATAAATACCGAAGAATCGATTGAAACCAAAAATGATCATCCTAAATTATTTTAGTACCAGAACTGTACCAGCTAATTTAATACATTAGGAGTAATTAAATAACCGAATCAGAATCGACCCGTTGACACCTTAAATGATTCACCCTTTCTACGTCAAATGTCTTCGACATATCACATCCTTGGACACCCAGAGATGAGGTGTTTGATCAATTTTATGAAAGACATAGCACATAATTGAAACTAGGAAAATTGAAACAACCACATAAACTCTATAAATTTTGAGGAGTTTGGTAAAATATATATAACCAAAGATGAGTTGAATTCTATCTTTAGATGAACCCAACGAAGTCTACTTCTGCATTCATTCGACGACAGTGAAAATGACGTACATTAAAGTATTTAAAATTAATTTTTTTTTTGTAACCTTAGTAACTGGAAGTGTTGTGGAGGCCGGTAACAATCCCGCTCATAGGGTTCCGCTTCAAAAGCTATTTGGAACTAGGAACATTTTTTTTTGAACACTTTACGCTTCGCGCTCTAGTTACTTGTCTCTAAACAATTAAGAATAAATAGGATTGTGCCATGTGTGTGGGCCGAACAACATGACGCCCAATGGGTGCACCATTAGTTTCATTAAGATAAAGCCTACTCTGACCTAATGGGCCAAATTGACAAATTTGGATATGTTTTTGGTCACAAGGATTACCCCTTGGCCCTACTCCCCCAACAAAACCACTTTACCTCGTGTGAGCTAGCTAACTATGCACATATAATTTAGTTAATCTTGGCAAACCCACCCCCACAACAAATTGTTAATTTCTCTATTAACACTAGACTTATATCTTTTTAAAATTGGTCTGCCGCATCTACATGATTTGAACATCGTTATCACAAAATAATCAGCCCTCTTTGCCATTTGGATTTGTACGCATCAACATAGATATAAAGCAAAATGTATAAATAAGACATGAAAATCAAATTTGGTTAGTGGGGTGGAAGAAGGAAGAAAGGAAGGACTTAAAAGAGTCGGAGTGGGGCACGGTGTGACAGCTAAATGTGAAGTTGCGTGGTTAGCCGTTCCAGCCGCTTCATATATATAGGAATATATAGAATTCAAATATTGTTATTTTTTGAGATTTTAAATATGAGTTAGGATTGGCAACTAAAGTTTTGTAGCCAATATTATGGTAAGGTCTTTTGGGGGCTATATGGAGATTATTCAAGTGTGTGAAGATGATCTCCTCGCTATATACATAATTCTTGTATAAAATCACCATGTTTTAAAACTTCTAACTCCATCAAATGATGGTTCAAATTAACAATTTTAATGAATGGATCATAACGCACCTAATTTTTAAAGTTGTTATTAGAAGTTTTAAACTGATGTGATTTTTAGTGCGGATATCTATATGGTGAGGAGAACATCCTTACCAAAAACGAACTCTTAGATCATCTCTATATGGGCCATACAAAAAATATATTGTCCTAATATTGTCTACCAAACCTTGGTTACAGAACCTAACTTTTTAAGTATATATTTTTTAAATTAGATTTCTATTTAAAGAAGAAAGCGTATCTTGTTACATTTGTTATTTTTACATTGAATGTACATTGGCCTGTGGGGTCCACCTAGAGATAATTCAAAAATTGATTTTAAGTTAGGATATTCTTTTCACCATGTTGATCATCCTCACAAAAACTTAGCGCATTCTAAAACTTGTAACCCCATCATCAATATAGTGAAATCAATGGTAAAATGAATATACCTCAAATACCATTAATTTTTAATAATTTTCAATAAGCTAGTGATGGGGTTGCAAGTTCTAAAATATGCTAATTTTCGATGAGAATGATTAACATGGTGAAGATGACATCTTCGCCCTATCTCATTCCTTGGATGAACTTTATGTGTGGTAATATATAAATCACGATGTAACTTAATCCGCTCTCTTTAAAAACTTCTTTGTGGGATACGATATCAATACCTACACCTACACTATAGAAATTCTATCCTTCCACCCAATATTTTAAACATGAATAATACGATATGGGAACTTTTACAGTATTTTACTACTTTTAAAAAATAAAACATTTAAACAAGAATTTTAACAAAAATAATTATAAAATTAATAGACGTCAGAAGACTCAGAACGATTGGTAACAAGGCTCCAAAAGATGCCAACCAAGCAACAGATCAAAGGGGATGTGGACGTCCACCTGTATCCCAGTACACTGTTCAAACTCCAGTGGCAACTACTGTCCCACTCAATGTGATGTGGCCATGTGGGCCCCATTCTTACCATCAACATCACCCTTAGAACACCACACGTGTACGTACGTTCATGGAGCTGATCCCTTCAAACTTTATCAAAAATTGATTACACCACTTCGTCATCTATCGCCTTATCCTCGTTTGTACACGAAATTTTTGTACCATCTAAAGTGCCCCCTAACTCTATGGAGCACCTTTTTTTTTGTAGATAAAAAAAAAAAAAAAAAAATGAAGGATTAAACAAGAATTTTGGTTAATTTACCTTACCAATCCCTATTTCTCCTGCATGTTTGATGGATTCTGCAAGACTGCATCCATCCCCAAACTTTTTTACTCAGTTTCAAATTGAAGATGAAGTTGGAGGGTTTGAGGATTTGATGAATACACTGTGGGACTCTAACCTTCAAAATTTCTTAAATTTGAGGGTTAAAGGTACCCTCTGTACATGCCCTCAGAGGATATAGTACTTTTCTAGTTTATTTATGTATGTGTTTTTGTTCTTTATATTCATTCTATTTCATGCAAGGGCAGAGCCGCATTTGGACTAGGGGCCATACCTCCCAAGCTTTTTGATTCCCTAGCTCTCTTCTTATATGTTACAAATACTTTTGAATAAAGAAAAAAAAAATATGTACGTAATTTAATTTAATGGCCCTTTACAAGCAAATTTAAACCTATATATTGTGCGTGGTGCTTGAAGTAATAATTAATAGTGGTATAATTGGGAACTCTATTTACATTGGTATGTTGGTCCGCCATAAAAATGATTTATTGGCTGATTTTTTTTTTTTTTGTGATGATGATCTCTATTGTACGAGGATTATCCTCCTACCCACTTCTTTCTCATCTATCTAATCTCTTAAAAAGTTTGTTGAAATTATAAAGGTAGAGTAGATACGTCAAATAACTTAAATTTTGAATTAACTAACTTTCCGTGGTGTTAAAATTTCAGAATGTTGTGGATTATTTTTCTGAGCATATTATCTACAAAGTGAGGAGACCATCCTAAAAGAAAAAAAAACAGCCCTCATATCAAGACTATGTAGGCCCTAAAATAAATGGAGTGCAAGAGTAAGTGGAGTGTTATGTTACTAAAAAAAAAAGTAGGGTGAAAATATAGTTTCCGTTTGTAAATTGGCTTCTCCTGCAATAGATTCTTGGATCTGCCCTTGATTTCATGTATGTACACCCTTGCAAGGGCAATAATGTAATCTTTCATATTAATCAATGCAAATATCCTTCACTCAACCCTAGGCCTTAGGGCCCGTTTGGTTTGCGATTGAAAAACTTGTTTTCAAAAACTAATTTACACCTAAACTAATATGCATTTTGTGCTACATCCAAAACTGTTTTAGGATTTACAATAAAATCATGTATGATTTTACAAAATAAAAAAATGTTGTTTTCTTTGTTTTCAATGAAATCATTTAGGATTTTATAGTAAAGTCAAAAAAATAGTTTTAGATGGGATACAAAATGTAGTTAATTTAGGTGTAAATTAGTTTTTGAAAACAAGTTTTCCAATCGCGAACCAAACGGGCCCAAACTTGTTTATGGTATAATGCTACTATTCTTCTTTTGCATCCCATGTCAAAAGCCTAGATCAAAATCATCAAATAGGCTTATAAAGCCAAGATGCCCTAGATAGGGGATTTGTTGTTGTAATTAAGGTCCCATTCTCAAAAGCTTATTTTGTATCATCTTCCAGCATCCATGATGCTCCGAATCTTTGAACCATGGGCTTTGGTAAGTGCAAGTCTGATTGTTCGAACCTCTGCAGCTTCAGCAGAAGAATAAGAACTGGCACCCTGCTATAATGGCCACAAAATTGCAGTTTCTAATGACATAACTGGAGCCCTCCTCAAGAGATTTGTACTTTTGTAGGACCATGCATGAAAGAGATGTATGTTAGGGTTTGAGGGGTAAATATTTTGATCAAGCATTTAGGGCTTTCTTGGATATAACACTAGGGGGCCAAAAAGCACCTATTTCTCTAACTTTCCCAATCTACTAAATAATCCACATTTCCTTTTCTTCTTTTTCTTTTTTTCTTTTTATATTTTATATCAACTATATGTCTATCACCTGCATTGTACGTAGTTTTCGTTTGATTTATTTCAACTGAACGTACAAATGCGAACAAGAGTTTCAACCTAGATTATACCCTAATTGTAAGTAGAAAAAAAACCTAAGATTATACTATATAATTATTGCTTAAGCTTTGAGCAGACCCAAGAACCCCCCCAGCCCTACCACCACATGGACCAAGGACACTGAATTGTACTCTAGTTTGGATTATTGTTTTGAGACTAGTCATCATCAACCTCACGCCCTACTAATTAAAGACCCAAATTAATGTCCATACATTGAGGCCACGGATGGCTTGTCCCCTTCCACCTACCAAATTTCAAACCCCTAGGGATCAATTATATGTACTAGTTTTGTGGTAGCTAGCTAGGCTTGGACGCCCACGCACGTATACATTATATTTAAGAAATTTGATATTCGTAAACAATGTAAATAATAAATTTTTTCATCGTGCCATTCTCAAAAGTAAAATGTAAAAGACAAAGAAAATGTATTGCTTATCTAATGTGAGAGTTAATTTTTTTTTTATCTAATTTTAAACACTACTAGAAATTTATAAATACAACTATTTAATGGAGTAAGAATTTGAATTCTAGTTATACATTGTGTTAATAGGAAAATTGATAATATAGGTAATTTTGGGAGTTTGGCAAGAATGTCCTTACCTAACTCTCAAGTTTTTGCACCACAATAGTGACATAGAAAAATATAAAAAAAAATGTACAAATCAACATATTTTTTTTCTATCACACACCAAGACATACATTTCATCTTAAATATAATTAAAGTTCCTTTTAGGGGAATATATAGTTTCTTGTAAAGCCAATTAGGGTGAGAAAAGTGAAGATGATGAACATTTCTAGGTGTTGGTTCATGTCCTTAAAACACACAGTGTGAACATAAGGTGAGGGGTCCACATCATATGGATATATAATAAGAGAGGTCTAAAATGGATGGCTGGCTTGTTAAGATAGTGGGGTTGCCCTAATAAACAAGACAGTACTTCTTGAGACTGATAATTAATGTGGTCCAAATATATATAATATTTGAAGATGAGGGTGCATATAATGGTGGACCCAAAGTGTCTGTGGTCCTAACCAATATGGGTGAGTTTTTGAAAAGTTCCCCATTAATGTGACACCCTAATTTGTCCAATGTTCTATTTTTTTTTTTTTTCTTGATAAACTAAAAAACGTCACAACATGAAGCCTCTTTTTTTTCCAAAAAGACATCTTATTTTTCTTGAGATTTAAAGGATTGGATTTTATTAGCTGTAGTAGAGGGACCCAAAAAAAAAAACCTAGCTTACATTTGTTGTCTATTTGGCAAGCTTTCTTATTTTGTAATTCATGTTATTAATTGCTAAGTACCCTAATCCTTTTTAGTTCTAGCTTAGAGCAAGAAGCCAACAATTTTATCTCACTCATTCACAAAAATTGGCAATTAGATTCATAATCATCCCAACCCAAAAACTATTTCCACATGTTCTTCAACATTTGGAAGCTAATTAATCAGGCCCTAAAAAACCTAATGGATGATTCAAACCCAATTCATCAAGTTATATAAAACAGTGCTTCATTGGAAGTTTTTATTAACCCAAGTTTGCTATGTCCTTATAGTTTTAATGATACTCTTATATCTAAAGAATATATGTCGAAGTGATCTCAATATATAAAATGCATTTACACAAAATTCATTTCTTTTTATAAGAAAACACCTTCATTAATATTGGACGTACATAGCAAAAGTGCCATTAACGACATAGAGAACATTACCATCAACGTAGCACCATAGAACGTTGATGTAAATATAAAATACTACCTCAACGTAGGGACTGAAGTGCCACTTTTGCAAGCACCGAAGGGTCATCCATCAACAATAAGGAGTATTTAGATCGCTCCTCTATTGCGTGTATTTCTACTAACATTCAGCATAATTATGTAGATATACAACCTCAAACAAAAACTCAAATAAAACACTGGACCACCTAGTGGTTGGTCTCTTTATTTTTCTTTTTCATTTTTTTTCGAAGTCTTTTCTTTATATTTATAGTCTTTTTAGTTTTTGGAAAATTTATTCTTCCTTTGTATAAAGTATATTTGTATAGAGTATATTTCAGACCAATTTAAATTAGACTTCTATGTAATTTTTATTTCGTATAATGATGAATTAATATTGGGGTTGGGTGTATATTGGGACCTCCAAAATAGATGGAGGGGTCACTAAAAAATGGGGCTGTAAGGTCAAATAGAGAGATTCAATCTTTAGGATTTTTTATTAAAAAGGTCTCATCTTCGAATAATTACACCCCACCCCTATCATCAACACCATCACCATCATCATCACTATCACCATCACCACCACCACCCCCTCCAAGCCACCACCACCACATCACCGCCTCCACCTCCATCACCACCAACACAATGAGTTAGNGGTGGTGGAGGTGCGAAGAGAGAAGAGGTGATGGTGGTATTGAGGTCGTGATGAGGTGCGACTAGTGTTGGTGGTAAAGATGATAGTGTCGGTGATGGTGGTAGGAATGGAGTGTACTTTTTGTGGGGTGTAAAATAGGAGTTGGTTTAGAGAGAAAAAGGGATTTAAGACCTATCCCTTTAGTAAAAAGAGAGACCCCTCTAACCACATTGAGTATTTTGGCGTCCACTTAACAATCCCTCCATCAATTTTGGAGGTCCCAATATCAGCCCCTTAATATTTGCATATCAGCTGCCCCCTTAATATTTTGGTGTGAGAATAATTGTTCTCTTAATTGGTAATCTTCAATATACGAACATTTGTATCTAGAGATAGATGAAATCTAACTACCTGTGCTGGTCCCGAAACATCTAATTAACTGACCTATCAAAATCATGTTGGACCCTATAAATAATGCATCTATGAATTAATTGGATTAAAACTTTGACTTGGTCAATTACTTCCATGCTAAAGATGTTGTTTCAAGCTGTCAGTGAATACAAGTCCAACTCGAAGCTTTATGAACGAAGCCTCCCTGGGCCCCTTTATAATAATAATAATAATAATAATAATAATAATAATAATAATTATAATAATAATTATTATTATTATTATTATTAGTATTATTATTATTATTTATTAAGAAAAATTAGCCAAAAATCTCTACTTGAAACGTATTTTAGAATTTAGCCCAACAAACATTTTCATTTAGTCTAAGGTCCCTGGGTAACTGACTGAAACCTCTCCGAGAGGGTTTCAGTGACCCTCTATCTATAAATTACACACACTGAAACCCTCTACTGAAACCCCTAGGGGCCTTAGACTAAAAAAAAATGTTTGTTGGGTTAAATTCTAAAATATTTTTCAAGTAGGGATTTTTGGCCAAAATTTTCTTATTATTATTATTAGTATTTTATGATTCTAAATTTTAAAATTCCACTTTTACACAATAGCTAGCTAATTTTACAACAATGGATGAGAGAAATATTAGGGTGTTTTAAATTTTTTACTATGCATTTTGCTTGTAAAAAAATTCATTTGAGGAGTAACTTTGATAAAGATGCATATATTGCACACCCTAATACCGAAAATGCCAACACAAATGAGTAGCAGTTGCAAGTGACAGTATCGAAGTGGGATTTTGTTTTCACTCGGGGGTGACATAGATTATGGAGTACAAAGACGCTCTTGGGTTATTACGCAGCGAAAAACAATGAAGAAATTCTAAAATTTCCTTTAGAACTTGAAAAACTCAAAATAACTCTCAAAATATAAAAACATAATGCTATTAAGCAAAAATAGAATAATAATGAATAATTTCCTTCTCTACATCTATTTATATAATAATGAAAGCTTCCTAAACCTAAAAGATAGAAATCAAATTAGAAATCAAACCGGAAAGAAACTCCTAATGAAATAAGAAAACTATAAAATAAGTAAAACTTTTCTAAAATAGTAAAACTGCTAATTTGAAGGCCAAAACGATGGAATTTGGCTAAATTCTCGAGAATTCATGGCAAAGCGACAAATCTTGAAGATCTCAACATTTTCAAGTGACCGTGCGAATTTCACACGTCTTCTTAGACTTCTTTTGGGACTTGGCTTGGGCTTGGGCTTGGGCTTGGATTTTTCAATCACCTCTATGAACTCCTCTACATCAGATTAGCACGTACTGCATGTCCTCCAAAGAAACAAGATTAGTAATGGAAAAATCAATGGCACAGCCGTGAATTTGAACTCACAACCTCAAAATAAGGAGTAACAACCAATTATGCTAAACAATTGTTGGTCTTTTATAGGAGCTAAACAATTGTTGGTTATTTGATAGAAATAGAACCAACAAATATGTGGCATAAAGGGATATAAACAAATAATAATGAAAAAATTATAAGCGTGTCAATGGGCTTGTGGGCTCAATCATACCCTGATTTTTTTAGCCCAAGCCCAACTCAACTATGGCACAAGCTCGTCCCGATGAACCGAGCTCCAATTCATTGGGTTTTATGGCCCAATGACCCCTATTGGGATTCAATTTAAGTTTTTAGTTCCATTATTTTAGGGTGTTGTTAATGAAAAAACAAGGCTTTAAACCCAATCCCTATTGGTAGTTTTGGTTAAAGGATATAAGCTCTGCAACCCTACCAAATTTTGAATATTTTCACCCCACCAACCCCACTAAAAATATACCCCACCATTACCATCATATTCACCCCCACTCCACTACTGGCCTCTGTAGAGTTTTTGGCAACCCCCTTGGAATACACTTGCTAATTTATGAACTTACTAGTTTTTTAGTCTTTTTTTGGACTGAGATTCCTATTTCATGGATACCTCTTGTAAAATCTATAAATAAGGAGGTCCTAGGTCATCCTAGGGTGTGCTAGAGAGTGCCTAGAGGCCAATGTGAAGGTGTTGGAGTTCCTAAGGTTCAAGAAGAGGTAAACCTAGAGTTTTGGTCTTCTTGTGTAGTGAGGAATCTAAAAGTGTGAGATACTTGTTGAGAGAGAGAAAGGGTTTGTGAGGATCTAGAGTTTGAGGGTTTCTTCATGAGGGTTAGGGCCCCTACCTTAACCCAAGTTTCTAGTGTTCTCCAAGTGTTCTCTCCTCTATTACTATGTACAACCATGGAGATGGACTTTCAAGCTTGAAGATGATGTGAGTGTGCTGTTAGGAGTAGTTTAGAGAGTCGATCTCTAATGGATTCTCGTTGGTGTTCTCCGGTAAGTCTTGTAACATCCTTGATGTGTGTTTATCTGGTTAGTTGAGTAATAAATATTTTAATATGTTCTTGATAATAGTGGAAGTTTCTCCGGTGCGCCAATTTGGCCGTGGATGTAGCCGGTGAGGGTGAACTACATACATCTTGTGTTGTGGTTGATGTTTGTTTTTATCTTTGTCATTATATTTTCTTGTTTATTCATCGTTATTAAGTCTCAATATCCTTAAGCCTGTTCCGATGTGCTTCGGAGATGTGTCGTTGGTATGAAGAAATTCCTAACAGCCTCCACCTCCACCGCAGTCCACCACTGCTTCCACCGCCACCCTCAAATAGAAGATAGATAGAACTGAGAAAGAGAAGAGAGAAACAGAGAGGGAGGGAGAGAATAGAAAAAAAATTAGATTTTGTTCTTTCTCCTCTCTTAATTTTCTCCCTCTCTCTCTCTCTTCTCCCTCCCTCTCTTCATTATTCTCTCTGAGGGTAGTTGTGGAAGCAATGGTGGCTGGTGGTGGAGGCAATGGTGGTCGTCGATGGAGGCATTTTTGGTGGGGGTATATTTGTCTCTTCGCTCTTCTCTCCCTCAATCTTTCTCTCTTTTCTCTGAGGCCGGCGGTGGGAGTAGTGGTGGCTGGCAGTGATGGACAACAGTGGAGTGGGGGTGAAGATGATGGTGATGATGGTGGCATGGGTGGGGTGAATTTTTTATGGGATTAGTGGGATGGAAAAATCCCAAAATTAGTAGGGTTGAAGAGTTTCCCCTTTAGCCAAAACTAACAACGGGGATTGGGCTTAAAGCCTTGTTTCCCCATCCAGTCATGTTTTCCTACTAATAGCACCCTTATTTTATTTTAAAAAAGTGGATATAATTTACTTTTTTATTTTTTTAATAAACAAGCAAATTGAAGGAAGATTGCATAGCAAGATCTTCCTTCATTCAAGGTGGAGGAAAAACAACACACTCATATAGAGAAATTAAATACAACAAAAATTACAAAGAAAACAAGTATAACAAGTGGAGAAATTCGAAAAAATTCCTAGCAAATGGTAAACTGCACAGCATCCAATCAAATTGAATGATTTGCTTCCCAAAGAAGAGATTAGGGGAGAGATAAGCCCAACACATTGTGTACCTAAAATAAAGAAAAATTTATCCTGATCTGACGAAGAAGAGTTCGGTTGCTGTCGATCCGGTCCATCAAAACACTAGATCTGAACTTAATCTGAGCAGATCTAAAGCACACACAAAAGGAGAATTATTAAGCAAAAATCGCCTAAAAAGAGAGCAAAAAAAGCCATAAAGGTGTGAAAGAGTCGCCAAAAAGACGAGAAAGACAAGAAAAAAAAGAAAAATATATGGATTTCAACTGGGTCGGGTAACGGATCAGACCCACCCAAGTTATGCCCTACATTGTTTCCTTTTTTACCCCTCTAATCATGAAAAAGGATTAAAGAGGAGATGTGGGATTTAAAAAGATGGAGAAGTAGCAGGTACAGCATCTTTTATCCTCCACTATTGATTTAATCGTTAATTAAATTTTTTATTTAATCTTTAATTAATTTAAAACTTAAATTCTTTAATTAATTTAAAACTTAAATATACTGATTTCAATCAATACTGTGTTTAGAAAAGTTGAAACCGAAAATAATTGAGTAGAAAGTTAGGTTTCATCAAATATATATTATCTACTGATGAACAACACTACAATTATATGTGGAATAAACTTATTTTGGTATATATTTTAGATAGTTTGTGATAAAGTTAAACAATAATTCAAAGTTAATTGTTTAGCTTATAGTGTATAATATACATTACATAGGAATATACTTGCATGGTTTCAAATATTGTGATTTAGTTTATAATATATAAGATGTTCACGTAATTGTGGAACATAGATTTAAAGCAAAAGAACAACCTATTATTGTTAATTGAATATTTAGACGAGGGAGGTTATTGCACCCCCTCTTAGAACGCCCCCTTATAACGCCCCCTCCTGTGGGGCCCACATGCGATGCATCTAAGGGCTAATTTTTTTACAGGATGTTCTTCTCACAATGTATATCATCATATTAAAAAATCACTTCATTCTAAAACTTCTAACCCCTTCAAATTAACCTTTAAAAATTAGTAACTATTTGGTAACTATTTGAGGGTTCAAATAGTTACTAATTTTTAAGAAGTAATTTGATGGGGATAAAAATTTTAGAACGAGCTGATTTTTTAATATGATGATATGCATAGTAAGAAGAACATCCTGTAAAAAAATCAGCCCTTAGATGCATCGCATGTGGGCCCCACAGGAGGGGGTGTTATAAGGGGGCGTTCTAAGAGGGGGTGCAATAACCTCCCTCTATTTAGACATCATCTTTTGCTAAAATTTATGAGACTCGCATAGAGATGATCCAAGGATGTGAGGATGTTCTTCTCACCATTTTGATCATCCTCACTCTCAATTGATATAAAAACCTTTACATTCTAAAACTTCTATCCACGTTAAATTTTGGTTTAAAACTAATAATAAAAATGCTCATAAATCACACAATTTATTGCTATGGGTTAGAACGTTGAAGTTTTGAATGACGTAATTTACAGTGAGGTTGATTTGCGTACATCAATTTTGATGGGTTAAAAGTTTTATAATAATATGATTTAGAATGAAGATGTATGTTCTATATAATGATTGGATCATCCTTATTGAAAATCTGTGTTTGAATCATCTTCATATGAATCCTCCATGGACTAGGCCTAAATAAGTGTCGTGATCCTAACACTTAGTTCAGTGATAGTTAGATGTTAGGGCACACCATCAAGAATATACATATGCATTATGACGCACATGCACCAAGTTTGGAACCACTATGGTTGAGTCCCACCTAATTCTAGTCTAGGTCTAATAGAACTGAATTATAGGAACATTCATTCAACTAACCCCTGTATCGTTAAGAATTTCTTCTTTTTTATAGACAAAAACAAATAGTTTAGGTTATGTTAGGTCACTTTATTTGAAAAGAAAATGCTCTTAGTGTCTAACATTTTTTAGCTAGAAAGACTAGAAATGTGTCTCTGTAAATGCTTTATGATTTTTTTTTATTTTTTATTTTGTTGATTTTCCATTTGATGTTCACCTTGTACAAACCTCTGTAAATTCCTTTCTAATCAATATAATCATTCTCTTACCGTTCAAAAAAAAAGAAAGAATTAGAAAAAATATTCTAGAGTGGGTTGTCGCCATATTAACTTTGTTTAGGATCTTTATATATTAAGTTGCCTGACTTTTATTTTCCCGTGTGAGACTATTCTCAACATCCTTAAATAGAACGTATAATTAATTAGTATAAAGATTATAAAATTAAAATAAAGGTCTTTATTCCGTATGGATAAGGCTACCCTACGGCCCTGACGGTTGTTAAGAATACTTAAGATCAGAATTGGCCCGAGCCAAGCTTGAATAGGCCTGCGGTGAAGCCTGACCTGACCAACTTTGGGCTTCACAAGTCCTGCCCAACCTAAGCTCACCATAAGTCCATTGTCACTCTTATCTTTGTTGGCAAACAGTGAGAAAACTATTTTATGTACGTTAAATACCAATAGTAATCCTAAATGTAAGATAATGAAGCAACAATTTAGAGTCTTATGACTATTTCTAAGATCGCTTCTCTTTAATAATAGAATAGATAGATAGATAATATTAAAAAAGTTAGGATCCGTGGTTTGTAGGGCGCACATAAAAATAATCCCGAGGATGATTTTTGGTGTGAACGTTTTCCTAATCATTGAGATCATCCTTACAAAAAATTAGCTCATTTTAGAACTTCTAACTCTATCAAAAATTGATTGGAAATCAACAGTAATTGAACCATTGATTACCAACATAGATGCGATTTGAGGTTTTAGAATATGTTAATTTTTTTCGAGGATGATATACATAACATCATCACCAAACTCAGGCCTCATATCATCTCTTTGTGGTCTCACAATCTAGTGTACAAGTACTCTATACTCAACAGACTGTATATGAATCCTAACTCATATTAAAATAGTTCTTCATGTTTCTTATATTAGATTAGCTCCCCATCAATATTGGTGACTTATACATTAATCTTTTTTTATAAAAAATAAAATAAAATAAAATAATTATTATTTTTATTATTTTATTTAAATATTTTACAATATATTTTAATGACAAAAGAAGAGTAATTTTTTTTTAGCCTCACTAAAAATTAGAAAAGTAGCGCAACTAATAGTGTATGCGGTTGTTGACAGCTTAGACTCAAGTTCTATTCTTGTTAACATCGAATTACCGATGTCATAAAAAAACTTTCCGCTTTAAGAATCTCAATTTCACAAGCTCAAGCTTAAAAAACTTTTTAAGCCCGTTCAAGCTGAATAACCATTGGATGTGCATGTTAATGCACAAAAAATATGTGTACATACATCCAACTACTACTATTAATCTTGGGCTCACAAAATTTTTTTTTAAACTTGGCCTTGATAAATCATTTTCTAAAAATAAAATAAAATTTAAGAATGTGGCTTTCCTATAAGCAGATTAGTAAAACAATGGGCAATTAGGTCAAAACCCAATATGATCATAGCTCAAGCATGTTCTTTCATTCAGTCAATAATTAAACCTCGATTAGGATCCAAGGGGTTTATCTCATCAGATTGAAACTACAAAAATAAAAATAAAAAAATAAATTGCAGTGCCACAAATTAAATAGAAATAAACCAAAGTTATAAAGTCCAAATGTACATTGGTTTCATCTTAGTTTTGAATATTATATATAGATTAAAAAAGAGGTTTTTTAATTAATATAATAATCAAGTGGGGTTCTTTTAATGAAGTAATCATAAGTAAAGTACACGTATGCATCTTTAATTAGAATCTTTAATGTGCCTCTGCCATGGATGTCCCAAATTTAATTTAAAGTCAGAAACATTTTTTCTCATATTAACAACTAACTAACTTCCATAGTCCAACAAGTTGACCTACCTAACTAACCTCCAGGTAACATGTATGGCCATGTAATCTTCTGACACGTGTACGAGTCATATCTAATAATAAATTTTCTTGCCTCACATATCTTAGGTGGGGTGGCCCACATTCCACCCTTCTAGGTAACTGTGTTTGTTCAAATATCAGTTTGACGGGCTATTTTAATTGTTGATTATCAAGCAATTTTTTATTTTGATATAATGGATGGTTTCTAACCATTAGATTTGGTTATTCTTTGACTAACGACTCAAATTAAAATATCCAATGGATAGAAAGTTACCTAGCAAATTTCATTTTTTGTGTGGGTCCACCTTTAAGTGGTGTTTATTTGTAATTGAATATCGTTGCAAAAATTAAATTAAATTTGAGATGAAAGTTTGACTTGATGAAAAATTCAAACAAGTGACATTGAGACTAATCATAATCAAATGCCTAAGATAGCAATCAAAATCAGCCTTTTAAGTCCAGCACTATAGGCAGGAATAAGGTAGTACTAGAAGAAAAAAGTGGGAAGTTTCTCCTCTAAACTAGTGTAAAGAACATTTACAATACAGGTGTACAAAACTTGTACAGAGTTGTACTATTATAGTGTGTTTGGATGTAGAACAAGGAAAACATAAGTCCTTGGAAACATGAATCTCCAGAAATAAGAATCCTTTGGTTTGTTTGGCAGCCATAAAATCCATGGATTCATGAATCCTTGGATGCTTGAATCCTTTAGTTTGTTTAGCTGCCATTTAAAATCCAAAGAAAATCTCTATTTGTTGTTTTAATTTTGTGAGGTGTAATTTGCATTGAGTTGGGTAAATACATAGTAAATTCTTATTTTAAAATTCTAACAAATTCTAAAAGGGAGAGGTGGGACTCTAAAATAGAAATTTGGTGAAAAATATGTTTTCTAGGAAAACAAGTTTTCAAGGATACTTGACAGCCAAACAGACAGGGAAACATGAATCCTTGGTCCCCGCTGAATTTCTACCTCGAAATCCCTTATCTAAACAAACCATAAGTGGATTTTGAACTTATATTGCGTGTTCAACTCCCAAATACTATACCATCTCTATCTTGAGATTCATACTATGAGTCACTCTTGAAATGTAACCCACTTGGCATTTTTTTCACTTGACATTAAAAATAAAAATAAAAAAAAAAAGAAAAAAAAATTGTGTAACAACTACTTTTGATATAGATTCCTGCACCAAGATTTTGTCTCCAAAATCGTTTTTCGAACCAAACAGACTGTGACAGCCGATGCGTCACGTGAAACAGAGTAAGTAGTAATAGGAGATATCTCCATAACTCTTTCCCGAGATATTACTCTATCTATCGGACAAGATTACCCTTTCAAAATTCAAGAAATTTTACAAACAAAATAAAATAATTTGACGTGATTCTCTATACTTTTTTTTTTTTTTAAGAAAAAGAGAAATTAGATAGATAATTCTGGGCCGAGGTCAATTACAGACTCATAGTTTCCAGTAAGCTGGGTTATAGTAGAGTTTTGTTGACTATCATACCAAGTTTGGGAGTAATTAGATTGACGTCCCAACTTAGCTAAAAAAAGAGCAGAGCTATTAATATACAGATCAACTTAATTACATATAAGAACTTCAAAAGAGGCAGCTAGTTCAATAAACTTCTTGATGGATTCTTTCATTCTCCAATTAGCTGCTTGGGTGTTTTTCAAAATGGACTTGGTATTGCTTTCAAAAATAACTCTCTGAAAACCTAAAGTAATTGCCCATTCAGCCCCTATCACTGCAGCTCTTGTTTCTCCAACTTCTTTGGAGAGACATCTTGAAAGGTCCATATTTTATGTTTGTCGAATTTCGTGTCAAAAATTAACTCAAGATGATCTCTTGTAATTCTGAGTTAGAGTCTAGTGAGTCTCAGTTCACTTCGGTTGAAAAAGAAGAAATCTACAAAGGCTCCGAAGAACTCAACTCACCACCGGAAGACATCCTAGGATGGTAAGTGACTTAGAACACTAAGTACCATAGGTGGTTAGATTGCTAAGAGTGTTTCCCACACTGTTTGTTCTTGATAAAATGTGTTTTAAAAG
Source organism: Macleaya cordata (assembly GCA_002174775.1). Classification (NCBI taxonomy): domain Eukaryota; kingdom Viridiplantae; phylum Streptophyta; class Magnoliopsida; order Ranunculales; family Papaveraceae; genus Macleaya; species Macleaya cordata. The sequence goes on along the minus strand of MVGT01001087.1, from coordinate 65,440 downwards.
ATAAATTTTTAATCTGGACAGTGTTGGTTTCGAAACCAAGAAGCTTGGTTTCGAAACCAACTGCATTGATGGTATTTTTATATAGGGAAAAGTCTGTTTCGAAATCAACCTCAGTTTGATTTCGAAACCAAACTTTATCTGATGACAGATGAAGTTTGGTTTCGAAACCAAAACTGTTGGTTTCGAAACCAAAACTCATCTGTCTTCAGATGAATTTTGGTTTCGAAACCAAACAGTTTGGTTTCGAAACCAAAACCACATCTATCTTCAGATGAAGTTTGGTTTCGAAACCAACCTGTTGATTTCGAAACCAAAAGACAATAACCATCACAGGTGCTTGTTGGTTTCGAAACCAAAATAAGTCAGTTTCGAAACCACATGTTGGTTTCGAAACCGACTGGCTTGATTTCGAAACCAACGCCCAGATTCGTTTTTTTTAGTGCGATTTTCTGAGCTGTAAAGTAACTTTTTAACACATTATTGCTCATCTCCCTCTAAGCCTTGTTTCAGGGAGATAATTGAGCATGGGAAAACATTTCTAAGTGGGATGAGAGGCTCAATGGATTATTCTCTCATCCCCAATAATGGTGTCTACCATTAGACCTAGAACTAATAATTTAGTCTAGGATTGAGCTGGACATCTTCACTATAAATAGGGGTTGAATCTCCAGTATTCAATCAACCATTCACCCCTCACCTCAACAAGCTCTTGAGAGTTTTTCAAACTCGAAATTCTTAGTTCTCAAGCTTGTTGAACTTGGTTCAAATCCTTCCCACTTTAAACCAAAACTCTGTTTTTGTGTGCCGGTGGTATTCCGGTGGTGAAGCTTGAAAGTGTCAAGCAAGTGGTGATACTTGAAGAGTCAAGTATTGGTTCATGGTGCGGGACTTGCGGAGGTCAAGTTGGAGACGCATCATCATCTACTAAGAGGCAAATTCGTGGAGTTCGAATTTGTTGAAGAACTATACACCGTAGCTGTTGGAGCGTAGAGGGAGTCGTAATTCGTGTCCATCGAGTGGTAAATCGGTTTGTAAGTTTTCATTTCTTTTAGTGGATTATTTTCTGGACTAGGTCCCGGGGTTTTTCCCAGTTTGGGTTTCCTCGTAAACAAAATCTCTTGTGCATTTCTTTACATTTATTAAGAGATTGAAATATTCGATTCTTGTTTCCGCATATTAAAGAATCGAATAAGTCAATACTCTTGACTAGAGATTTTTGTTTCGATCTTTATCACCAACATTATTTTTATTTGGGGATTGTGTAATCCTTAACCTTAGTCATATTGACATACGGTTATTCCAACTAATAACTGTAAGGATTTTAGACTTTCA
>MVGT01001087.1:21067-63796 GCA_002174775.1 Macleaya cordata | reverse complement strand
CTCACTTATTGTAATTAAAAATGCGTATGGAATGAGCATGCTTTGTCTCACTTATTGTAATTGTATATTCCCTTATAAATATAACATGTAGCATGGTCGAATAGATAATTGAGATAAAGTTAAAATCAGTCTTTGTCTTCTCAATTCTTTATGGTATTAGAGCGATAATTTATTCATAAGCTCGCCAGTAAGAGTTTGAACCTACCCTTTTCTACTCCACTCTCCCACTGATATCTTTTTTAACTTCTCATCATCATGCCTACCGAATCATCATCACCTAAGAGTTCACCAATACTAGCCACTCCTGCTAATGCACCAATTAGCATGAGACGTTCAAACTTTGGAGTAGCAGGAGATCCATTCGCCATCCACCCTTCTGATGGACCAACTACCATTGTTATTACTCCACTCCTTTCAGGTGACAATTATGGAACATGGGTACGAGGTATGACCATGGCTCTCACAATGAAAGATAAACTGGGATTCGTGGACGGTACCATATCAAAGCCAACTGATCAAGGTGAGTTTTATTCATGGCAGTGTTGTAACACTTTGGTTACTAGTTGGATATATAATTCTGTTAACCAGGAAATACGTTCCAGCATATTGTATGCGGATTGCGCCCATTCAATATGGATCGATCTCAAAGAACGTTTTGCCCAATCAAATGCCCCTAAGGTTTATCAACTGAAACAATCAATATCAGCCCTCAAACAAGAAGGGACATTGGTATCAGTTTACTACACCAAGTTGAAAACCTTGTGGGATGAGTTAGACTCAATCATCATATCAAATACTTGTATTTGTGGTGCTGGAAAATCAGCAATTGAAAGGCTCGAACAAGATCGTGCCATGGAGTTCCTTCAAGGACTCCATGATCGCTTTACACACATTCGAAGCCAAATTCTTCTCCTAGATCCCCTCCCACTTGTAACCAGAATGTATAACTTAGTTCGTCAGGAAGAACAACAACAAATGATCAATGCTAACGTCACCATCAAAGTAGAATCAGCAGCCCTTAATTTCCAGAGGAATGATCCAAAACCTAACCGCAACTCAGGTAAGCGTGTTCGTCCCTTTTGTACTCATTGTAACAAGCATGGGCATACCAAGACCACTTGTTATGTTATCCATGGATATCCACCTAATGGAATCCAACCTAGAGTAAGGGAGAATATTGGTACCACACTTGCAGTAGCAAGCACATCAAGCGAGAATAATGAGTCACAGGCTCCCTCCTTCACGCAAGATCAATATGAGAAGATAATGACAATGATCAAAGCTGGATCAGCTGAAAAATCTGTAGTTACATCTGTCAACCTAGCAGGTACGGTATTATCTTTAAATTCAGGATCTTGGATAATAGATAGTGGAGCATCTCATCATGTTTGCTACTCATTATCATGTTTCTCCGCATATGAATTGGCACCAGAAAATAAAACTGTGCAACTTCCTAATGGTTATTGTGCCACTGTCAAGCACATAGGGACAGTTATATTTTCTCCACATCTCACCATTTATAATGTTTATCATATTCCTGAATTTAAATTCAACCTTTTGTCAATAAGTGAACTATGTCAATCTTTGAACTGTTTGGCTATTTTTTCTTCTAATGGGTGTGTTTTTCAGGACCAACTAACGAACAAAATGATTGGTCAGGGTGATGAAATGGGTGGCCTGTACTACTTGCGCAATTCAGCTGCATTTTCGGTTATGGACAAACCTTTTGATTTATGGCATTGGCGTTTGGGCCATCCTTCTTTTGAACGTTACAAGTTTTTATCTAAGAACTTTAGCTATATCACTTCTAGTAATTTTCAGCATGTTTGCAATGTTTGTCCTTTGGCGAAACAATCAAGGTTGTCTTTTAACTTAAGTACATCTTCTACAACTCATCCTTTTGAATTGATCCATTGTGATATATGGGGACCGTTCTTGGTTCCATCTTTAAGTGGTGCTAGATACTTTCTAACCATAGTTGATGATTATACTAGGTGTACTTGGGTTTATTTGATGCATGCAAAATCTGAAACACGCAAATATCTAGATTATTTCTTTAATCTTGTGGTCAATCAATTTCATCACAAATTATCCACTGTTTCGTATGGATCTGGGAATACATATATTCCCCAAATACAGAAATTTCGATCAGATAATGGGAAGGAATTCCTGTCTAATGATCTCCAAAATTGGTTTCATCAGCATGGGGTCTTACACCAAAGGAGTTGTGTCTCTACTCCTCAACAAAATGGAGTAGTAGAACGTAAACATAGACACCTTCTTAATGTGGCTCGTGCCATTCGTTTTCAAGCAAACTTGCCCCTTGAATTTTGGGGAGAATGCATCTTAACAGCTACATTTCTCATTAATAAGATGCCCACTCCCATCCTTAGTCTTAAAACACCCTATGAAATGTTATTAGATAGGAAACCAAATTACTCCTATCTCAGGGTTTTTGGATGTCTATGTTTTGCAAGAAATACAGACATCAAACATAAATTTGATACTCGTGCAAAACCAGGCATTTTTATTGGATATCCTTACGGTCAGAAAGGTTACCAGATATATGATCTCGAGACCAAGAAGGTGTACACTTCTCGTAATGTGGTATTTCATGAAACAAGTTTCCCCTTTGGTAGTTCATCATCATCACTTGTAGAAAACTTGCCTACAATGGACACACTCACTTCGCCAATACCACCTCATGATGACGTTCCTCCCCCATCTTCATATCAAACCTCACCTAATGGTGCATCTAACCCATCATCATTTCCTCAAGAAGAATCATCAAACTCTATATCTCCACAGACCAGTTCTCCATCCTCAGCTGATGTTTCTCCAGCTCCAACACAAGTTGATGTTTCCCCAACTCAAGCTGATGTTTCTCCAGCTCAAACTGAAGTTGCTCCAATTTCAGCTGATGTTGCTCCAGCTGCACACCAAGAAATCCAAACTCATCAGTCAGTTCGTGAACGAAGACCTCCTTCCTATCTTCGTGATTATGTTTGTTCAATTATGGAATCATCGATAATGGAAGGGCCAAAATATCCCCTAAATCATTATCTTAGCTTCCAGCAACTCTCAACAAAACATCACGCATTTCTCATGAGTGTCATCAGTTCAGAGGAACCATGCTCCTTTCCTCAAGCAATGAAATCCCCATTGTGGAGAGAGGCCATGGCCAATGAGATCAGCGCCCTTGAAAGAAATAAAACATGGACCCTTCAACCCTTACCCATTGGTAAAAGTGCTATAGGTTGTAAATGGGTCTATAAAATCAAGTTCAATGCAGATGGTAGCATTGAACGATACAAAGCACGTCTAGTTGCGAAAGGTTATACTCAAATCGAAGGCATCGACTATCATGATACCTTTGCCCCAGTAGCTAAAATAGTTACTGTTCGTGTACTCCTTTCCCTTGCAGCGATACGAGGATGGAACCTACATCAACTAGATGTAAATAATGCCTTCCTTCAAGGAGATCTTAATGAGGAAGTATATATGAAAATACCCCCTGGTTTTACAAAACAGGGAGAGACAAGAGTTTGTCGTCTAAACAAATCTCTTTATGGCCTCAAACAAGCCTCACGTCAATGGTTTGCAAAACTTACCTCTTGTCTTTTAGCTGAGGGATTTACTCAATCAAAGGTTGATTATTCCCTTTTCACCTATCATAAAGGTAGCATATCAACATATATTCTTGTTTATGTTGATGATATTATCATAACAGGAAATGATGAACCTTCCATCAATCATCTAAAACAAAATTTAGAACATCGCCTTTCTATCAAAGATTTAGGCCGTCTCCAATACTTTCTTGGTATTGAGGTGTCCCGATCAGATCAAGGGATTTTTCTCTGCCAACGTAAATATGTTCTTGACATCTTAAAAGATGCCGGCCTCACAGCTACACGAGTTACTACCTTTCCTATGGAACAAAATCTCCGCCTTAAACCTGAGGATGGTGATCCATTGGAAGACCCTAGTCTCTATCGAAGGCTCATCGGACGTCTTTTATATTTGACCATTACTCGACCCGACATTACATATGTTGTCAATACTCTCTCCCAATTCATGTCCAAACCACACACATCACATTATGATGCAGCATTACAAGTCCTTCGTTATTTAAAAGGGACAATTGGTCATGGGATACTTTTATCCGCCTCGAGTTCTTTACAACTCCGCGGTTTCACAGACTCTGATTGGGCAGGTTGCCCAACCACTCGTCGTTCTACGAGCGGTTATTTTACCATGTTAGGTGATAGTCCCATCTCATAGAAGTCTAAGAAACAGCCGACTGTTGCTCGTTCTTCTGCTGAGGCTGAATATCACGCTCTCGCCAATCTAACAGCTGAACTCCAATGGTTAAAGTACCTTTTTAGCGACCTTCGTATATCCCATCCAGAATCTTTTACGGTATACTGTGATAGTCAAGCTGCAATTTACATTGCAGAAAATCCCATTTTCTATGAACGGACAAAACATATTGAAATTGATTGTCACTTTGTTCGTGAAAAGCTCCTCGATCATCTCATCAATCTATGCTACATCAAGTCTTCAGAACAAATTGCAGATATATTTACCAAACCGCTAGGTGCAGACCAATTTCGGTACTTTACTGGCAAGTTGGGCATCCGATCTATTTCACCTCCTCCTCCAACTTGAAAGGGGGTGTTAATAGATAAAATATTCTCCACCACATGCTACATATTATTTTATGTAGCATATGTTTGTCTATCATGTGCTTCTCTAGCATGCCCATGGAAAGAAGGATGTCTTGTCTAGCATGCGTATGGAATGAGCATGCTTTGTCTCACTTATTGTAATTAAAAATGCGTATGGAATGAGCATGCTTTGTCTCACTTATTGTAATTGTATATTCCCTTATAAATATAACATGTAGCATGCTCGAATAGATAATTGAGATAAAGTTAAAATCCGTCTTTGTCTTCTCAATTCTTTATGTACAAAGTCTCGTTATGAAATTTTTGTGGGATTCACATGAACATAATCCAAAAGTATGAAGTTTTAACTTGTATCATTTACTCCCTTCATCGCAAAAAAAAAAACTAATAATAATAATAATAGAGGAGCGCTGGCTACATTCAGTAGCACAGTCGCTTACCTTCTTTGGTGCCACGTACACCTTTGGGAGGGTACAAGTTACAATAGTACTTCTTTTTTTTCCAACCGGGGTATTCAGACTCTCTTAGTATGAACATTGTTAAATTTTAGATTGGGAAAAATCTGAAGTATAAAATAGATTTATCAGATCTAGAGAAATTGGAGAAATAAAATAAAGAACAATGAGACAAGATTTAACGTGGTTCAGTCTGATCATCGATCTACATCCACGACACAAACTCATCGACTACATCTTTATTAATCTCCACAAATACATCTGATGATCGATATTGATCGATTACAACTCGATACATAAAATACACATAAGCACTCTTATTTATAGAGTGATGAGACTTGTACCCTAAGACTCCTATATAATAAGGAAAGTACAAGTATAAAAACCTAAGTTAATAGGAAAGTGTATCAGTTATCTTTGGAGATCTTTGTGTATATCGCTGAAGATCTTGGTAGTAATCCTTAGAGATCTTTGTGTGATCTTGACTGGATATCTTGGATAGAGGACTTGTGATGTCAATCCTCTAATACCCCCCTTAAGTTGGAGCACGGAAGGATTGAAGTGGCCAACTTGAACTTGAGCCGCTACTTGAAGATGCACCTATATTGATGACGTCCGATTGAACCATCTTGTCGAACAAATAACACCGAATAATAAACCATGTACTGAATCGAAACTCTTCCAACACAATGAAATCAATCCATGTATAGAGATGCACCAAAACTTAGGGTAGCAAAGACAAACCTAGAAAATGTGTTTCACCAACAAAAATCTTAATTCTTATTTACACGGCTGGAGTAGAGATAACCTTTTTGTTTTGTAATTTTTTTCTTTTTTTTTGTTTTTAAATTCTCACGCACCATATATACTTGGGCAGTAGGGTGCATTCTCCAGTAACCATTGCTAATGGTCTGACTTCACGAACAAGATATATATTTTTTTTTTTGGTTTATTTGGCAATTGAAAATAGGTCTTCATCCAAAACCTGAATATGGTGCAACGATGAATCTAGGTTGATCATAGAGGAAGTGATTAATTTTAGCTATACAGAACACGGAATAAAAGAGCGTCCGATAGGTGAAAGTGGATCGGGAAGAACACCCAGAACGAGATGAAGCGCATGAAGTATAACTAATTTGCAGCGGATTTAAAAAAAAGATCTAATCATTGGATTAGAAGGGAAACAAAAAGCCAGGATGAAAAAGAAAAGATTTGATAGTGTAGAAAAGAGACACTTGATTGACAACACCCAGAGTTGGAGAGTACAAGTTCGAAGTGCGGACAGGAGAGACAATTGATTAATTAAAGATATTGATGGGAGTAAAGATCAAACTTGATGAAACAAAAGAATCTAGAAGGTAGATAACCAAACTAGATGACGAACCAACAGAGAATCGAAAACTCTGTCTAGATTAAAAAAAAATATGAAAAGGCAACCATGATAGGTGCTGAATCGACAATAAGTCAAATCATACTGCTGTGAAGGAAAGGCAGTAACGAGGACAAAAACAAGGGAAGCGGAACAACAGCGGATCACCTGCTACACAAACATTGGAACGATGGCCATGATTAAAAGGAAAAAAATGATGATAACCAGAGCGGATATGCAGCGGAACGACGATGGAAACTAGAGTCCATCGGAAAAGCAAAGAACGGTGAGGAAGCAACCGGAATGGTGGAAGAAATTGAAAAACAAGATCGTTGAGCACTAAAGCTCTGATAGCATATTAAATTTTAGATTGGGAAAAATCTTAAGTATAAAATAGATTTATCAGATCTAGAGAAATTGGAGAAATAAAATAAAGAACAATGAGACAAGATTTAACGTGGTTCAGTCTGATCATCGATCTACATCCACGACACAAACTCATCGACTACATCTTTATTAATCTCCACAAATACATCTGATGATCGATATTGATCGATTACAACTCGATACATAAAATACACATAAGCACTCTTATTTATAGAGTGATGAGACTTGTACCCTAAGACTCCTATATAATAAGGAAAGTACACCTAAGTTAATAGGAAAGTGTATCAGTTATCTTTGGAGATCTTTGTGTATATCGCTGAAGATCTTGGTTGTAATCCTTAGAGATCTTTGTGTGATCTTGACTGGATATCTTGGATAGAGGACTTGTGATGTCAATCCTCTAATACCCCCCTTAAGTTGGAGCACGGAAGGATTGAAGTGGCCAACTTGAACTTGAGCCGCTACTTGAAGATGCACCTATATTGATGACGTCCGATTGAACCATCTTGTCGAACAAATAACACCGAATAATAAACCATGTACTGAATCGAAACTCTTCCAACACAATGAAATCAATCCATGTATAGAGATGCACCAAAACTTAGGGTAGCAAAGTCAAACCTAGAAAATGTGTTTCACCAACAAAAATCTTAATTCTTATTTACACGGCTGGAGTAGAGATAACCTTTTTGTTTTGTAATTTTTTTCTTTTTTTTTGTTTTTAAATTCTCACGCATCATATATACTTGGGCAGTAGGGTGCATTCTCCAGTAACCATTGCTAATGGTCTGACTTCACGAACAAGATATTTTTTTTTTTTTTGGTTTATTTGGCACCATATATACTTGGGCAGTAGGGTGCATTCTCTAGTAACCATTGCTAATGGTCTGACTTCACGAACAAGATATTTTTTTTTTTTTGGTTTATTTGGCAATTGAAAGTAGGTCTTCATCCAAAACCAAAGTTTCTGAATATGGTGCAACAATGAATCTAGGTTGATCATAGAGGAAGTGATTAATTTTTGCTATAGAGAACACGGAATAAAAGAGCGTCCGGTAGGTGAAAGTGGATCGGGAAGAACACCCAGAACGAGATGAAGCGCATGAAGTATAACTAATTTGCAGCGGATTTAAAAAAAAGATCTAATCATTGGATTAGAAGGGAAACAAAAAGCCAGGATGAAAAAGAAAAGATTTGATAGTGTAGAAAAGAGACACTTGATTGACAACACCCATAGTTGGAGAGTACAAGTTCGAAGTGCGGACAGGAGAGACAATTGATTAATTAAAGATATTGATGGGAGTAAAGATCAAACTTGATGAAACAAAAGAATCTAGAAGGTAGATAACCAAACTAGATGACGAACCAACAGAGAATCGAAAACTCTGTCTAGATTAAAAAAAAATATGAAAAGGCAACCATGATAGGTGCTGAATCGACAATAAGTCAAATCATACTGCTGTGAAGGAAAGGCAGTAACGAGGACAAAAACAAGAGAAGCGGAACAACAACGGATCACCTGCTACATAAACATAGGAACGATAGCCATGATTAAAAGGAAAAAAAAATGATGATAACCAGAGCGGATATGCAGCGGAACGACGATGGAAACTAGAGTCCATCGGAAAAGCAAAGAACACACCATCGGTGAGGAAGCAACCGGAATGGTGGAAGAAATTGAAAAACAAGATCGTTGAGCACTAAGGCTCTGATACCATATTAAATTTTAGATTGGGAAAAATCTAAAGTATAAAATAGATTTATCAGATCTAGAGAAATTGGAGAAATAAAATAAAGAACAATGAGACAAGATTTAACGTGGTTCAGTCTGATCATCGATCTACATCCACGACACAAACTCATCGACTACATCTTTATTAATCTCCACAAATACATCTGATGATCGATATTGATCGATTACAACTCGATACATAAAATACACATAAGCACTCTTATTTATAGAGTGATGAGACTTGTACCCTAAGACTCCTATATAATAAGGAAAGTACAAGTATAAAAACCTAAGTTAATAGGAAAGTGTATCAGTTATCTTTGGAGATCTTTGTGTATATCGCTGAAGATCTTGGTGGTAATCCTTAGAGATCTTTGTGTGATCTTGACTGGATATCTTGGATAGAGGACTTGTGATGTCAATCCTCTAATATTATTAAGTTTGTGGGCTTCCAACTCAAAACCAATTGGTAATGAGTGGTGTGACCCAGGATCATTATATATTAAGTTTGCTAGGTTCTCATATCCCATGTGGGACTATTCTCAACACGCCCCCTCACGTGTGGCGTTCTTTTCTCAACAAACATCGACCTCCAAATTGAAAGAGAGGAGTAAGAACTTTTTACCAACATGCCATCTTTCTTGGGGTTTATAGTTCCCTTTACTAACCGCAAAACTAGCGATTGTCCCTAGCATTTTTCATTTCACTTTATAATCTTAACTTTTTTCCATATTCAGTTTCAAAGTTGGTTCGGAATCTTTTATAGATCTTCGATCCCAAAAAAACTCATAAATAGAATCCAATTCCCCATATGAAGCCTACAGACTTCGTATTCAAAAATTGTTTCATGATATATTACAATATCAAATAATTTACACATTCAAAGTGTAAAATTTAATTTTTGTCTTTTTCTTTTCTTTTCTTTTTTATATAATTAAATAAATACAATTTTTCTTTTTAGTTTAAATAAGAAAAGCTGGCCAAAAAAAAAATTTACAAAATTTAAATAAGAAAAGACCATGTATAAACAATATAATGTCATAATGACAAGGGAACATGTAAAGAAACAAGTATATTCATGTAGACAACACTCGATCTTCGATGTCAAAAAGATCATTTCTCAATTATAAGATGATTTATTTTGATGATCAAGACAATGTTAATCACGAAGATTATACATGTCATGTTTAAATCCGGCCGAATGCGCGTAAACCAGAAACTTAGTGCCAAATCATTTCACATGAATCCGTAATTATTTATTTATTTATTTATTTGACTTATTACCGCATTTGACGTAGATAAACAATCAAATTTCGAAGAGTTAACGTAATCAGATTCACGTTATTTGACTACTAAAAACAAATTAATTAAGATAAAGAACGCGGATGATCTCTTCTTACAGTTAATATATTATCTCCCTTGAGATATTAATTAATCATAAAAACAAAAAAAAAACAAAAAATTAGAGGAGGCTCAGGTGTTGAGGGCTGACCATGTTCACATAACATCCTACACGACATGTGATGGTCATGCCCTCATCATGTATTATATTTAAAATATATGATCATGTCATGCCATGCCCATTCTTGAACTTTGAATAGGTGTTTCAATGTGTACCCGTTTATACAAGAACTAGAAGCGATTTTTCGAATTCCGTCTAGACCTAATTCAGTACTAAAAACGAAACAGCTAGGAACCAGAACCATTAGTATTATATTCAGTTCAGATTTGTATCTGATAGAATTTCATGGTGAATATAAGTTCACTCTTGCTTAGACATCATAAAATCCTGTTATACATAACTTTGAATCTTGACAATTCGAACTTTTAAAGCAACTAGTTGTTAACAGAATCGGAACAAAACTCACGAGATTTAAAATTAGTGGACAAAAATTGGTTATTTCCTTTTATTTTTCTAAAACTTTCAACAATTTTTGCATATAAGAGTTAACTATTGCAGAATTGGAACCAGAAAAACTAAGAATCGACCAGAACCAATTATCCCAAATTTGGTTCCAACCTAGTTGAGTATCTGAACCAGGAATTGAAAAGAACCAGAATTGACGCGTTGACACCCATAATGATCAGATACATGTAGGTCCATATACATAATGTAGTATCACATGGGGTGCTCCCTTCTAAGTTTCCCTCGATTGGATTTCGATCATCAATCGATCTTCTAAAACGCGTTAAGCCGTATGATCAAGTGGTCTCAGTCTTCAAGATGGACGGCTCAGCTTTGTCCCAAAATTGTCCCCCTAAAGCATAGACAAGAGTCTCAAAGGTGCAGCTCATGTGACCGACAGCTGAGTTGTGTATGTCTCCAAATTCATGCATGTATGAGCGTCCACAGTGTTGTAGGGTAAAAAGCCATTTTACCCTACTGTTTTTTAGCCTACAAGACCCATATCCACAGTGGGGAGTGTTTTAAAAAAATTTAAAAAATTAATAAAAAACCTAAACTGAGGACAAAATTGACATTTAAAAAATATATATATATTTTAAAAAACCAGGCGTTGTCCCTGGACCACGCCTGGAATCAAACGTAGTGTTAGCACTACGCCTGGTTTTTATAATTTTTTTTAATTTTTATAATTTTTTTTAAAATTTTTTATAATTTTTATAATTTTTTTATAATTTTTATAATTTTTTTATAATTTTTTTAAAATTTTTAAAATTTTTTAACCCATCAATTAAAAAAAAATTTAAAAAATTTAAAAAAAAAAAAAATTTGGGCGTGGAGCTATCTCCACGCCCAAATTGGGGCGTGGAGATTGCTCCACGCCCCATGCAATTTTAAAAATTTAAAAAAAATTGGGGCGTGGCTTTACCTCCACGCCCCGTTTCAAACGCCATCATACCTCTACGCCCCATTTCGGACGTGGTGCCAGATCCACGCCCCGTAAAATAATTTGCAGATGAGTCTGGAGAAGGCCAATTTTAGCCTATCTCCGAGTCTCGTAGGCTAAAATTCTTATTTTAGCCTACCCACTGTGCAAGTGGGATAAGGTAAAATCCAAATTTACCTTACCACTGTGGATGCTCTAAATGAGAAATAAATCCCTGGATATTGTCCCTCAAACCTTATCATACTCTCTATAAAATACCTACCTCATTCTATCAGTAGTCATCAACCTCCAACCCCAACTACTATTCCAACCTACCTCACCGGAAAAAATAGCTTGAAAAGCTCACCGGAATCTGACCCACATTGGTTTTTCGACCACCACCCAAGAAAAAGATCGAATTCATTCGATCATAAAAGTTTGTTAGAGAATTGTGGGAGATTATAATTTGTGTCTAAAATCAACTAGAAATGGAAATCGCGGCGAAATATGAGAATGATCTCGTTAACCTTGAGGCGACCGAGCTTAGATTAGGGTTACCAGGAATAAATGGGTCTGATGAGAAACAAAAATTACAATCAAGGATGAGCAACAAAAGAACTTTGGCTGAGAGAGATAATGAAGAAGAATGTGGATCCAAGAGTAATTGTTCTGATGTATCTGATGCTAGAGATAGCGATCGGATTGTCGCTCCGCCCGCCAAGTAAGTTTGTCTCATCAAATGACATTTATCTTAACTGAATTGAATTTAAGTAAATAACAAAAGATATTATGAAGATTGTTATTGATTTATATGAAATTTATCGATCATCGATTAATGGGTACGTTACCGGTGCAGGCAACAGGTAGTAGGATGGCCTCCAGTTAGATCCTACAGGAAAAATAGCTTTCAACCAAAGAAGAATAATGAAGGAGAGATGTCTGGAATTTATGTGAAAGTAAGCATGGATGGAGCTCCTTACTTGAGAAAGATTGATCTTAAGGTCTACAAGGGATATCAAGAGCTTCTCAAGGCCTTAGAGAACATGTTCAAATTCAATATTGGTAAGTTTGATTAATTACTATTGATGCTCATGATGATGATTATAATAAGTTATCATATGGTGATGAATGATGATGCTGCTGACGATGATGATGATGCTGATGAATAATCATAAACTGATCTTGCTTTTCATATATGTTTTCAGGTCAGTACTTTGAGAGCCAAGGCTACAATGGTTCAGACTTTGTACCTACTTATGAAGACAAAGATGGTGATTGGATGTTGGTTGGAGATGTTCCATGGGAGTAAGTTCTCTCTCTCTCTCTCTCTCTAGATCTCTATATCTCTATCACTTTCTCTCTCTAGATCTCTATACCTATATCTATGTCTTGTGTCTGACATGGCTATCTATTCTTCTTGCAGAATGTTCATCTCCTCCTGCAAAAAGTTGAGAATCATGAGAGGATCAGAAGCTAGAGGTTTGGGTTCTGGTGTGTAAAACCCAGATCATCAAGAAGCTAATCAAACAACCAACAACCACAACAGATCATAAAGATCCACAGAAAAGAAAGAGAGTTGGGTCTATCATGCATGAACAGAGAACTTTCATGCAAGCAGCAGCAGCTTGGGTTCTCCAAGAAGAAACATAGCTAGATTTGGATCTCTCTGTCAACTGTATCATCTTCTGAAGATGAATTAATTGAAAGATCCCAACAGAACAAGAAACAAAAAAAAAAATGTCTGCTCATATTACATCTTGATTCTATTTAACTTTTCATTCTAGATTTGTCATTAGAAAAACAAGATCCGTGGCTGCTTTTAATAAGCTAGCCTTTGTGATATTCATAATGTGTCTTGCAATATCATCCCCATCAAACCAAAACTACATATAGAGATAAAGATACATATTTGCTCTTGATCTTCATGCAATTGTACAGATGATTGAAAACTATATATTTATATATATATATTTCTCCCAAGTTTTGGTTATAAATGCATATATTGATCAGAATTTCATGTGATTGAAATGCTTTTATGTCTTCTTCTATTACTATTAACCATGAATGCATGCATGCAAAAAATGGGTCAAAGTTGAAAATGAAGATTCTCATACAAAATCTATTGAAAACTGAATCTAAACTTCAATAATCACAACAATCAAGATCGGGCGGTCACGATCATCTGATATCAGATGAGTCTGACAAGGGAGATATAATAAATGTTGGAACCTAACTTCATGGGGCAGCACATGTTTATCAGAGCTATCCGTTGTAACAATACTTGTGAACACAGAGATTAATTCCAGATCCAATTTGAACCATTTCCGGATCCAGAATCGATTGATTTGGGTCATACCACATATTGTATCTGCTAAAAATGGATATGGATCGAGTAGAATATGCAGTCAACCTTGATTCAGTTTTTACAAGACCTGCAGTAAACTAGAAGCTAACAATATGTAAATATATGAATTACTTTATACTTGGATATTAATCAATATGGAAAGATTGGTCGGATCCATAGTCAACTGATGGATTTGGGTGAAAGAATCTTAAACTATGTAAGACCCATTCTTTGTATGGATTTTCTTTTGGTGTTTCAGATCCGCTGAAAATGGATCCAAATGAGTTAAAAATCAGGTCAAAATCAGCCACTTTATGCCGCAATTTTTCTGGTTCTGATCAATTCTCCTTCAGTCTCTATTGAACTGCATATGCATATGCATCTGCAGATGTGGTTATATGTAAGAAAATTAATATGTGAAAGTGATGTTTGTAATCTACATATTAAATTTTCTCTAATTAATTGGTAAAAGGGCTCGTAAATACCTTTAAGAGGTAAAAGGCCATTTTATCCGGTGAAGGTTCAACAGCTTTTAAAGATAAAATTCATAAAAAGCCTCATTTCTTTGACTTGATTTTCTTTGGTACAAGTTCCAGTTCTTAAAAGAAGGAACTTTATCACGTGTTGTGGGGTGTACAATTAAATTAATAGTGCAGTTGGTTGTGTACCGCTCTTTTGTTGTCAAAGGTCTTGATCATCATGCCTACTGGGAATCCTATGTAATGTTTATGGGTATATTTTGCTCTGGCTCCTATGAAGGTGCAAAGTAATATTAATGGCAAGCCTTTTTCAGCTTCACTGGCATCATGAATTTGACCTAATACACTGAATGGACCTATCTTTCAGCTAATGTGCTTCACTGATATCATGAAATTGACATACACTGAATGTCGGACCTATCTTTCAGGTATTGTGCTTCACGGATGCCATGAATTCGACCTGCACTAAATGGACCTATCTTTCAGCTATTGTTTGTTCGATATATATATATATAGAGAGAGAGAGAGAGAGAGAGAGAGAACAAAGAAAAGATTTTGGTATGGCACATCTATACTAACATATAAAGGGGAGTGACCTATCAGATAGTTACGGAAGCTGTAGTCGTAATCTACTATCCTTAAACACATGCAAATGCTTTTGAACATAACTAACCAGTAACCATTAATTAGAAGAAAAAAATGATGCAAGAGACATTCTTTCAATGCACAAACAATTTTGAAAAATAATTAATCAACTACCATGTCTCTTAATTGTTCCATACTTGACAAATAAAAATGACATGCCAAATTTAAGGTGTATGTCAATGTCTAAAGTAATGCACGTGAAACAGGGTTAAAACATGTCTTGATTAGGTGATCCATACGGCTCTTAAAAACCTGTCAGATCAAGACTTTACGCCCCACTTGACTCGGCACATGGATTCTAGAAGTGGAGTACAATTTTTCTGTGACAAAATCAAAGGTAAGGACTAAGGAGCTGAGGAATCAATGACATTCTGCCACTTGAAGCATTTAATGGATTCATAATAGCATTTTCGCCACTAAGTGTGAAGTGTGGAAAAAGGTGATTGATTCTTAAGCTCCATACCTTTGATATTGTTGCAGCAAGATCAAACTTGGGACTTTGTAACAAAATAGACATGATTACAAAACTGTTACAACAAGGAAAAGATATGTCATATGTAAATCAGATATGCTGATATGTCAACCGGAAGGGTTTTTGGGATGGCCAGCCTGTTGGTCTGTCCTAGTATAGTGTTTTACTGTTTCATGCATGTGTTACTTTTTTTTTCTTTTTTCTATACTTGTAAATTTTTTTGGCCTTTTGGCACATATCAATAAAATTTGAAATTCCCCTCAAAAAAGATATGTCATACCCGGGTTTACATGTCTTCGAGTGCGTGGCTGTTGGATAATCCTCACGAAATCTGGAGTTCTGTTTGCACGAGAAGATGCAACTGCAAAGAACTTAAGCGCACATAAGGCTTGGTGTCGAGAGAGGAAAATGTTAAGTATTTCTAGTAGCTAATATTAAAACAATGAATGTAATATAAAGCTTCTTCATGCTAAGTAGTATGGTCACAAATTTAGAGCCTTCAAGCTTTTTCAGCCTATCTTGCTAGGAGATACAAACCTGTTACATACTTAGATGGTGTCTTGTTTTTTCTAAGGCATTTGAATCTGACTTGTTTGAATGCTTCTAATGTTTTTACTCTTGGTAGAGTAGTGATTACTTTGGAAAAAAATTAATCTGAATTTGAGATGAAGGTATGACATGACGTATAATGGAAATGAGTTAATTTTAAAATTCTTGAGCTTGAAGATCCACAAAGTTCCAGGTTAATTTTCCATCAATCAGATTCAGATCAGGATGCCCACAAAAAATTGAAACAAAAAAAAAAAGAAAAGAAAATGAAACACCTTACATGCAATTTCCTATTCAGGGGTGTAAATACAAAATATAGAATGTACATATGTCTTATTAAGAACTAGGGGTTATAGAACATTTTAATACATCAAGAAGTATGTAATCAAAGCCAATGTAAAGAACAGTAAGTCAGTAAAGTAAAGAGTATAATTGTAATCTGTACCTTTGAGGGCTTATAAACCCCTCAATCTTCATTTAATGGGACATCCCTTTTATTTTTTCTTCTAACTGTGAAATTGGTGTTTACAAGGGGCAGCAAAACAGGTGCTAAAATTTTGTTGCTAAGTATGAACGCAAATCAATGAAACTTGTTAGAAATCATAGCTTAACAAGCAACAAAGTTGACTAATATGGATGGACGGGAAGGAAAACAGTGAAACTAAATTATGCTTCTTTTGAAGTATATAAGCATATGTGTCAAATTTCGAATTACCCATCTCATATTTTGGTCATTTTCACCCATTATATGGTGCTGTTAAATCTTGGTTACAAAAAGACAAAGAACATAAAGTTTCCTAGTATAAATCGGATATTGTTTCGATGTTTATACTGGTCTGGAGGCAGTACACAACAAGAAGCTACAGTTAGAAGTGTTTCGGTTTTGGTTATTGAGACACATGATCAGAACCATATACATAGTGGTGATGGTACAGTTACACAACAAAAAGCTACAGTTAGAAGTGTTGAAAATTCAAAAAATTGTTCTAAAAAACAGATTAGAAAGTGTTTGTGTTGTGGTCTAAGAACTTTTATGTAAAAAAATATGTTTTCAATATATTGATGATACCCTCATCAAATACATCAAAATTTCAAGTGTTCTTGATACTGCAGAGTCTACAAACCAATCTAAAGCTTCAAGAATTCGATTCTGGACTCTCAGAAAGCATATTTTATGTTCAACCAATAGTAGCAAACATAAAGAAAAAGGAAGATTGTCTAGATCCTAGACAATACTCTCAAAGTTGAATCAGTTAATACTTGGTATATTGACTCTTCTGAGCTTTTCAAATTCACCAATTGGTGAAAACCCATTCTTCATCCAATTTCCAATTACCAATAATAATATTGAGAACTTTCAAAACCGCAGTATAAGCAACTAGAGGTAGTCATAACAAATGCATTATCCTACTATTGAAGGGGGATTTAATGATCAGCAAGACAACAAAAAACACTATGTAAATGAGGATTACAAAAAAAAAATGTCAAGCAATTCAAAATTGGTAAATGCTGCATGAACCACAAATCATCAAATACAACCTACCAATCAGAGACTTGTTAAAAGTTAAGTAATCTTATTTTATTTTCTTTATTTGGTGGACCTGCTGGGACAGAGGCTGTGACTTTGAATGTTGTGGTCAATAATCAATATGAGTACTTGTTGACTGCAAGACATACAAAAGTGGCTGTACCATGACGATAAATGCTCTTGATAAATTGGGTCTCACAATTGGCATCGAAGACTAGTTCTTGAATGCAAGAAAGTCTGGCCTGTTCCCTTGACCACCTACAAGGAAGATAAACAGGATATAAGAGAACATCTTACATGTTCCATAATCTGTCATCATTCTAATTAATACATCAAGTGGAAGTAAAGGATTAATTTTTGAAAAGGATTAGTTTGTGTATCAAACCTACCCATGGAACTGGCATAACTCCCAGATAGATGAATATCACACCAATTCAAGAGGGTCTGTGTATAAAAGGTGGGTTATACATCTTAATCACCAGTCCTCAATAGTGTCAAGTAAGATAAAAGAAGACAGATATCGAAAGAGATCAAGAGCTTTTCATTTGAAGTTGATCAGATAATGCTTTTGGATATCTTCATATCATCTGAAAGCAAATGCAATACTGCATATATGTTTTCTGAATCTACATGTGACAAATCTCCCATGACAAACTCATGAACGTCACGGTTCAAC
This sequence comes from Macleaya cordata, assembly GCA_002174775.1. NCBI lineage: Eukaryota > Viridiplantae > Streptophyta > Magnoliopsida > Ranunculales > Papaveraceae > Macleaya > Macleaya cordata. Next base: position 45,644 of record MVGT01001087.1, on the reverse strand, counting down.
TCGATCCAACTAGACCCTCTGTTCTTTCTCACCCCTCGCTCCCTTATCATTGCTCTCACTTTACCAACATCATCCCACCTTCCAGCAGAAGCAAATATATTGGACAAAAGAACATAATTACCAGAATTATCTGGTTCAATCTCAAATAACCACCCTGCTGCAATTTCGGCCAGCTCAATATTATTATAACTCCTACAAGCCGCAAGCAGAGAACCCCATACACTCGAACTGGGCTCTACATTCATATTTCTTATAAGATTATAAGCTTCGTCAAGGCACCCGGCACGACCAAGAAGGTCGACCATACAAGAGTAATGCCTTTCTAAGGGTTGAATTCCAAAAACTTCAGTCATAATTTTAAAGCACCTCTTTCCCTCATTCACTAGACCTCCATGGTTACAAGCAGTTAAGACCCCAAGAAAAGTTATTCCATCAGGTTTTATATTTTCCCTCAGCATCTCATCAAACAGAGAAATCGCATCTTCACCCATTCCGTGGTTTGCAAAAGCTGTGATCATTGTACTATAACAGAATAAGTCCTTATTATAAGCCTTCTCAAACATATTCATGGCCTTTTCAACACTTCCACATTTTGCATACATATCTATCAAACTTGCAACCAATCTTAAATTGGACAACTGTTTCTTTACCACATATACATTAACAATTTCTTCAGCTCTGTCCAGGATTCCTAATTGTGAGCAAGCTGAGATAATACCCATAATAAATGTCTCATCCGGCTCAATTCCCTGCTCTTTAAACTCTTCGAACAATTCCAAAGCACGACGAGGTTGTCCACTTTTAGCATATCCAGAAATCATAGTAGACCAAGATATGAGATTCTTCTCAGGCATCTGATCAAATAAACACTTAGCCTTATTAATATTTCCAATTTTAACAAACCCATCTATCATCATGCTCCATGAAACAATATTTCTCCTAGGCATTCTAACAAAATAGTCATTAGCCGAATCCAGATCTCCAGCTTTACAAAATCCAGAAACCATCAGATTCCAAGACCCAACATTCCGGTCAGGCATTGCTTCAAAAACACGACAAGCTGATTTAAGATCTCCAGCATCCATGTAACCAGAAAGCATAACATTCCACGAAGCTGTGTCTCGAAAAGGCATTCTCTCAAAAAATGCCCCTGCTTTTGCCATGTCACCAACCTTCACATACCCGCAAATCATGGCAGTCCATGAAACCACATTTTTCTCAGGCATTCTATCAAATAAGTCAAGGGCAGCATCAATAAAACCATCGTTTCCATAACCTGAAATCATAGAATTCCAAGAAACAGTATCTTTATCAACCATTTCATCAAATACCCTTCTTGCAATATCGACTTTCCCACATTTGGAGAACAAATCAAGCACTGAATTCTGCACCATTTGATCAGAATCAAAACCAGATTTAAGTAAAAACCCATAAAAGACTTCTCCATCACGTAATCTCGACTGTTGAGCTAAACCCTTGAGGATCGATGAAACAGTAAAGTTAAGGGGTGGTACTGATTCGTTTTGCATCCGTCTGAAAAGAATTAAAGCTTCTTCATGGCGATGGTTTTCTATGTAACCATGAATTAAAGCCGTCCATAAGAATGAATTTGGTTGAGAAATTTCATCAAACACTTTATGTGCATAATCTACGGCTCCAAAACGAAAATAAAATCGAATTATTTTGTTGAGTACGAGATCAGAAGAAGAGATCGAACCGTCAATCAAAAGACAAGCGTGGATAGATTTCAACGATTTGAGGCTAGGGCAGCTGTGAAGAAGATTTAGAAGTGAGTGATTCATCTCATGGCGCCAAAATGAGAAATTAACCGTTTTCTTTTTAAAAGCCCGTTACAGTTGAACAAAGTTCTACAATTTCCCGCTTCTTTTTGTCTATCTAAAATGGACATGAGCATCATATATGTTATCAGGGACCCAAACCAAAACAGAACCTATTTTCCCCGGTTCCGGTTCCAGATACTTCAGTACCAGGATAGGAACCGTGGAAGAGGTTGAGCACTCGAGTATAAATTGGTTTTTTCTTTTCTTTTCTATTTCTTTGATTTTTCTTCAAATCCCAAATGCCCCAAAATGCGGAGCAGGAATGAAAGTGGGAGCGCCAAAACAGCCAATTAAAAAACGTCTGTAGTTCTAAAATGCCTTCAAAGCAAGAACGTTAGAGTGCGAAGTCCCAAAGCGGGAGTGTCACCCCTAGACCGCAATTTTAGTTACCAAGCAAAATACCAAAGACCAACCAAAACCTTTTCCCAAACTACGCTCTCGCAGTTTCGTTCTAGTGGCTCCCGATTATTTAGCTCTAGACCGATAAAGACAGGAATCTTATTCCTATTCCTGATTGACTTGACGCCCAGCTCTAGACCGACAGAGATAGGAATCTTATTCCTATTCCTGATTGACTTGACGCCCACACTGTATGATCAGGTTTCCAGTCTACCACTTGAACCATGCTCCAACTCCACGCTCTGGTTACTAGGTTCAGACTTGAAACTGGCTTAAATGATCGCATGGTATAGATCGCAAATGCATTGGCTCAAATGTGAAAACTGAAGCCTCAATATAATAGTACAGAGTTCGAAAACGTGAGTACGATCTTGTTCCGAGCTGAGTTCTATGTCCCATTGGAACTGTCCATAATCCATATACATACAAGTCCTGGATGATTAAAATACTGAATCAAATGGAAGTTAACCATAACCAAGCTAACTATTCTGATGAACCAAGGAGTTGAAGAATGAAACAGTAATTTTTATCTGAAGATTCTTCACTGATTATTTTTTCCTTGTGTGTAGTTCATTTATAAGTATAACATTAATGGGGGTATCAATAAATTGTGAGGACCTAAACCAGATACGTTTGATCTATATGCCGTAGAGTCGAGGAAGACGATTTCATGTCTTCCTCTTCCTATACATATATGTGGATTCTGCATAAAACTGTTACTGAACAAGAAAGCACAAAAGAGGCATGCAATTCATAATTTTAAATAAATAAAAAAAATTATAATTTCCTAGTTCTTTTTATCGATTCCCCTTTTCTTCCTGTTTCTACTGGTGGCAAAATTGAGACGGGATCTGCGAAATCAGACCTGTCACATCCCATCATCAGAAACCCATCTAAAGAATCTCTCGAGTCGGGGGGGACTCAAGGCTGGGTGTTGTTGCGCAAGCCCCACCTGCAGAGCCAACACACCATCAGTTCATCACTGCACCTTCACAAAAGAAACACCAGGATGTTGGGAAGCCAGATTTCTGGTTGAATCCACATTGTACATCTTCCTTCAAGTTATTCTCAACCATAAGCTTGCAAATCGTCGTCATTTCTGGGATGGGTCACTTCTGGGCTGGCTGGACTAGGATTCTGAATGTCACGGCCATCCTTCTTGGATGAAACTTCGGGTTTGGGGTTAGAAATAACCACCACAGAATGGCTCTTAACTAAACTAACCTCCTGGTGATTTGTTGGTGGGGCTTCATGAGTAATAACTGTTTCGGCTTGATATGATATCCCAAACTTCTGTCCATGAGTTAGTCCCGGGCAGAGGCCCTGGTGGAAACAAAAGAATATCTTTCAGTAAACATGAAAAGCAAGCAATCAGGATCAAGCTTAGACTTATATAATTTTCATGTGACATAAGAAGTGTGATTTGCAAACCTTTATTAAACCCGACTTAGAACCAGATTCATGGGATGTGGGATCTGATGGAAAACTAGTTGGACCCCAACTTAATGGGAATCTGGTACCGTTACTTTGAGAAGCACCATCTGAGGTGTTGAATGGTGGTCTATGTCTCACATCATTGCCTCTACAGAATGCACCTAAATAAGAACAGTGTTCATTTACTAGAGCTATTTCCGGTGTTGTGGGCAGTAAATGGCCCTCTGTGCTAAAGATATACCTGCAAGTGAAGAAAAACAAAAATAAGAAAAGCACACGATGATTTGTTCACCTGTGGGTGCAGAAAATACGCAATCTCAGCCATCAGTTGTAATTACCATTAACCGTGGGATGTTATATGGCCTGGGATGTTATATGGTCAACACCTCTATACTTCGATTTCTTAACACTATGGATGGGCTTGTGTGTTATGTACACCCGCGGGTGTAGCACACTTACCAGGGTTCGACTGTGTGTTTTTGTTAACCCACCTGTAAGGTAGGTCAGCAAAAATCACACAATACAAGAGGGTAGGATGTTAAACGGTTGACCCAACCATCCCTTTGACCAGACAACACCCAAGAGCTACATGATGTCTGGGTTTGCTCACCCACCACACATAAACAATTGCTATGGGCTCAACAGGAAATATGCTACTTACTTATATGGCCCATTCTCAACAAGGTTATCTGGGCCTGCAGCCAAATCGAAAAGAAGCCACAAATATTTTACCTGTCATGAAGTGTAAGGAAATTCGTGATGTACACATATAAACATAAAGGTCAATAAACAGGAAGGGAAAAAAATGAACATTGGGAATAATGTCATAGTGATCAGGCATCGATGGTTCTCCTCGAGGAGATCTTCTAGGTGAAAATTTTGACCCAATTGGAAACATGAGGACCTAAGTTCAAAACTAAACGCAATTGGACAAATAAAGAAATAGAACATTTAGGACCATTTTGGCTTAGGAGAAACCTAGATTAGGGATATCTCGTGACAGATCCATGTGTCACGTCTACATCACAACTAGAGAGGATAGTGGGACACAGAGGGATTGTAATACAACAATCAATGGATCCCACCAGGGAGAACCCCAATTTCAAAGCTAAACCCAATCAGGCAATCAGATCCAACAGATTCAATACAACCATCTGATCTGCAATCTTTTTCTCTAGCATTATAGGATGGTCAAAACAAAATTTTCCTTTGGACCATGGATCTCCCAGGCAGAGGATGGCCCCAGATGCCGGCAGATGTCCCACAAATACATCACAATATCTTCAATTTGTGAATCCATCCTAACAAATTGCTCACTCTATGTGTTATCATGGCAGAACAGTAACTTTCAGAGACCAAATATTACTGCTTAAAAATTCAGACTAATAAAGTAATAATTCAACTAGAAGTACAAGTCTTCCTTACTGTTTCTGCAAGAAAAAAGCTTTCCATGTGGTCCTCTTGTTTGTGGGACTCCACATCTGATATATGACAGTATCCACAAGGGCATCTAGCTCCATATTGCAGGCTGGCAACCATATCACGTCCGGCATCAAGATACCTACAAAGAACAACTTTGAACATGACTAGATGTTGCAGATGCATATATCTCCTAACATATGGAAGTTCAGGTCAAAGTATTACATGATGGCAATATCCATGCATTCAACTGCTACTTATGACACGTAGATTTGACAAACATAAAAGATTAGTTGAAATGTTTGTCAACAACTGGAGTTGATGTTATGATAATTTGTTTATTGGTGGTTGGCTCGACCTTTCGTTCATTATTACCAAGAAAATTAAAGCTCCCTACTTTGCAAAGTTACACGGTAAACTCATACTGCTGTGCTACTATGCCAAGATACATGGTATAACCACCCTGCTGTATTACTATGCCATTTAATATGGTACACCCATACTGTGTAAGTGTGTATCAATATTAAAAACAGCGACAACATAAAATATCTAATGGGATTACAAACAATTGCAAAAATATAACTGTTAAAGCCATATCTACTATTTCTCACTTCATCTGCTTATTGAATTGATGTTCCTATCCTTAGATGGAGCACAGCTAACAAATCCCTATATTTACTTCAATAATTCAAATTCAAACAAATAATATCATAACTCAAAATTCTATATACCGATATGGTTCGTATTGGTATGTCTTAATACTGTTCACATATTTTTAAGAATGTTTCGGTCGGAATGCCTAGGTTTTTCAACTAACCGAAACATTTGGTTGGAACAAATTAAACCTTGAAAGCACCTTTGAATTTGAAGTAAAACTTGCAGCAAATTAAAAAATGACCTGACCTTGGATCTCTGGTAGCTTTGTACAGCCAATATGTGCTCTCAATCAACTCTGGACGAAGCGGATAACTTTTTTGACCATACTGAAATTCAAGTGCAGTTAAAAGAGTATAGGTCATCTTACAGAGCATAGGGGCATCCAGAACTAGTAAGCTAACGATTAGAGTACCTCAAAAACACAACTCGTAAATCGCAATTAGTAAATGCAGACAGGTATCAATAATGCCTTCAAGCAAAACATTTTAACTGTATCTAGCAAAAAACCTAGATCTCTACAAACTAAGCATAAACAATATATGCAGATATATAAATCAAAAAGACCATTAATTGTGACAGTTACATGAAATATACCTGAACGCTGAACGTAGCAAGATTAAACCCTTCTGGAGTGAAGCCATATTTTCTCCAGACACTAAAGAAGGCAGCGTGCGTTCGAATTGCAGGATCAATATCACCAGCTAAGACCTTCCAAACAAGAATATAATAAATTTCCCCAGGAATCAACTCCGCATATTAGAGTAAAATAATTAATAAAATACCTGAAGTCCTGGCCAGAATGCCTGCAGACTGTTAAATAGGGGCCAGACAAGTGCAGCAGAATTCATATTCACCTCTACGTACCTACAAATGTCTTAAAAGTACAATTTTCAAATGTAACGAGGTAAAGATAAAGTGAGCAAATGTAGGATCTACAGAGCGACGAGAAAATAGAAACAGAATTTTACCAAGGATCATTGTAAAGATAGTGCATCACAGCCCTATAAGCTTCTTGGAACATAAATAGATACTCCTCATCTCCAAATAATAAGTAGGCCTGAAGTGAGTAAGAAGCCAACAAAAAAAGGCATGGATCAATACCAAAGAAAAATACCAAAATATATGTGCATAACTATTTAGAAACAGGTGTATACATCACAGTGATAAGAAACATACAGAACAGGGAACAAACTGGATAAAAGTCTTATTGAAGAATCAAGGCTGTGAAAAAATGGACAAACAAGCTACTGGCATTTCCTTGTAACATGAACCATAATTTCAATTTCCAAATATTCTCTTCACCGGACCATTCCCCTCTTTATCATTTGTAGAAATACAATTTCAGAACTCCCACATCCCCCCACTTCAGAACTCTCCTACTTCAATTAATGAATTCCTTCTGCAACAAAATACATACTTAACCTATCTAGATACAGATTGGGAAGTATGAAGTTTGACTTAGCCCTTAGCCCCTTATACGTTATACAAGCTCTATGTGTCTGAGAAGACTATGGAGAATAAGAATAGCCTCAAGTGAATTATTGGACTTCATCTATACACATATTTCATGCTAACAGTCATGCAGTAATAATTTGAGCGCGGACAACTATAATCAACTGAGAGAAAATGGATTTGACCCTTGGAGAATGTATGTAATCCACTCCTATTTTACACATCTGTCATGCTAATAACCCTGTAGTTATTGTCTGAGCATAGGAAGTTTTGTCCAATGTGCTATCCTGAGAACTTACCTTCAAAAGATACTCATAAAAAGAGTCAATACTTGTTCCTATTCCAGCATCCTGCAGACCAACCAAAAACAGAAAAATCAAAAGAGATTACGGAGTGTGACATCAGAACATAATATCAGTCAAAATGGAATTCTCTCATGTAGAAAGTCATGCAATCTTAGGGGACTGATATTGTCGATCGTAAGGCTGCTGAATTTTATCAACAGCTCATGCCTAACATAGCTTTTTCATATATCTAAAGAGAAGTCCTTAATATTTGGAAGTGGAATATTCATTTTAACCATGTAAAAATATTCTTTATTTAATATATATAATGGAAATATAAGAAAAAAGAACTCCCAAGTAAAACATCTAGATGGGCAGTGGGAGGCAATGTTGAGACCTCAAAGAAATGAGATATCATAAATTATACATGTAAGAAACTACAGAGAGAAGATGTGACATAAGATAAAAGACACTTGATGATATGATAGCTAAATGTAACATTGATTATAACACTCATCAGGTTCCTATGACCAGTTTAATTCTTTGCCATTAAAAGGAAAAGAAGGCCTAAAGCTAAAACGAGTTTGCACTAGCGCCCTTTTTAGGCTGCCAAAAAGACAGAGGCACTCAATCCACCTGACAAATGCATATCCCTAGACAATTTTACAACATAAGAAATAAAAACTAAAAAAAGTAAAGAAGGATTGAAAATCGGAGTTACCTTCTGTGTCCATTCACCTGTGAAAACATTTATATGAGCACCAACAAGGTCAAGTTTTGAGCGGCGAGACCATATTCCACGCACTGCATTCTTTGTAACTTGCTCATAAACTGCACAACAACAAAAGCAGCTCATTGTACAAAAAACCATACACCCATAAGAGTACAAAAGGCAAATTATGATCCATGATTCTCATATTTGGGACTGTTCTTTAACACTTTTCTTTTCTTTTCTTTTCTTTTCTTTTCTTTGTTCCCTCTTCTTGATTTAAGAGTGGTGCTCTAGTTCTCGGTTGCATCACTAAACGATTGAAACCCAATTCAACTTTAGGTGACAAGTATAATAGAAAGTACATATTTAAATTGAAGATGTGATTAAATGTAGACCAACTGAAGGATGGGCAAATCTATTTGTGACATTATCCTAACGGTTTTCTCAAACAAGCGCTTACTGGGAGATTTGTTTCATGAACCCTTCCTCAAACACACTTGCATATAACCTTCCTTCCACATAGTCTGAAATCTCAGATGATCCCAAGCTGGATAATCGGAAAGTGATTACGATTCGGATATTTTCACCCAAGTTATTACTAGTTAACCTAACTTAACAAAAAATTTAACAACGGATATGTACCCTCAATAGTTCGGTTAGGTTTAATCGATACACTCAATTTAGAACTACCCCAGGTCCTTGGTTCACCTCCCCATCCAGTATCTTGGCATCATAGACCAAGCCACACGAGCCTAACATCAGTGGACCTCTTCTGGAAGGTCAAATGTTAGAAAAGTAATTGGTCCCAACTCTCTTGACTCCTCCAATGACCTCACTGCTCCCACTCATCAACAAACTAAACAAGCTTTCCCCTGAAGAAATATGTAAACTTTTTTTTATCCAAATCTTAAGGTCGCAAACACCCTAATGTGTTTAGGGACCAAAAACATTGGCAAGAAAACTCCTCTAGCCGTCTAGCGTGCTTCATGTTTTCCATCAACTGAGAGGGAAAAAATCTTAACTATCTAAACAAAGGTAAGTTCCCAACCAAAAAGCCTCCTCTTGCAAAACACTCCAAGAGACAACATGTTACCCCCCAGTCCATAGTTATTTTGCACCAACCCCATAGAATCTCTGTAAAAGATGAACAATATTTTGACAATACAAAAGTCTCAAGAGGTACATCCAGAAGAGGCTTTTGATTAATGACTATGGATATCTAACCTTAGTTACGAAGATTAAGGTCTATTAAAATTTCATCTTTGATGGCCCAAACACTGGTTCTTGTTGCTCTTCAACTTGGGTTGAGTATTTAAGCCCGCCATGTCAAGTGAAAATAATATGAAAATTTGGGTCTATAAAGGAATCCTACTTCTTGACTGGGAAAGGTCAGAATAATGTGCTTGTATTTCAAAAAAGCGTAGCACAAATATGAAAATGAATATGAAACTAGAGTAACATGCCATATAATAAAACCACAAATCAACATAAAACTTGAATAGAAACAGATACCAATGATTGCTTAAGTAACGCAAGCCTAAAGTTCAGCATATATTGTTCGGCAAATAAAAGGAATGGGTAGTAATTACCTGGATTGTTCGTTAAGCGACTTAGAACCCCAAATTCTAAGGTTAAAGTCCCACCACCAGCTGTTGATGTTATCTAGAGAAACCAAAAAAGTTGACATAATTAAGTACAAAGGAAAGAATGATGATTGCCTTTTGATTCTTTACAATTCAGATGACTTCCATTAGGCTCATTAGCTCAATGAGAATAGTTATGTACTTCACACTACTTTTTGGTTGGTATGTTCTTCAGGACAAATCTGTGGAGTTTTTCCTCAAGGCTAAAGGAGAACTAAATATTGACTAACCCAAAGGTAAGATCTGGTTCAAGTCATTATGAAAGGGTATAGGAGAATGATTAAATCATGACTTGACTTGGGTACAGTAATCAAGGTCTTAACCCTTACTTCAATCAAAGCATTCAGTTAGAAAACCGAGACATTTTGACCGAATACATGAAATATGCTAATGCATACTATTACAAACCGAGATGGTTATGTTCCTCGCACCACCAAAGCTGGAACAAAACCACCCAAAACATTACAAAATGTTCAAATATTGAACTATGGGAATAAGGAATCCTATGTTATATACTAGAGTACTTTTACAACAAGGTGACAATCATTAGTGACTTAATAACTACTTCTCCATATTGCATTATTTGTAATAGTTGAATGTATATAGGTACCTCACCTCTGACTTGAGAAACTAGCATAAACAACAAGAAGACCCCCTTTTTTCAACAAGAAGACTAATTGCTTCCTTTCTAGTTAAAAGAGCCTTGAATTTTTATTGAATTACCACCTTGACTTTTATTTGTTTTAACACACTTACTGTTGACAATAAACCATAAAATGAGATTTGATTAAAAGTTACCCATCCAAAATTGCCACACACAATCTTTTGGATTGAATGATCCATGAGTTTCAGGCCCACCTCTTGGTGAATTTGCACAACAGAGATCAAATTGGTTAGTGATGTCCAGCCATTGCGTTTGAAAATATCCATCACTACCTTCATTAAGAGGCCATGGATGGGACCCTAGCCTATAAAAAAAAATGATCAAATGCAATGACTGAATAGCATCGATCAAGCTGAATTTTCTGTGTAAGTTCATCAAGAGTGAGCCAGGATCAATGAGCTCCAACGAGCATTCGATGTTACATGTCTGAAGGGACATGAAAGGTCAATTAGGAAAGCCCCAAGGCCTTTTGGTAATAAAAGTAAATAGAATAACAATTACATAGTATGTTCAAAACCATGCTATAAAATAAAGTGGAGGAGTCCAAGATTCAAGTACCAAGAAGACATAGCAAGTTAGCAACAACAAACAATTAAGTCCAGGCCAGACGTGCCAAGTTGTAAAAATAAGAGCATTGAATAGACGCCTTTATCCAAGCATCAAATTTTACTTTTTAACAGCTTAACCAGTAAACAAGGTTAAAAATAAAAAGGGAATAACAAAAATGATATTTATGAAGGTTAGAAGAAACGGTGAGACCTTGCCTTGCTTTCGTTTTCATCAACTCCATGCAATAGATTGACGGATCCAAATGGGATTCCTGCAGTAAAAGATATTTAAATATTTATGTGTAAGTAGTTAGAAAATATAATGCACAATATGCAAGGGGTGATACAGCCATATAGGCCAGAGCAAACATATGAAAGGGGAAGTTGTTTTGATGTGGCCTTGCCTATTTCCAAATATACCCTTGAGTTTCAAAAAACAAATGTTATCAGGGGTACTTCAGTCCCAGACTCTAGAAAGCAACTTTTCTATAAAAAAAAAATTTAAAAAAAAAAAAAAAAAAAAAAGACTAACCACTCTATAACCAGATGAACACTCCAACGTTTACCAATAAAATCTCAACACTTCGACAGCAGGAAGATTTATTTAAAAGAGTCTCAAAAGAAATGTGAGAGCTGAACATTATGTACTTAGGAAGTCATAGCAGAGATCTTTAGCCTCTTGACTTGCATCCTCCGGCAAGTAGAATTAGTTTACAACAGTTCAGTTCAAGCAACTCAAAGGTAAGAGTTGAGTAACAAAGAAAGAAACTTCTTGAGAAACAATTTCGTTTTACAGAATAACATGAGTTATTAACAATCCCTGTCATGGACAACTCCTGCCCTTTATAACCTTTTATCAACTTTCAGAACTTAAGGCATGCTGATAAGCCTATATAGTTTAGCAACAAGATAATCCTAATCTGATATTGTAGAAAACATTACCATAATCCGCAGCTTCCAAGTAAAAAGAATCATGTGGTAGAAGTTAAAATAGTCCACAGGAAACAAGGATAATGTGAGTAAATATAAAGCACCGCTATAGCAAACAATGACAAAAAAACCAAGATCCTAACTGGGAAATCATTCCATGTCTATGCAGGAAAGCAAAAACAAGCACTACCTGTCGGAGTGTCAAATGCAGGTAATAATCTTTGGGCCAGATCCTCAGACAAGTGAAGTAATTGATTGTCATATGATGGAACTTTCATGCCCTGTAGCAAAAGACACCCAAAGAGACCAGAAAACATTAACACCATAATCAACACCAGACTTCTAGAGGATCACATATATCATGTGAAAAAAAAATAGATCCAGAAACCTTCTCTAGGACATATGTCTAATCTCATATATTTATTTTTCGTTTGTATGTTCTGTTTCAATAATAAATAATAAAAAACATAAAAACAAGATAGAAAAACAAAGAAGACCAGAAACCAAAAAGCTGAGACAGACCAACTATATGAAATTCATAAAGGTTCAGTACTACAGATACAGGACATACGGTAGCATAATCACTTGCAATAAGATGGGCAGAAAGTAAGCCTCCAAGTATTCTGATCGTCGTCTCAAACACAGATACTGTTTTATTCTGCAAGTGAAACACATAAAACACCAACACTTAAGAGTGACTTCAAATAAGCAAATCAATATTAGGAAAAACATTAAATTACTTCTAACAGCCCAATAGAGAAAACAGCAGCACGATGAACTCCAAATATGATCGTCTTACATGAAATTTATATTAAAATATCAATCAATCGATTAAAAAAATATTAATTCGAAGCTCCTCAAGATGCATTGCAAACAATTGCTTAAGACGGTTAATCGGTCATATATTATTACTATGTTCAAATTCAGTATTAGTATTTTAGCAATCTTTCTTCTATTCACATTAACTTTATCATAATGCATGTGTGTGCATCTTTCGAAGGAAGCTACTTCTACCTCAGACAATAGACAAGTCACGCACTTGTGAACTTCAAAGGGAGGCAACTAAAAATGGAGATAAGTATTGATAATTTAATTTAACGGTATCATCAAGAGCATTAAGTAGGGAGAACAAACAAAAAAAAAAAACAGTGTCTAGGTTAACAATTTTAGAAGTGTAGCAAGATTAAAGTGCATGTGGGTGCATTACCGGTAGCAATTTGGCAATTTGAAGACAGATGCTTTACTAGAAGACAAGACATTATACAGGATTGATATGATTATCATTATGATGATGTTGATGCAGTACTCACAATATCAAACCGAAGGTTTTTACTAATCCATTCAACAGAGGAAGCAAATCGCTCCCGATCACCAAGTAATGCTAATGTATCTAGAGAGTCAATCTGTTGGAATATCATAAACACTGATGTTAATGTAATAATGTGCAATTAAGAAATCCAAAGAAAAAAAAAAAGAGGATCATCTTCATCTTACAAGAGTTAAAGCATAACCACCAAGGGAGTCTTCTCCTTTGCATGTTAGGGGTCTTAATTCATCCAATGGAAAAGCATGCTCCATGTATCCATCGAAGGCATGATAGAACATCTCACGCACCTAAAACAAGAGTAAGTATACCTACTTAGTTTCCCAATAAAAACCATAAACCATAACTGCATTACAAGCAAATAAATAAAAAAAACTTCCACCATTCCATCAAGAAATATAACAATCGAAAAGCGCCAAGATTTTCTTTTTTTTTATCTGTAGCCAAGAAAGAAAAACTTAATGCCCTATTTCACTTCAATTACCTAATCCTCTTTTTTATTAATATACACATTATCTAATTCTTCATCTTAGCAAATTACTCCCCAAAATCCTGTTTTCGACCAAAAAGCTGATTCAAGTAAGATACTACTAATAAGAACATAAAATCAAAACTCAAACAACTCAGTAATCAGTGCTACTACTCACTGACCTAATTTCTTCATATTTACTGTTAGGGGTCTTAATTCATCCAATGGACAGCTCGAATAGTTTAAATCCAATCACTGTAATTCAAATTAATTTCTTCAGATCTCGATATGGTTAGTAATTACAGAAAGGGGCAGTAACTTTTTTGAACTGTCCAAAAAGGTTTCACCTTTGTTCTTATAATTCAAAAAAGAAAAAAAGGGTCTGACAGAAATACAAACATCAAATTATAGAACCCAAATTCAGTTCCAAAAGCCCTAGAAATTCCTCACAAAATTCGGAAGTGAAGATAAGATAGATCTCGTTATAGTTAGTAATTACAAAAGGGGCAGTAGCTTATTTGAACTGTCCAAAAAGGTTTTACCTTTGTTGTTAATTCAAAAAACACAAAAAAAGGGTATGACAGAATTGCAAACATCAAATTATAGAACCCTAATTCAGTTCCAAAAGCCCTAGAAATTAGTGGCAAAAAAAAAAAAAAAACGGAATTGAAGATGAGATAGAAAGTGTACCTCGTCTCTGAGCTGTTTGGCTTCATCAGGATCAACACCTTCAGTGAGAGATCTTTGGATACAAGTGGAGAAAAATACGAGAAGAGAGAGAAAGTAAAAGAAGATATTTGGGGGGTGTTTCATTGAATCCGCTCTCCCTCGCATCTGGTCTGGTTTTTTCCCCGTTATGAGCGCTATTTAAGGGTTAATTTTTAAACTTCGGAAGAGCAAAGTACCGTTGCTCCTGATCCTGAGAGCTGAGACAATGAGGCCTGATAGCTAATTGTAGCAATAATCGACCCAATTGAAGCACCAGCAATAGCATGTTCAAAAAGAGAACTGATATTTCAGCCTAACGTTTATGTGGAGTGTAAGAATAAGAGCATCTCCAATGCAAATGTCCTATGCTTCTTATGTGTCTCTCAAGACATCATCTTGAAACTTACTTCCTATGTAGAGAAAAAAGCTCTATAGTTTATGTTAAAGAGAAAAAGACATCTCCAATGCAATTGTGGTTTGGTTGTTTGTTTTGCCAATGTGACATTTAATAAATTAAATATTTTATTTTTTTAATTGTAGGAAAGGAAAGAGAAAATGAAATCTTTAATGAGATTTACTAAAAAATATGAGAGAATAATATCTTTAACTGAATTTGCTGATTAGGATAGGAAGACATCCTCTTGGTGAACCTCTAGAACAAGATGATGGACTAGGGGATGTATTCCCATCCACATGCCACATCATCTTCACATTAGATGAGCACATTTGCATTGGAGAGGGTTTTAAAAATAAATTGGATGTGCTTCACTGGGGAGGCTCTAAGAGGAGCTAAAAATAATAAAAAATTGGTGGGGTGAAATGTGCCAAAGAGTGGGATGAATAAAGTGGGTATTAGGTAGGCCCACTTGGAGATGACCCATGGGTTGATGCGATCTAAACAATGAGAAGAACATCGTCACAAAAGACCAGCCCTTGGATCAACTTCATGGCGTAAACCAATTGTAACACCTTATTTTTTCTCTATTAATACTAGGCTTACACCTTTTTGGCACTAACATGTGGAACCCACATAATGGTAAGATCATCTTTATAAAAATTATTCCTTTGATCATATCTTAGTGGGTCAAAAAACAGGTGTAAGTAGAGTGTAAAATTAAGGTAAGTTTTATATACATAAAAAGGACGTAATAGGTATTTTTGAAAAGAAAACATAGTGATGGAGGGACAGTATCCAAAAATCAAAAAACGCATGCAAGGATACCACGGGCTTAATTGGCTCAAAACAAACCTCCTAGTAGCGGTATATCAATACCCCAATTGTCTTACAAAAATTATTTTCGAACAAAGTTTAAGTTGAGGTTTGAAGGGTAAAATTATCTTTTTACCCTTCATAACCCCTTCAACGAGGGTATTTTAGCTTATAACCATCCACAGTGGTCATAATATAAAATATATTTTAGGTGTGAAAATTTTACACTAGATTGTGTAGTTGTACATGATAAAAGAGTGAAAAAAAATTAATTAAAAAGTAAAATAAGGATACATTGGAACTTTTTAAAAAAACAAAAACTTTAATGCCAGGCGGTGTCCCTTGGGCCCTCCTGGTTTTAAATATAAAATAAACAACATAATACCAGGCGGTCCAAGGGACACCGCCTAGTCTAAAAAAGATAATTTTTTCTTAAACTCCTTAAAATATTTTTGTTGTATAATTTTAAAGTATGTAGTTTATGTCTACATAGTGCAGGTCCCACATAGTGATGATCCAATAGTTGATTTTTGAGGAGGATATTCACCTCAACATTTAGATCATTCTTACAAATAATCAGTCCATTCTAAAAATTTTATCATCATAAAAAATTTAATTGAAATCTGCGGTTTCTGATTTAATAGTGATGATCTTTTTTACCGTTCGTTTAAAATTAACTTTTTATACAATATAAAAGTTTAAAAAAAGTCTAATTTTTCTTAAAGATGATCTAAATGGCGATATGAACATTTTATTAAAAAATTAACTCTTGGATCATCTCCATGTAGGACCCGTACTATTTAGATATAAAACACATACTAAAAAGCTATACAACAAAAAATTTAAGTTTTCTTTTAAAAAAAAAGTTTAAAGAGGGTGGGCGGGTTGCCTGTGCACCGTCTGGTGCCAGGCGCCCACCCCCAAGACCGCCCAGGGTTGGACTCCCACCCTGGACACCGCCCACCTAAAATTATGCATTTCCTAAAATGTATAATAGATGCGATCAGATGTGCAACCAATTATGCATATTTAGCTTCAATTCTTCACCGTTGTGGATGCTCTAGGAACTTTGAAATAACTTTTACAAAGAAAGAGTAAGTTTTTTTTTTTTAGGTATTTGATTTTCTTCGTTATGAAGACGTTTCAGTTTTTTTTTGGTTATAATAATTATATTTATTCTTGTTTTTTATTGAATATTATTTATTTTTATTTTTTCAATGTGTAATTTTTTTTTATAAAAACTTTATGATGCTCTTTTGAAGATACCACCAATCGATTTTGAGTGCGTCATCTTCTTCTTCCCTTTTCTTTTGATTTGCTCAGTTGACTGTTCCTCAAATTTAGTTATGGCATGTCAAAATCTAATTTATTATTATATATTATTCAGAAAAGATGGGATTTGTAACCAAAACAAATGGACGTTTAAAAAAAGAGAAATGATACACCAACACCGAGCCATACACGCGCCATACACGGGGCTGACGTGGCCGGTGAGGTATTAAGAAGAGTTGTGTGCTGCCTTCCGCCATGTCATCGACGACGTGGCAGAAAACAGATTCAAATTTTTCCCAAAAAAAACCCTTTTCTGGCGCGGACCTCAAAATCTTTTGTAACCCTAAATCTAAATCTAAAATCATGTTATCTTCTTCATTTCACTTCTCATTGAGAAAAAGAGAAGCACGGCAGAAACCCTAGGCGCCACCTCTCACCGTCTCTCTTCGGTAGCTTTCTTCCTCGCTGCTCACTTTTGGATATCGCCGGCCACTCTCTCTATCCCGAACTACGAAGTAAGAACTGAGTACAAAGCCCGTCGCCCACTCTCTTTCCTTTTCGGAGCTCCGAAACATTCTTCATTTCTCTCTGAAAACTGTAATTTCTAGAAGATTAAAAAAATAACCAACAGTTCTTCTGGATATTGTGGTGATCTATCTGATAGCTATCCAGAGAAGCCCCCTCGTGTTCTGTTTACGTCAAAAATTTTACAAGCCAATGGTTAGTAGGATTCTCATCTCTCTTGAAATTCAGTAGATCTATATAAATTCAAACAATTTGTAAAGGTTTTAGGATTTCTCCTTTATATTGAATATTAGGGTTTATTTTTATTTCTTTTTTTATCTCCTCAATTGTTTCTGATTTCTAGTTGTGGTATGTTGAGAATTGAATCTTCTCCGTTGTTGTGAATACTTTATTTATATTTGAGGAATTTTCACTTAATTACTTGTACCTATTGCGATTGCAGGCTCGTGAAAACTTTTGGGTGGAGAAGTGGTGCTATAATCAGAGAAGAGCAAGTCTTGTGGGATGGAATTTTTAATGACAAATGGTCTCTGAGAGTTATGGAATTTTCAAAGTAGATTGTTCATAGTAGTGAAATGTTCTTGATATATAAATGTGGAATGTTTACAATTAGCGGGCAGTAACTGTGCTTTGGATTATGTTCAGGATTTAATCTCGGAGAGTAAATATTATTAGCTTAAAATAAAATGAACAAGGAGATGGGACTGAATTTCTACTAATTTATTTAAGGCTCTTTAAATAGCCATCTTAAATAACAAATTTTCCACCAGATAAGGTAACCACTTACTAGTCAAAACAGAAAACTAGCTTCTTACTCCTAAAGTTACGACTGAAGTGGACTAAAACAAAATGACTTTTTCAAACTTTAACAAATATATCACTCCTTGAATGGACATTTTGGGTCCCTATGAGGACATATTTAGGAGGCAGGTTTTTCTCCAGTTTATAGATGGATTCGTTTAATTGAGCATTGGTTGGGTATTCTCATGAAATTTTCAAGTTATAATTACATGTTTGTGTAGATAGGAACCTTCTGTTGAGGCTTAAAATCTGTTACTTACCATTGATGTTAAAAGTTTGAACATTTTGACAAAAAAAGAAAGGGAAATGAAAGGGTTGGAGACTTGGGAGTATGATTCAAGTCCTTTGATCAAGAGTTCAAAAGTTTGGGTATAAGTATAACAAGGATAAAAAGTAAAAATATACTAAAAGAGTTTGTTGAATTTTCACATTAAAATTACATTTTTTACAAGGAACTGCTGCACTATAAACAATGAAAGAAAATGCCTTTGCTTAATTTGCAGATCAATAAATTACATCTTACAAAATTTGATCTTATTTCTTCATACTATTGTTATCTTAATTGAGTTTTCATTGCAAATATTCAGTTAACACTCTCCACTCTAGTGGAGTTTACATAGACAAATAATTCCATTATCCACCGTAGTCTTCTTTAAGTCTGATTTTTGTACTCCACTTCTCCACCCAAAAGTTCTCTTGAGCCTGCTGCAATCACAACTGAAGTGAAATTCCATTAAAAACAGAAATAGTTGCTAAACTGGGATTAAAATTAGAACTTACCTTTTTTTAATGAACTTTTACCTCACCTGAAATTACAAAATAAATTTCAGAGATATAACATAAAATAAAGAAGAACCATCACAAAATAAGATAAAATAACACAAAAATGAACATAATAACAAAAAAATTTGGGGATCTTTTTAGTTTTTTGATTTTCGATGGAAATAAGCCACTCCTGATCAATACGTTTAGTCTTTTCATCTACTGAGTGTTCCGTGGTGAAACTCCAAAAAACCGTTTCCACTAAAAATAGATCCAAACAGTTCCTTTATTTATTTCGTTTCCTTTCTTTACGGACAGATAGAAATGCAGAGAATAAACCGAGCATAAATAAGAAGAAAAAATGCTTGGTTTTATCTTATTAGTATAGATGAAGAGAAACATCTGATAGCCACAAAGAAAGCTTGGTTTGCAATGGAGGTAAATCAGAAGAGAAAGAAAAGAGAGAGAGATAGAGAGCGCGAGAAAGAGAGAGAATATAGAGAGTTCGAGATAGACACAGAGAGAGACTAACCGGCGAGGACCTGGACTTCTCCGTCGCCGGCGCACGGCGAGTTCGTCTCTTCATAGAGCTTTGGTCTCACAAAGCAAGGGTTTGTTTCTCTCCCTAACCTAGATCCAATTTTTTTACTTCTGATGTTTTGGAGGAGAGTATTTGTTTTGGGGATCTTAATCTCAACCGTTGGATTTCGGTTGGAATTGGTTTATGGGATTCCGTGCCAAAATACCAAGCTAAAAAATGTAAAAATTTTGTGCCACGTCATCAACGACGTGGAACTGGACTGCACAAAATTGAAGCAGCCACGGCACCTGACACGTCAGCCTCGTGTATGGCGTGTGTATGGCTTGGTGTAGATGTATCATTTCTCTTAAAAAAAAGATACTTTCTTATCTAAAGAAGGGTAAAAATGTACAGAACAAAAAGATATACATGTGATTTTGGGAGATTAGGGGTTCTTGACTAGTAATTATGAAATATTTTTAAAGTTTTTGGACAGAAATATCCTCGTAGTGGAGGTTTTAGCCATTCTTTGTTAAAAAAAAAAAAAAAGAAGCAATTATATTTTTAAAACTGAGCCAATCAAGGATTGTTATGATATGAACCCGATTGAAATTCTTAACACCTTCAACCAGCCTGTCCAATCGTCAGTCCTATACAGTTTCAAGGCACTGCATCTAAAACTAACAGTTCTCAATTTTGAACTATTTTGATATGAACCAAACTGAAATTATTAAAATTTTCAAAAAGGATCCAATGAAATCTTCGAACAAGTATTCAAGAAATTGAGTGAGAGAGAGAGTGGAAATTTATGTGTTTGAACATTATAGGCCTTTGATAGAAACTTTCAATTAAAGCTGGGGTAAACTATTACCTATTAGGTCCACATACTATTAGGGGAACTGACATTAAACTAGGGTATATCCATAATTACCTTTAAATTGAACCATGTGTGAGTGCACATAATGCATTACTTTTATTTTAGAGCAATGTGGGGCCTACATAGAGATGATCGAATGAGTAATTTTTTAGAGGATATTATCCTCACTATGTAGATCAATATATCTAAAAATAAGCCCATTAAATAACTTCTAACCCCATCAAAAGTTCATTGCAAATTAACGGTTAATAAAGATGTCTAAAATTGCCTATTTTGTAAGGGTTGATATAATAGGGTTAGAAATTTTAGAATGGATTGGTTTCTAGAAATAATGATCTATATGATGAGAAGAACATCAATACAAGAAATCAGCCATTGGATCATCTCTATGTGAGCCTCACAAAATTATAGTGCAATATTTGTGCAATAAACCACGGTGCAATAACCTAACTCATTAAATAGAGCTTCTCCAATGCAAATGAGTGGTGTTATTACTATAACCAATATTGTTGTGGGAAAACTTTGTGAGACACTCCTACTGAGCCAAAATGTTAGTTTTTTAAATTTTAACTAGGGTTATGCATTTCTGATTCTATCCGCCCAAACCGACCGATCCAATCCACTCAACATTGGATCGGAACCGATCCGATTGGAGGTTGGATTAGGATCGGTTATCAAATTTCTGAAACCAAAGTAGGCGAATCGGTTAGCGGATCGGCAGGGTCGAAACCATTGAATAACCGATCCAACTGATGTTCATTTATTACAAAGATGAGGGTAAAATGGTAACTCAAATTATAACTATAAATACTAACCCTAAAATCTAAATGAAAACTCTAGATGCCTCCATCGTCCCTCTCTCCTCTCTATCAGTCCATCGTCCCTCTCCCCTCCTGATCTTCATCAATCCGTCCCTCTCCTCTACGATCCTCTCCATCAATCCATTGTATTCACCTGAACCAGGAGATCCAGGCCTCTACCAACAAAGTAACAACTAGCGGCACCTGCGGCACGAACTGGGAAGCATCGATCTCTTATCCTCCACCTCCTTGCTCTTCTATTTCTTCTTCCTCTTTCTTCTGCTTCTTCTTATTAGATCTAAGATTTAATTAAATTTTATTTTTGTAATTTGATTTTGTATGTAAATTAGGGCTTCGATCATCCACATGAGTAGTAGATGATGTGTATAAAAAAACAAATTAGTGCTTTCATCAAGTTTCGTTTATGTAAAATTATTAATCAGTAAAGCTTTCTGTTTTTGTATTGTTCCTTTTTTTTTTCTTCTTTTGTAAATTAGGGGTTATTGAGATGAGAGATTATAATGTGTAAAAAAAATTAAGTAACGAATTTGGGTTTCAACCAAATTTCATTTGTGTTTTTTTTTTTCTTGTTTCTATTTTTTTACTAGCAATTTTGTTTTGTTAAACAAATTAGGCCTAACCCAATCAAACCGACCAATCCAATCCAATGACCCTTGGATGGGATCAGATTGGATGGAAAACTATGGCGGATCGAAATGGATAGAGTTTTTAGCAACCGATCCAACATTAGATCGGTTGCGGATTGGCCCAAAATTAACGGTTTCGATCTGCTGCACACTCCTAATTTTAACCAACAAAACACAAGGTGGCCCTCTTGGTTCAACCCCACTAGTTATTAAACAAATCAGGTGTTTTTGACAGAGGAGGATTCCAGTACCAAAATGGCTAGGGTTGGGCTGGGGATAAACAAATCCCCTAGATATTTTTAAGAACTATGTAGAATATGATAAAATGGTTTGGAATTCCCTAAAAGAGGGAAAGTTAAGATATTTTTGAAGAGGACTGTAAGGAACTCTCCTTAGCCATATATTATAATCTTACCCATCTAGTTGTATCTCTTCATACCTATAAATAGGACCTTATTCATTTGGATCCATCCACAAGTTGTCAACAATATAAGAGTTTTTAGGTTCTCTAACTTACTCTTTGTGTTCTTTTGTCCACCTATTTACAACTCAAGATGGCGCTTGTATGCATATCTTTTTACTCTCTCGTGTAATTCTGTCATATTTTCTTCCTTTAGTTTACTAATTTTATTTTTTATTCTTTTCCTATATAGTTAAGAGTCAAGTTGTTCAACCAAGGTTTTGTTGATAATTTTAAGACAAGATTTTATGTGGGATCCTCATAGAGATGATCCAAGAGATGATTTTTGGCGATGATATTCTTCTCACCACATAGATCATCCTCACTAAAGATCACATCATTCTAAAACTTCTAACCCCTTTTAAAGGTAGGTGATTTGTGATTTGTCTACAAATATCGTTAATTTGAACCACGATTTGACGGGGTTAGAGGTTTTACAATAGAGTGATTTTATACGAGAATGATCTATGTGGTGAAGAGACCATCCTCCCGCTGTAGGATCATCTCCACATGGGGTCCAAAAAACACAGTCCTAATATTGGCTACAAATCCTTGCTTGCAGATCCTAACCCATTAGTAAGGAATAAAAACTAATATTAAACATTTTTTTATTTTTTTTATTTTTTTTATGTACATAAAATATCTTGATTGTTTTAGTAGTTTCTGCTATTACTGTTTTTAAGTTTCAAGAGCATATATATCTCCTTGTGAACTTATATTAAAAATTTGTTATCAATCAATTTTTATTTTCAGATCTACAAAAATGCTCTAAGACGTTGGAGAAAACTAAAAAATAATGTAAGTAAATTTTTTAAAAAAACGCATGCGATTGTGTTTCTTTTCTTATGATATAGTTGATGAGGATATCATCCCACATATTGACTAGAAGCTATAAGACTTTCTAAATCTAATATAATTGATTTTTTATTTAATTAAGTGGGGAATCCAATGAAACCATTTCTGGTGACACTGTCTTGTAAGGCTCACATAGAAATAATCTAGGATTTCTGTTTTTCTTTTAGTTTTTATCTAGGTGACGAAGAAATTATCCGCACAAAAAAAAAAAGAAAGTAGGAATAAGTGGCATGCTAAAAGTAAAAAATGGAGTCCACATAAGAATTTGGTGCCTTCCACCATTAAAGTGAGACCTATGAGACCGCCTAATTGACTAACGGGTGTGAAAGACCACTTGTTAGAGTGCTTAGAAATATGGTTGTCCAAGTAGTATGTCCTAGTATCAAATCTCATGAATATTCTTTTAATGTAAATATACAGGGCCACATTTTTTTGAATTACTCGGGGGATTGAAAATATTAGAGCTGGCACTGAATCATCAATCAATCCTAATTTGGCCTTACTGTACCATTCATTCTTACGATTGTTCGAATATCTAATTGGCTCTTTGGGTATTCTCTTAGTAGATAGGTTCCAAATGCAAATAACATCCATATCAGGAATTATGCATAACAAACTATTACAAGAACTCAAAATATAAGCAAACTCTTATTCTAATGGGCAATCGATCTCAACAGCTTCATCACATGTTGATGATGAATCAAATCTACTCTACGGAGCAGAAGTTATATACATAAAGCATAGTAAAATTGGTATTTTCCTTTTCGTGATGATTAAGGTTTACTTTCACAAAAGGGCATTACTACAAGGACACCAGATTTTGACATCTAAGATTACATCTACTTATTTTATTGATTGGAAACCAATCATAACAGTTGTTGAAAAAATATTATTCCATTTTAGCCCCTCATACCACTTTTAAAAAGTAGATGTAATCTTTTGGTGTCAAATTTTGGTGTTATTCTAGCAAAACTCTTCACAAAATAAGGGTATCTTAGAAGTTGGAATCGAGACCTACACACACCTCAATCTTAACATAAATTTCACTATTAACCTTGAGAGTATGTAGTAGGGTTATTTTTAGTAAAAAAGATTATGATTGAGCAATTGAAATGGGAAATTGTAGGAGTATTTAATTTTTGGGTGCTGTTAAAGGGGTTCCTCAAAATGTTAGGGGGTAGACAGGATAAAAGGGTGGATAAAATACTTCAAAATGGTTGGGGGATGGACATAATTTTACTAAGGGGGTGGTTACCTAAAAATGGGTTGGTATCTTTCCACCCAACCTTAAAAAATCTCAAACTGAACCATCATCTTCACCACCCTCACTCCCACTTCACCGTCGGTCACCTTCCATTCCACCG